>JAVANC010000001.1:65003822-65030693 GCA_033319125.1 Parnassius glacialis | reverse complement strand
ATCCGCAGTAGAACCAGAGTGACCGACATAGCCCAAAGAATTATTATGCTGAAGTGGCAATGGGCCGGCCATTTAGCTCGAAGAACCGACAACCGATGGCGAAGAAGGGTTCTCGAGTGGCAGCCTCGTACCGGCAGGCGAAGTGTAGGGCATCTCCCCGCTATATGGAGTGACGACTTGGTAGGATATGCAGGAAGTCGATGGAATTAGGTGCCTCGGCACCGTGCTTTCTGGCATTCCTTGGAGGAGGCCTATGTTCAGCAGTGGACTTGTGAAGGGCTGTTATGATGATTATGATGATGATAGTGTGATATTAATAATAATGATGTCGACATCTGATGATGTGTTTTATTGTTTTGTTTTTTAAATACTGTAAATTCTAATAATACGATTCTATGTACGATTCTATCCAGAATTTGTCACCTGATACGATGTTGTATACAGCGTTTGAGGATCCTATATATATATATGCAGGAAGTCGATGGATGCAGGTGGCTCAGGACCGTGCTTTGTGGCATTCTTTGGAGGAGGCCTATGTTCAGCAGTGGACTTGTGAAGGGCTTTAATGATGATGATGATAATGATGAAAGGGTCGCAAAATCAAATTATAAATCGTAACTAAAGTCAGAGATGTTAGAAAGCGTATCAGTTCATCACCCTTCCGGCAGAATGAAACAGAAGTCTATTTTAGCATCAGCAAATCGCTTCTGCCGGTTCATCGTAGCATCAATCATTCATCGTGCCCCTTTTCGGTAGCCGGCCCATTGTCGACTATCAAAAAGCGCACGAACGTTCAATTATCGATTAAAAAGCTGAGCAGTCAAACCATTGTTCCTAACGATAAATTGTTGGAGAAACCCTCCTATTCCAGCTAGAAATCGTAAAGAATCTAACATTCGAAAATATACTACAATTTTTGGTTTTAATTTTTTTTTATAGGATAAGGGTGACATACGAGCACACAGTCCACCTGATGGTAAGTGGTTACTGCGGCCCATAGACATCTACATCTATTCTCGATTACGAATCAAAATGCAGATGCGTTGTCACCCGTGAGGACTAAGATGGAATGCCTCGTTTCCAGTAAAAAGGGCCTCCGGCCACCTGCACTCACCAAGCGAAACGCAGAGGTAAACCTCTACTTCACGCTGGTATTCTGTGAGTTTGTGGTACCACCCCGGTTCGTGCCGGCCCATCCGTGCGACAGCAAAAGCTGCCGCTTGGCTCTACCACTTTTTAATGATATAAAGTTTCAAATTTAATTAACTTAAGCAATTCTCACCGCATCGTGCAAGCATAAGAGAGCTTACATACTTAATCCGCTGCAACATCTTCTTATTAAAAGTTCAAAATAGTAGTAATATAGTACTAAATAGTACATTACTGCGGTCGCAAACCGCGTACAAAGTGAGGCCACTATGGACAATGTACATACACGTCGACAATACGTAACGACTACATATTCTTTGAGAGTGTGGTCTTTCCCGATAGAGCCGTCCCACAAAATCTTACATAATAGTTATCATGTAACAACATAATAATCGTGGTGTGTACATACATATTTGGTTATTAAGCCTCACGATAGGAATTTTGAGTAATTTAAATCCATTTATGAAATATTTAAGCCAATGGTCGACCACTATCCCACCTGATAGTAAGTGATGATGTATTTGAAGATGGTAAAACGAACTGTTTTCGATTTATAAAAACGTATTAAAGATTTCATACAAAATACAATTATCTTGTTAACTATTTAGTATATTCAATTATATTCTATGTTTATAGCGCTATCACTATGTCGTACAGTGGCGACATAGGAGCCTCTATCATCCAGTTTTGTCAATAAGATAAAATGCCTCGTTCCTAGTAAAAAAGGTGTTTAGTTCTCTACACTCACCATTCTATTCCCTTAGGCTGCATAACCACTTACTATCAAGTGGGATAGTAATCAAGCGCTGGCTTACAATAGAAAAAACATCGTATTTTCTGCCGACTTCCAAACAGGAGACGGTACTCAATTCGAGTGTATGTTTTTTTTTTATGTGTGTTACCTCATAACTTTGTACTGGGCGAACCGATTTCGATGATTTTTTTTATATGAAAGCTGACAGTTCTCGTGTGGTCCCATATAAATTTGATTAAGGTCAAACCAAAGGTTATTGAGTTATTCTTAAATAACCTATATTGAAGTCGCTTATATTGAAGTCGCTTATATTGAAGTCGGCTGTACAAAATTTTTAATTTTAAATTATTATTTGTAAAAGTAAAATATCCTTGCTTACATTTCCTATTATATTAAATCGCTAAACATTTCTATAGACAACCACAACAAAACGAACGTGCGGTGCTACACATAGATTGAAACCATTCATCATATTTGTAACTGAAATTCACGTATGCACTGTTTTACATACGAATCAATTAAATATTTAATCAAATTTAATTATGCAAATATTTCGCATCTGAAGCAATATATGATTGTTGTTTATGAAGTGAAACTCCTTTATCGACGTAGTGCAGTAACGTTTTCTTTTGTGACTTGTCATCGCCGGGGCTGCAGTAGTAATAAAAAAAATGATGTATCGTAAAGAAGTTTCACTTCGTACGTGTGCTTGTGCCATGTAATTTTGTACAAGCGCAATTTTTAGAATAATGGTACGATAATTATTCGAATCATGGCACGATAATAATGGTAACGAGTACACAGTCCACGTGATGGTAAGTGTATGTTGTGGCTCATAGACTAAATCTATCCTCGATTATCAATCAATGCAGATGCGTCTGAATCGTTTCTGCGGATTAAGATATCAGAACTCCCCGTTTTCAGTTCCAGTAAAAGCATCTCCAATTCTCTACACTTACCATATGAAATACGGCAGCATTAAGCTGCTATTTCACGCTGGAATTCTGTGATTCTAGCATGGTTCTTCCCTGGTCGAGCCACCCATTCATGCTACAAATACAATACAGTTCTAACATGGCTCTACCACGCGCTTGTTTGAAACTGGATTAATAAATAGAATTAGACGTTACTTTGGGTAAACTAAAATACTGTTGCGCGCCACTATTAATGTCTTGTACATGGCAACACTAGTTACCGCAAGCGCCCCCTAGTGTCGAGTAGCAGAACTAGAAGAGTCAAGATTTTTCTAGAAATTTCGGGACCGATATGTACTCGAACATTCTAGATGTCGCTACAGAAGAAGGTACTGGAAACTATCTGAGGCCCTATATTAGGCCGGTATAGACTACGACCGAGTCAGTATTGAATTGGCGATACAAGCGAATACTTCGAAGCGAAATAATTGCGAACCAAAGTGATCAGTAGTAAAATTGTGTTTTATTATTAGTGTGGTTTAAATTATAATTTGTGTTCTGTAATTAAAGTGTCAATTTTGTTAATTGAATCGGCAGTTTTTAATCGTCTCGAACCCCAAGCTGGTAACAATACCATTACATTTGTCATAGGGACTTATTCTTTAAATTTTCATATTTTTAATGAGATTTTTTATCAGGTGGTAGGATACTTTTCTGCCCATGAGTCTAGGTTCCGCCTTCTTTACAAGTTTGGCCGCAAGCAGCAGAGCATGTACCGGTCTAAAGAGTATAAAGAGTCAGTATAATTACAGACCGCGAGCATTCCATCGTAATCCTGGCGCAGAGATGACAACGCATAAATAGCCTTATTTGTTTAAAGTTGGTTACAGCTGGCTATGGGCTGCAGTAGCCATTTACCATCAGAGATTTACACTTCAATCGTTCGTTTTTCACTTCAATTTTCTCTAAAAACTGCAGTCACTTTAATAGTTTAATACGCCAAACAGGTAACAAAAGGAAAAATTTATACTAATCACAATTTTCCACAAACTGCTAACCTAACAAAACATAAACATAATTAACACTACACATTTAAATGAATATAGTCTATACGAATTTTATCGCGTTTCTTTTTTTTTTCAATATACGTGATAAAATTCGTATAAACTACAAAAACGTAAACACTCACGCCTGTCACCCAGAGGGGTAGGCAGAGACTATGGACTTCCATTTGGCACGATACTGACACACCTCTCTCGCTTCCTCCACATCCATATACCTACGCATACATGCTCGTCGGTTAAAGGTACTCCTGATTTAGCTCATTTTCAATTTATCGCCAATTTGGTCGATAAACTTTCGCCCAGAGCGTCCCTTCTCGACTCTGCCGTTCACCTCTGCAATATAAATTTGCTTTATCACTCTTTCCTCATTCATTTTTTACATTCTACATGACCAAACCACCGAAGCATTCCTTTCTTAATCCTGGTCACAACATCATCTTGCAAACCACAATCTTCTCTTATCACACTATTTCTCACTCTGTCATTCAGATTTATCCCTAATATACTCCTTAAGTACCGCATTTCTACAGCATTTATTCTACTCTCGTGCTTCTTCTGCCACACCCAACTTTCACTACCATACATTAAAGTAAGAACTAACACAGCATTGTGAATTGCTATACGTGTCTTTTTGGACACATTCTGACTTCTCGCAATAGGGTGTAGAGCCTCATTCACTCTATTTCCTGCGTTCACTCGTCGTTCTGTATCCTTATCATATCTACCATCCCTGCTAAATGCAGATTCCAAATACACAAACTCATCTAGTTGTTCGACCAACTCCCCTTCTGTTCTTATTTCACATATCGTTTCTGGTGGCACGGCAGTGCCCCCGCCAAGTCGAGCAAAAAAGCGACACGGCCGTATCCTTTTCTCGAAGCAGTTCAGGCCATTTCCGAAACCCTATAACTTCGTTATGGATAAAACTAGAAGCCTGAATTTACGAACCAAGTAGGCATTGTATTAACACGGTATATTTCAAATTTCATTAAATTGGAACCAGCAGTTTAAGAATTATAACTAGTCAAAGTTTCTTAATTTAGTCACTCAATGACTGACCGATCATCAAAACTCTAAGGCACTTCTAGCAGACATAGAAACTTCAAATTTGGAATTTAATTATTGTTTAGTATATATATCAAGGAAAAGTTAAAATATTTTACAATTTCGGTCCAGTTTTTAAGATACACCAACTGCATAAATAACTCTGTAATAACATATAGACATATAGTATTTACAAAGTTACATTTGCAGGTAATGAATCACTGTACCTATATATGTATTCTTCTTCTTCTTCTACCTAGCATTCATCCCGGTTGTTCATCCCGCCTAGCGCGGGAGAACCCAGGGTCCGCTTTCCTGCACTTCCTCCTCCACTTTGCCCGGTCTTCGGCGTCCCTCACAACTAGCCCATTGGCACGCATGTCATCCTGCACGACATCAAGCCAGCGTTTCTTGGGCCGTCCTCTACTCCTGGTACCAGGTAGGGTCATGTCCAGGCATTTGTTTCCCACGTAGCTTGCCGGTCGTCGTAAGACGTGGCCGTACCAGCGACTTTCCTGCAGCTTGTCAGCAATGTCACGGACATGGAGGCTGCCGCGGATGTATGTATTCCGTACACGGTCTTTCCGCGTGACGCCACACATCCACCGCAGCATGTTCATCTCCGTGACATGCAACAACTGCCGGTGTCGCTCCAGCATCGGCCACGCCTCACTGCCGTACGTAAGGACAGGCCTTATGATGGTCTTATAGACCTGTTCCTTCAGCTTGGCCGGCATTTTGGGGTCACAAATGACACCCGTCACATCGCGCCATTTCGCCCAAGCCGCTGATATACGGGCCTTGATGTCGCGATCGATGTCCCCGGACGCATCAAGCACAGATCTGAGGTACTTGAAGTTGTCCGTGCGCTCGACGGTTTCGTCGCCTATACGGAGATACGTCAGATCTGTGCTGTTGCAGGCCATATACTCCGTCTTCGCCACGTTTAGCTTCAGCCCGCCGTTCTCAAGCGCCTCCCTCCATGCGTGCACGCGTCTGGTGAGCCGTCCTTTGTCCCCATCTACCATTATGTACCTACATATGTTTATATGTACATAATGGAATAATAGGTGTAAATAGCTACTTAGATATAACTATCTACAAAAAGATATAAGATGCTATCAAAAACATAACTTGTAAAAAAAGCCAAGTCTCGCAACTCAGTTCTTCTACCGTAAAAATTTGTGAGATCCATGTAATACCAAGTCGGTTAATTTATTCAGTCCATAGATTGATACATAGATTGACTTGGCAATCGCACTAAACGATCTGATTTAATATAATATGTATTACTTGTGAGATATATTGTGTTTTAATGCGATTGCCAAGTCAATCTATGTATCAATCTATGGACTGAATAAATTAACCGACTTGGTATTACATGGATCTCACAACTTTTCACGGTAGAAGAACTGAGTTGCGAGACTTAGCTTTTTTTACAAGTTATGTTTTTGATAGCATTACTTTCTTCTCTTTCAAAAACCATCATTTTCGCCTTACTTGCGTTTACTTTCATTTCTTTTTATTTTAATGTCCTGTTCATTAATGTAACCATCATTTGCACTTCGGCCTCTTCCTCCTTCCTCTATCATACATCATATCGCATACTTCATCCATTTTATCATTCATTGCTCCACATACATAAAACGTAGCCAGACGGGTTTCCGCAATCCACTTTTCGCCCCTCCGGGGGACAGGACGTGACGGGTGGCCAACCTCGTCGCCGGTTTTCCTCCAATAGATTATTCGCACCCCTGCCCCATTAAAGGAGCGCCGGGAACTCGGGGCCATTTCTTTTAGTTGTAGGCTCATGGTGCGACCTAAGGGGTGGTAGATTTTACGCCGCTACCTTACGGCGAGGAGCCGAGTCTGTTCCTTCAGCTTTGTCGCTTGTTTAGCACCACTCGGGGGACACGTGTAGGGTGGGCCTAGGATTAGGTGGTCGAAGCCTACGGACGCGAGCGACTCACCCCCCCACGAGCGGCTTATCCCCCCGCGAGCGACTATACTAGTATAAACTAGTTTCATTTAAAAACCTAAACATCTAATCATATTGAAATTTTAAATTTTTAAATTTAATTTTCACATAATTCACCGTATAAATAAATTTTCAAAGTTTGTAGCTTTTCACAATACAATCATTTATCGCACTGTGTGAGGTGCATTTACATAACAAATGTTGTCATATTTCTAAAGAAAGTGTTGCCGGAACAGGTAAATTGCACATATTGAATTTACTTTTGTACCACTTCACGCCTTTACGTGTATTATATAAATAAATTTAACAATATTCTCGCTTTTCAGTAGGTGTTGCGGATCCTTTTGATTGATTTGTAGCCCGTCTGGGTAACTAACAATTTATTAATTTTTAAAAATAACTTTTATTGAATAAGGGTAACGAACGGGCACACAGTCCACCTAATGGTATGTGGATACTGCGCAAAATGCAGATTAGTTGTTAGCATTGAGGACTAAGATGTTTTGCCTTGTTTCCAGTAAAATGGGCACATCGGTCCTCTACACTCACCATACGAAACACAGCAGCGTTAAGCTGCAATTTTAAGCTTATATTTAGTGAGACCGTAGTCTACCCCGGTCGAGGCGACTCATTCGTGCTACAACTACAATAGAGCTGTAGCGTGGCTCTACGACGTAACCTTAATTTATTCTTCTTACCTTATTATTTAAGTACAACGTGCAAACATTAACTTAACACCTTGTAGTACCCGCTTCCGCTTAGCTATTCCCCGCCGCCAACACTCAATACGCTCCGATGGTATTCGATCCAGATATCAAGCTAATTTCTACGCATATTAGGTATTACAAGCATTTGTTTATGAAGAAGTTGTCGTGAAGCGACAATAAAAAAAGAAAAGAACCTAACCTAACAACAACGAAACAACAAAAATAGAACAAGAAAATAATATATTTAAAATTTAAAAAAGATATTTACAATTTTATATAAAAATGAAGCATGATGATGGTGATGGGTGACGTGAATTACAATTAAATAGAAAATAAAGATAGATGAATATTGAAGCGGAGCCTGAAGGTCAAAGTGGCACACGCTGCGCTTGGAGTAGGAGTAGGCACATGCTGAGCTTGGAGTCTCGCAGCGCCTGGAGCAAGCACGCATAGTGGCTAAAGATAGCACGGGCACTAGTAGGTGGAGGCGCAGGCGACGACTCCAGATGAAGGCAAAGGCTTGCAGGATCCCGGAGTAGTGCGGCCCCCGCACTTGGAGTAGGCTAGGCGACGACTTCGGGTGAAGACAGAGGCTTGCAGGATCCCGGAGCTATGCGGCCCCGTGCTTGGAGTAGGCTACGCCGACGACTTCAGGTGAAGACAGAGGCTTGCAGGATCCCGGAGCAGTGCGGCCCCGTGCTTGGAGTAGAATAGGCGACGACTTCAGGTGAAGACCGAGGCTTGAAGGATCCCGGAGCAGTGTGGCCCCGCGCTTGGAGTAGACTAGGCGACGACTTCAGGTGCAGACCGAGGCTTGCAGTATCCCGGGGCCGCACTGCCCTTTACTGGCCCTGCACTGGCCTTTAGGAGGTGCTTCAAGTTTAGAAGCTGAAGCGAGACTCACTGTATTGACCGATGATTAGGCTTTTATACCTTTTTAGAGAGAACGGGAAATTATTTAAATTAAAAGCAAATTTTTTGTAAATGGCCCAGAGGAAAAGAGTATTTATGTGGAAATATTGAAGTAAAAACATTAGACCGGTAACGAATTTGAATAAAAATTGCCATGACAACCAGACAAACAACGATGTCAAAACATGTAAATTTTTGGTTTCTGGCTCATAATTGAAAAACGGCAAGATTTAAGTAAGAAATGAGATATTATTGATATAGGAAAAAAGGTAGCGCAACAGCGCGCACGAAACCCGAAATTGCAGAGTTACGGAGAACTAAATAAAAGATCAAAAAAAGGTAGACTCTATTGACACCGATTTAAAAAGTGTGAAAATACAAAGTGAAAATGATTTGTTATTCTGTAAAAACGTTACAGGATCATATGGAAATAAAGGTGATGCAAAATAAAATCAAAAAACAGAATGGAAAAATAGATGTAAAATGATATGTAAGTAGCATAACACTACATTTTCCCCCCGACCCTGGAAAATTTTTGACTCAGCAAAAATTTTGACATGTACATTCTAAAATAAACCATAAAAACACAGCTTTGCAGACATCAACAGGCAAAATCAGATATACTATCTCTTACATTCATCATCTGCATTCAGGTAAGGGTGGAGTTCACATTCAATGACTACCACTCTAAAAGTGTGTTTTCGAAAGGACATTCAGGCTTATTCAAGGAGTAGTCATCCGCTCCTGCGTGGAAAAAAAAATTAGTCGAAGAGACACCACTCTAAAAGTGTGTTTTCGAAAGGACATTCAGGCTTATTTAAGGAGTAGTCATCCGCTCCTGCGTGAAAAAAAAATTAATTTAAGCAAGCTTTAGTCGAAGAGCCACCACTCTAAAAGTGTGTTTTCGAAAGGACATTCAGGCTTATTTAAGGAGTTGTCATCCGCTCCTGCGTGGAGAAAAAAAAATTAAGGGAGTAGTCAGCCGCTCCCAAGTGAAGATAAAGATAAAGAAAATTAAGCTTTAGTCGAAGAGACCGGAGACCATATCTTCATCGTCAGATTCTTCTTTCTTGGTCTCTTTCTCTTCCTTCTTCTCCTCAGCTGCCGGCGCTGCAGCAGCGGCGGCCGCGACCACGGGCGCTGCTCCACCGACGGGCATGGTCGACAACTTCTCACAACCCTGCGCGATCAGCTCTTCACTCTTGCCATTGAGTTCCGAGATGACCTTCTTCAGTTTCTCGGAGTCTGCCTCAATACCCACAGAGCTGAGAATCTTCTCAACGTCAGCAGCGCCTGGCTTGCAGGAGGCGCCTAGCCTGCAGGATTCGCCTGGCCTGCAGGATCCCGGGGCAGTGCGGCCCCGGGATAAGGCCTTTAGGAGATGTTTCCCATTTGGAAACAGAAGTGAGACTCCTTGTATTGACCGATGATTCGGCTTTTATACCTTTTTAGAGAGAACGGGAAATTATTTAAATTAAAAGCAATTTTTTTTGTAAATGGCCCAGAGGAAAAGAGTATTTATGTGGAAATATTGAAGTAAAAACATCAGACCGGTAACGAATTCGAATAAAAATTGCCATGACAACCAGATAAACAACGATGTCAAAACATGTAAATTTTTGGTTTCTGGCTCATAATTGAAAAACGGCAAGATTTAAGTAAGAAATGAGATATTATTGATATAGGAAAAAAGGTAGCGCAACAGCGCGCACGAAACCCGAAATTGCGGAGTTACGGAGAACTAAATAAAAGATCAAAAAAAGGTAGACTCTATTGACACCGATTTAAAAAGCGTGAAAATACGAAGTGAAAATGATTTGTTATTGTGTAAAAACGTTACAGGATCATATGAAAATAAAAGTGATGCAAAAAGAAAATCAAAAAATAGAATGGAAAAATAGATGTAAAGTGATATGTAAGTAGCATTACACTACAAAGTACAAAGAAGAGGTTTCTTAAAAATTAAAAATTAATTTTTATGAGGTCTGTGCTTATTGTGGCAATAGAAATACACATTCTGTAAAAAATTCAACTATCTACCTATTACGAATCATGAGATACAGCTCGCTGACAGACAGACGGATGGACGCACGGACGGACAGACGGACGGATGGACAGTGGAGGCTTAGTTATTTATTTATTTATATAATTTGCATGCCACAATAAATACATCATACATCAAGTGACGCCCCGTAGGAGCATAGCAATTTATAAGAGGGTAGCTTTTTATTTTATTATACTAAATATTAACTACTACATACCAAATACCAACTATCTTATTTCTTAACATTTGCTAGTCTAACATCAATGTTTTTTATAATTATTACACATACATTTACTATTTATTTGCATCTATAAAGAATTCACTTAAATTATAATAACTTTATATATTTTATAATAACGTTATAGGATCCCGTTGGTTACCCTTTGGGTACGGAACCCTAAAAAGGGTAACTTTAAGGTAATCTATAGCACCAGCTATGATAACGTTGCATACTTACACACAACATAATGTTATATTGAAGCATCCGACCAGCACTTTTATAAACCAACAATTTTTAAAAGCGGCTAATAGTATTAATCCCTTTCCCACACCCCAGCAGGGATAAAACAAAATTCTATTTCTGCTCCAACAAATCACATTTGCCGGCTCGTCGTAGCATCCAACATTTATCACGGTCACCAGTTTTTGGCTTGCCTATTGTTGCCTCTCAAAGGCCGTACGTAAAATCCAATCATACATTTAATTAAAAAATCTGAAGAGTCAAACCATCGTTTCTATACGATAATAGAGTACAAATACTAACTGATCAGATTTAAAGAGGCAGTGAATGTGAAAAAGTTAAAATTATGCATTCTATATACTCAGAGAATACCAGCGCAAAATAGCAGCTTAATAATGCAGTGTTTCATATAATGAGCGTAGAGAATCGGAGACCCTTTTTATCTGATACGAGTCTTAATCGACAATACACTTAGATCTTTATGGCCACCGGTACACCCTATTAAAGTTCACCGGTGAACATAGACCTCCCCCATAGATTGCCTCATAGGAGGGATATGAGCCATAGTTGCCACGCTTGGCAAGCGGGTTGGCAACAGCAGTTTTTTTTTATTTTAAGTCGTTTTTAGGAAGACGCTACTGCCCATCTCGAGATTTGTTTCCTTCTGTCGCCTTTTTCGCCACCCACGGGGTGATATGGGGTAGTGGATCTTCCTACACCGCCACTACACAGACCATCCACTTACCATCAGTTAGACTGTGTGCTTGTTTGGCACCCTTATTCTATAAAAACCGTCCCACTGCTGGGCCCAGGCTCTTTTCATTTCTGAGAGGGTTATGGAGCCATTAGTATCTAGGTGCGAATAAATGGACTTCACATGCTCTCGAAATAATTAATTATTTAGACATACAGGTTTCTCACTATATTTTCCTTCATCGATGAGCACGTAGTAAATCAGCGTTTAATATTGCAATTAATAATTTTATTGGTGCCGGAGGTGATAGCAATATGGTTTTACATATACTTTAAAACATATATATAAAGCAAAAGTTTTCTCGCGGCTGCAGAAAAACTTATTATTCTATTTAATTTTATTGTTCTTTCATTCAATTATAAGTCTAATAAGTTTACAGATGAATAAACAGACAAAATTTGCCATAGTTGCCATGCTTGGTACAAGCGCGGTTTTTTAAAAATGGAATAGAAATATTTTTTCTTTCTTATAAAACGTTACCTCCACACTAGGATTTGGTTCTGTATCGTGGGTACAGTTTACATTTATAAATGAGGGCGGGAGGTGCTCTTCAAACTAGGTAAGACACATCATTTTATTTCATCGCCAAGTAATTTTTACTTACTTTTTTTTACTAACTTTAATTCATAAATTTTACAAGTACTTTTTCCGTGCTGGATTCGAACCCACGGCTTTTAGCGCTGCATCTTATTGCTATCCAATTTCTACGGAGCCGACGGAGGATTAAAGAAAGAATGATAAATAATCTCTTAAAATTATATTTAATATATGTGATTTCTGAAAAATGATTATTTTTATTTATTAAATATGTTGTACTTCAGGAGTGCCCATATATAAATTTGGAGAAAATTTCCACTTCTAAGTAATGCTGGCATTTTAATGTAGTAATATTTAGAGAACATACTAGTTGTTACTTTAAACTTCTGATATTCCTTATTCCACTTTAAAGGGTCAAAATTAAACGTTAAATTAAAAGCCAAAGCTGACTTTAAAGAACTAAAATTTATAAAATAATCAACAAGTTAAATATATAATTTCCACATAAAACCTTCTGGAGTCGTGGCTTTAATTCCTGTATACACTATTATATCTTGACACCTTCTTGATTATTTTTAGTTTTTTGAAGTTGGCCTTTACTTCTTGTTAAAAATATAATTTGTTGGTGTCAGTGTCAGGATATGCTTTATCTTGACTGCCTTATTGGTCTAGCGGTCGTAAACGCGATTGCTGATCATGAGGTCCTGGGCTCCATTGAAACTGGCCGCTGTGACCGAAATTCAGTCTAGAGAACATTATTATTTATTTATATTTGGTCTGGAGGACATTATTATTTATTATTTTCGGTCCGAAGGACATTTTTATTTACATGATTATAATTCGCCTTATTCGTTGCCGCGAAATGGTTCACCTTCGGACTGTCTTCAAATTATTTTAAATTGAGTACAATCTCATACATTAAAAGAGAAATACCGAAACTATAAAGAGTAACCGCCAATCAGGCACATCAGCGCTCATACTCAAACTAGAACTCATTTCACGCTAGACGTGCCACTAATTTTGCCGCGACCTAAAAGTGCAGTTTTAAACGCTCCTCATTCTACGCGTCACGAAGGGAGCGCTTGTAAATAAAGTTCTACCTCATTACCGTTTATGTGCCTTTTAGTTTGCGATATTAAGAAAATACTTGGAATGCATTTTAACATCTATTTTTCATTTCTTTTGATTTTTTTAAAGATATTAAAAGTTAGTTAGCTAAGATCCGCGTAATAAATTAAAATGATGTGTCCTACCTAAATTGAACAGCTGCTCTCGCCCACGCTCAAATGCGTGTACTATCTCCGATTCTATGAATGATATTTTTGTAAAGGTTTTAATATAGTTCACGTGATACTGAAATGACCATGGGTGCTGTAAATCATACGAAACGTCTGGAATTAAAAATAAATATACTTCTGCTCCACGCCTCCGGAGTAGTGCCCCCATGAAGGACGAAATTGAATAGCTTTTGAAGGACTTTAAGGATTTCCACCCGCTTTCAGAACCTCCGCTGTTGTTCCATCCTCGCCTGGGGCCTTGCCGTTTTTATGGTGCTGGTGAGCTATTTATATCTCGCTCAGACTGACTTTCGGAATATCATCGGAATAGTGTCGGAAAAGACTTGCTCTTGGATCGTTACTCACACATGCGTGTGGCTTCAACGATGACGTGTACAGCTGCCCACAGAATCCCTCAATCTCACTCAAAATCTAATACAAATTCTAAATAGTTCTGATGGTGAGTGGTTGCTGTGGCCCATAGATATCTACATTTATCCTTAATTAAGAATGAAAATGCAGATGCTTTGTCACCCACCAGGGATATTCACTCAACTTGCTGTTATATAAACAAAAAGTATTTAAAATGCTTCCATAGTTATTGACTTCTTTGATTTAGATGTTCATAGAAAAATACACTCAAAACTTTGTTTCGCGAGTAACAAGAAATGCGATTACAAGTACTTCGCTTTAGTTACTCTATTAGATAGATAGATTAGTTATAGGTAAAGCCATGTGTGGAATATTTTTATTGGAATAAGGGTGATAAACGAGCTCTTAGTCCACCTCGCAGTAGGTGGATGCCGTGATCCATAAAAATCTAAAACTATCATCGATTAAGAATCAAAATGCAGATGCGTTGTCACCACTGAGGACTAGGATGGAATGCCTCGTGTCCCGTAAAAGGGTATCCGGCTATCTACACTCACCATACCAATAACAGTAGCATAAAACTGCTATTTTAATAGCCCAAAATGACCCAGCAAGAAAGAGAATTTAAATGTGAGACAGTATATGGACATCATATTTTCACAACGGTGGCAAAATCTTTTAAAACTGGAAGTAATGTGCAGATGCAAGTATCTTTAGGAGCTGGTAAAATGCACGCTACGTTTAACGGCGTGACATAAAATTGATCGCCTTGGGGTGAAAAGGCGAAGCAGAAAATTAATCTTCGATTTATATTTTCATTTGTACGAAATGGCTTACTCACACCTAGCAAAATGTGAATGTTATATATAATTTTAATATGTATTAATAGGCCTCCCGCAAGTGATGTTACAAATCGCGATCCTTCCATACATGATACGAACGATGTTGCAAACAGCGTTTGCTAACGCACCTGTCAACATGAATCTCTTACTTAATTCCTCATTTTACTAACTTTGCTCCAGACATGACAAAAACCTGCGTTTTTCCCTCTCATGTATCTGGCTTTTTGCATTCATCCTTCACTGTACATTCTATAGTCCTCTGGAACACACTCTCTTGAAATCAAAACGCTTATAATCGTTATGCTATCAAGAAGAAAGTTCACGAACATTATTTAAATAAACTGGCAGGATGATGTCATTAGTAAATTATTTATTTTAAATGTACAAGAACTTATATCATATATACACACACACACACACACACACACACACACACACACACACACACACACACACACATGCCGACTTCCAAAAAGGAGACGGTACTCAATTCGACTGTATGTTTTTTTATTTTTTTTTTATTTTACACAACTACTTTATATTTCATCTTTGTATCACCCAAAGATCGACTGTTAGAAAATTCTTCAGGCATTAAGCCCGCCTATAGGTCATGTTAATATATAAGTAGATATTGGGGAGATTATCCGAGTGGACCAGTGTAACCTTTCACTAACTAGAAACACTATCAGCGACACAGAAAATTTAAAGATAGATGAATGATCTATATAAACGCTGGATTTCGTGGGAGTTAAACTTCGGTCACCACTACGTGGCTACCACTTGAGAACAATTAGGATTTAATTCCCCAATACCCAGACTTTGCAGAGTTTTACATACTTATAATAATGTAGCGAATATTCACCACGACTCTTTTAACGTTTTTAGGTAAAAGAATTATCAATATATTAATATTTATATGTAGTATTATTTTGTTTTAATTTATTTTAAATATTGTATATTTTTAGTTATTTTATAACGTTAAGCTTGTAGGAAATTCTGCGAGCAGTAATCATGCGATGTTTTCCTATTATTAAATGTGCACTTAGTTTATATGACTATCCTAAAATTAAACATTATGTAGTATTAGTGTAAGCGGATTTTATCACGTAGGGAAATTCAAATCATAGTTCTCTCCATAGCTCGTTAGACTACCTTAAATTTTCTCATTTGTCGGTCAGTATAAAATCATCCCCAACAATGAGAATGTAAAAATCTTACATTGTGGTACTTATTACCTTTGCATCGTTCATAATTTGATGCTTAATCCTGTTAGTTAATTACATTTACAAGTTAGCGGCACGTCCACCAGACCAAGTTAAAAACCCTCCGGTTATACCCCATTAATTATGACAGAGTTTGCGGACGGTACATGTTAAAAGCGAAAATATGGTTAAAATGAATGGAATATTTATATTATATAGGATGTAACTAGGCTTGCCAACTCCAAGAAAGGCATTTCCGGGATTACCCATCTCGACATCCGGGACTTGGGTATATAACGCGGGACACAATACAATACATACAAATTGGTTAGAAATAAAAGAAGACATTGGTTATAAAATTCACTGCATTTTTGATCAAAATTAATATTAATTTATAGTTCAGCCTTGACGTGGTCAACAAACAGCTTATTTCTGCTGTCTGTCCAGGCATTTCCACAGAGAGAAAACACTCTCTCTGCTGATGCATCTGAAAGTGGTATCGAAGCTACGGCTAAGGTGTAGTTAGTACGAGATATATACTAATATCATATAATCACTGATTTCCGGGACTAAAGGCGTCCCGCAAGGGATTACGGCGGGACGGTCCAAAATTAACCAAGAATCGGGACGTCCCGGAAAACCCGGTACGGTTGGCAAGCCTAGATGTAACAGCGCCCGTGCTAGTTAAGGGGCTAAGCGTGAGTAGTAAATTTTACAGTTTATATTTTATTTAAAAATAAGGCTAACTGACATAACTGAATAACTGACACACGGTCCACCTGAGGATAATTGGATGTTGTGGCCCATAGAAATCTAAATCTATGTTATATAAGAATCATATTACAGATACGTTGTCACTTATTTCCAGTATTAAGGGTCTTCGGTTCTATACACTCACCGTACACGTCTTAAGACAGCCAAGTAGTCTTCCTTACATCGCTTATTTACACCGGCAGAGATTCACGAATAACAATTCCCAACCGCCATCATTTCACAGGTGCAATTATAAAAACAATCTTCTATAATATAAAAATGAATCGCTTAATGTGTTGCTAAGCGCAAATCTCGAGTGCAGCTGAACCGATTTCGCTAATTCTTTTTTTATAATATTCCTTGAAGTACGAAGATGGTTCTTAAGGAGAGAAAAAATTAAAAAGTTGCCTGAAAAAGTCTAAAAACGAAGAACGAAGAAGTCTAAAAATTAATTCTATATCCCATACAAAATATTCGTAATAATACTTAAAAGTCATTTTGGACTTTAATACCATATCATAAAGCTTAAGTGTTAGTGGAGTGGTCCGGGAAGGCAACACAATTGAGTGACGTTAGTATCGTACAAATATTAATCTCAATATTTTTCAATATTTATACGATGGTAACATTACTCCAAAACAAAATTAGGGTTTCGCGCATAAAAATTGATATCCATGAAATCGTAGTAAATTCCACGCGGGCGAAGTCGCGGGGCACAGCTAGTTATTATAATAAAACTGCTCTTTAATTACTGCTAGTAACAGTAATAACCTCGTTATTGAATGGTTTCAAAGGCAGGAAAGATATTTTTTTTATACGATAGGGTGACAAACGAGCACTCAGTCCACCTGATGGTAAGTGGTTGCTGTGGCCCATAGACATCTACATCTACCATCGCTTGCAAATCAAAATGCAGATGCGTTGTCACCCGTGAGGACTAAGATGGAATGCCTCTTTTCCAGTAAAATGGGTCTCCGGTACTCTACACTCACCATACGAAACACAGCAGTTTTAAGCTGCTATTTTACGCTGGTATTCTGTGAGAGCGTGGTCCTTCCCCGGTCGAGCCGACCCATTCGTACTACAACTATACTACTAATATAGCTGCAGCATGGCTCTACCACGTATAAAAAAAATTTTTTCCTTAAAAATATTTTTAAAGAAAAAAATTATTCTGACAAATGCATGCTTTTGCACAATTTTTTATTCACCGCTGATAGCGTGATTAATCAGCATTTCTAAACGGTAGGACTAACATTCTGCCTATGAATCTGACTAGGTGATAAGGTAACTAGGTGAGCACTGCTGTATCCTTAACGAAAGAGTATAGAGAGGCAGTATGATTACAGGCTGTGGGGCATTCCATCTTAGTTATCAAAAGTGACGACGCATCTTTCAGTATCATTGTTTGAAAGTGGTTCCACATGTCCATGTACTGCAGTAGCCACTTACCAGCAGGTGAACTGTAAATTAGTTTGTCACATATTCTTTTAAAAGTCAATTAGCAATGTTTTTTTTATATGATAAGGATGACAAACGAGCACACAGTCCACCTGATGGTAAGTGGTTGCTGCGGCCCATAGACATCTACATCTATCCACTATTACAAATCCAAATGCAGATGCGTTGTCACCCGTGAGGACTAAGATGGAATGCCTCATTTCCAGTAAAAAGGGCCTCCGACCACCTGCACTCACCAAGCGAAACGCAGAGGTAAACCTCTACTTCACGCTGGTATTCTGTGAGGTCGTGGTACCACCCCGGTTCGAGCCGGCCCATCCGTGCGTCAGCAAAAGCTGCCGCGTGGCTCTACCACTGTTAAATTTGTTAAATGTGATATTTTTTATATTTATTTCATTTAATTAATTTCATTGGGGCCGATAAGGATCCAAATTTGCTTGCTACTGTTTTGAAATTGTGTTATGAAATTATAGACGAGCATGGATTTCATGCTCTAACCTACCACATCTCTTCTGAAATATTATTTGAATATTATATTATTTTACGTGTTAGAGCCATGCTGCAGCTATATTTTTTTTGTAGCACGATTGGGTCGGCTCGACCGGGTATGGACCACTCTCTCACGGGATACCAGCGTAAAATAGCACCACGAAGCTGATGTATTTGTATGGTGAGTGTAGAGAACCGATGACCCTTTTTATTGGATACGAGACATGTCATCTTATTTCGCAGTGTTGACAACGCATCTACATTTTGAATTTTAATCGAGGATAGTTATTTATGGTCCACAGCATCTACTTACCATCACGTGGAAAGTAAGCTCGTTTGTTACACTTATTTTGTAGAAAAAATATATTGAGTTCACCCATGGCTTCACCGATTGCGAATCATCGAGTTACTAACGCGGGGTGCTGGTAATTGCATTTCTTGTTAGTAACGAAACGAAATGTTAAGTGTATTTATCTATAAACAAAAAATATAAATCGAGGAAATAAAACAGGAATAAATATTTACAGAAGCATTTTAAATACTTACTTGTTTATATAAAAGCCAGATGAGTGAATATCCCTGTTTCCTCGGCTCTTATAAAAGAGAAAGAAGGTCGCCAATGCACCTGAAATTCCCTTGGTATTACAGTTGTTCATGGGCGGCTGCCCATTACCCTTACCATCAGGTGAGCCGCAGGCTTGTCTGTCCCCTCTTATATAAAAAAAGGAATATTATGAAAAAAAAATTTAAGTCTTTGAAATGTTCCATTGCACAAATTGATTTGTGCGAAGAGAAAGCCCAAGTCAATTAGGCAAGTGGCGTGACCCGATCAACATATTTGTTAAAAAAGTTCGCATGTCGATTTCATTATCAATAGACATTTATTAGGAGCCGACTTAATTGTTCTGTTGGCTGAAATTTAAGAGTATTAATTTTGGCATCGGATTTTGTAAATTGTGAATTTGAACTTACTCGTGATACGAATTTTTTGTCTGATGTGCGACAACTATAGCCTAATCTTTAGAGATACAGGAAATCGATGAATGCAAGGGATCAGAACCATGATTTGTGGCATTTCTTAAGGGAGGCCTATGTTCAGCAGTGAGCAGTGAGATGTAATGGACTGTAATGTTTATAATTTCACGTTAGTCCATTAAGTAGTCCTATACTTCACTTACTGATACGGGTTGCCATTCGAGAATCTTTCTTCCCGATGGTTGTCAGTTCTTCGGGCTATATGGCCATCTCATTGACACTTCAGCTTACTGATCCTTAAACAACGTATCGCTTACTCGTAAATCTGCATTATATTAAATAAAATTGAAGTGTCTGTCTGTAACATTAAAACTCAGAAGGTTACGTGCGAACTATCAAGGCACTAATAACTATATATTTGTAAAATTTTTGTCTTTCTATATTATGTCTATACATATTGTTATAATAGATGGTTATTTCAAGAAATCTAAATGATGTCACACTAAGAGATCTCACTCATTTTTTTATAGGATAGGGTGACAAACGAGCACACAGTCCACCTGATGGTAGGAGGTTACTGTAACTCATAGACATCTCCATTTATCCTCAATAAAGAATCAAAATGCACATGCGTCGTCACCCGTGAGGACTAAGATAGAATGCCTCTTTAACTATACTACTATTAATGCTGCACCTTGGATCGACCACGTAAAAAAGTTTTTAAGAAGATTGACATGTATACTTAGGTCCTCCTCGCGATGTTGCTACTTGTGAATCTAATTACCTTAAAATAATAGAAGCTATAAAAATATATTAATTAAAAATGTACATATGACAAATAAAAGTAAATCCTAAACGCCCATAGCTGTTTTCCCTTCGAACGTAACCAATTGAAACTTATTTCGCTTAGAGTTAGAAAAACTCGTTCCCTACAGGTAAGGTCCAGCTATAAATTAAACCCTCATAAAGAGTTGATATCATAAAATTGTATAATACCGCTCCCGGATTGCTTTTTAGGGTTCCGTACCTCAAAAGGAAAACACGGAACCCTTATAGGATCACTTTGTTGTCCGTCTGTCTGTCTGTCTGTCGTGACCCTTTTTATCAGGAACGAGTGGAGGTATCAAGCTGAAATTCTTTATATCAAATAATCAAGTATACTGTCCCTTGAATCTGTGAAAAAATAAAACTTCTAAGCCAACACAATCAAAAGATACAGCCGTTTATGCCGCAAAATTTCGACATTCGCAAGGAAATCAAAACCTACAGGGTACTTCCCGTGAACTCAGAATGTTGAAACTTGGTGTGAAGCAACGTCTTATAGCACAGATGAAGGAAAAATTGCGAAAAGGTTACATGTTTAGTTACATCAAATAATAAAAATATTTTTAATAATTTTAAACTTACTTCCACTTTCCTCATGAACACGTAGTCGTATTATATTGAAATTCATATCAAATTTGTACGGAACCCTCGGTGAGCGAGTCTGACTCGCACTTGGCCGGTTTTATTTTTTAAACGGAGGACTCAGGTGTTCATAAATGTATAACACGATATTGCTATTTGAGAAATAATATTTGACTAAAACATTTTCACAGGAGGATGACAATACACGGAAGTATACACGTGTAGTGTGTAGTGGCGGCGCAAGGGAACCCACTATCCCATATATTATTATACTGTGGGTGTTGTAAGAGGCGACATAGGGAAATGAAACAGCAGATGGTCTGGATATATTCTTAAAAATATTTTACTGCTGCACTTGCCAAGTCTGCTAACTATTACGAATATCCACTACCGAACATACACGTGCGCCATAGATTGCCTTATAGGGGTGTAAGGCAATTTATGAGGGAAACCTATTTTCAGCAGTGAACTTTTAATAGAATGTAAATGTAATTATAAATTGCGCGCATTAGTAAAGGAAAAATGAGACAAAAAGTACTCAAATTCGAACAAACAAAATCTAAGGCTCAAATATTTCTTATAATTTTATTGACACACTTTATGTTACATTTAATTTATTTTGTATTTTTTTTTTTATAAACGTTCAACTGATAGAAATAAGCTACTGCAGTAAGTAAACTCTCGCATTTAACAGACCTAAGATCGAAAACATCACAGTCTGTAATTATACTGGCTCTCTATATGTTTCAGACCTGAACAAAACAGTACACGCATTGCCATTTAGCGGTAGATATAGGATAGGCTTATTACATAACCAGATGATTTTCTAGGCAGAAAAGAACCTACAAAAGAAGTGTATATCATTATTTAGGCCGTGGACAAAGTGAAAAATAAACAACTAACTAACTCAATAACTGAACTAAACAACACTACCAATATATACATAAACACTATATTATTTGTAACGTACTAAAATCTTTAGACTTGAAAGGAATTTTGATAGCGTGATTTAGGCTTCGATGTATTTCGCTTGTGTGGTGATGACAGCGCTGCCACAAATCTAATTTTCCCGCTACTAACAGATTAAATTTCCTAAAAACACAACATTTTAATCAAAAAAAAAATACAAAGCAGCAAATTGGAAAATATTGCGTAAGGTTGTCCACATTTTTGTAGTTGTAGATGTAGTTGTTGTGTTATTGTTTAACTTGTGTTTAAATACTTATTTTGTTTTATACTATATACCGATACCGTTACAGTCAAAGTTGACTGTTAAACATAAGCCTTCCCCAAATATTGCCTTATAAGGAGAATTTTGCCATAGTAGCCAACTTTGGCAGACGGATTGGCAACCGCTTTTTATTTTTTTGTCGTTATTAGTAAGACGCTGCTATTCATCTCCTTGTTTGTTTACTTCCATTGCCTTTTACGACATTCACCAATACATTGAGTGAAAATATAACTTAATCGACCGACCTATATCCCATAGATTTTTTTTCAGTGGGGTACGATAAATGATGAATTGTAATCTAAACTTATTCAAGATTTAGAGGAGCTGCGCCAAAGAATTGCAGAAATTTCTGAATACATCAACTCGAGATGAGACGCACGCTTCTTCTTCTTCTTCTTATTACGCGGTCATTATTAAATAGATGTAGAGCTTGCATTGCAGCTGAAGGCAAACAGTTCGAACATTACAATGAACTCCAGAAAAAACGGACGTAGATATTTTTTCAAATAGCCTCTCTAAATTCAAAAAGTTAGTTTTATGTGCAAGTTGAGTACGGAGTAATTTTGGATTACTTTAGTTTTTTTAGTTTATTTTTATATTCTATTACTTTTTAATAAACGTTAAACACGTGTTAAACATTTGCAAGTCGTGGCAGTCTGTAATTGAATCTGCACATAGCTGAAATCTTAGATGATAGTTTAAGAATTTAATGTTTTTGGTGTAAGATTTGTTGGCTGTCCTTAATAAATAAATAAACATTTGTTGTAAAACTGTAAATCTGATTTAATGAAAATCTACTAAAGAAACCCAACATTTGGAATTTATTTCAAATACAACTAAAATTAACAAATTGCTTTTTCCTCAATTAAGAAGTAACAATTTATAAGTGTGATAACATTTTAGAAACCAGACTAAACGAGCCAGTTTTAAAAGTTACTTGCCAAAATAGTGCAGTACATTTTTTTACAGTACAGTTGGTTAAACAATTTTGATCAAAAATCTCACATTTCAATTAAAACTGAGGCGGTTATGTTATAATTTTTAACTGTTATTTACAAAAAGGTTATTTATGGTTACATCACAAAAAAAACTGATGAAAAATTAATATTTGTAGATTCAGGACGAAAGATCACCACAGGCTGTCAGTTTCTGAGACATGTTTTTCAATCCTTTTAATTTGAAAAGTACACGGCCAAGATTTTTTTAAATATTTTTCTAATTAGTTTCATGATTTGGCCTTGTTCGCGCCAAACGCTAATTTTAAGAATTGACGCTAGAGGGCGCTCGGCGCGGTGCATTCCTACCGGTTTGACGTCCGCGCGAGGCGGGAGTTGGTTTTGGGTGTGGCGCGTCGGAAGTCGAAACAATGCAGTGCAGTTACTAGAACAGCGTGGTCGCGTACCGTATAACCTCTAAATAGTGTCGCTTTTTGTTAGCAAGTTTATGCAACGACGAGGAGTTTTGTTGAATCTAGAAAAATTGATTGTCTGCGCGGACGCCGATTTTTCGCTAGACTCGTAAGGTCGCTTGAAGACCGCCTCGAATGGAATTGTCTGTTTCGAGCGTTTGAAGTGATAACGAGGCTATTTTGTTGAGTGAATGATTAATTTACCTTTGTTTGCAAGTAATTTACGTCAATTTGTATAGTGATTGCATTTTGAAGCGCATTTGCAATATTTAATTTGCTTGTGTGACCTGTTAATATCGTACGAAAGAATTGTTGTTTTGTGTGTGGAACTCTGAACTTTGTGACCCGAGAGAAGGTCGCATTCAAATTCTAGAAGTAATTTGTTGCCAAGTGAAAATGAAAGTTAAACTTTGATCGACCGTTCATTGGTTGTGCCGTGTGTTACTTGTTTGATTACGGGGATTTAGTTGAAATTGAAGTTAATTAAATGTACAGTAAAGTTGATCGATTGAGATAGTGTACAATAAAGTTGATAAACTGAAATAGTGAAATGAACTCAGAAGTTGTCAATTGGTGAACTACGACTGGAGGGAGCGCACATTGGGAGAACAGCAGTGCCTGTGGATTTTCTGGCCGATTACATCGGGCCGTCAGGTTACACATATATACACTTTTGCACACCACTTTACATACACTTCACTTATCACCTGACTGGTACCCTGTGGTCAACCCTACCTCCGGAGATCGGTAAGTTTTGTTGGTTCAGTAGCCCTTAGATCTATATTTATAATAAATCTCCATAGGCTATTTGAGCACCCCCCCCCCTTGGTTGCCCGTCGAATCTGCAGCTGATGGGCCCCTGTACGGTCGACCTTTGTCTGGGCAACTAGGGGCGTGTACAGGCCTATAGCCCGCTTCTGCCTTGACGTTGATTTCTGGGACCACCAGTATATGAATAAATTCCACTTTTTACTGATGATAATGATGAATACATGTTTGTTTTACACAAATAACTGAAATAATTACTTAAACTTAAAATTACTAAAACTTAAAGTTTAAATACACCAAAGAGAATATGAAAGCAGGCTAAATCAAATTAATATGAAAGCAATCGAAACTTTTGTCGAAACTTTCACATCTCTTGTTGTTAAACAGTTCTTTAATTACCAACTCACATAATTTTCTTCAAACAATGCTAAATATATACGTGTTATATTCGCTTCAGAAAATTTTAGAAAAAAATGCTTAATGCCTGCATCCTACCTCCAACTAAGAATACTATACATGCTTTGTCAACTCTGCGGACTAAGATGGAAAGATAGCCTGTTGTTTTGTTGGCTCTCTATTACCCTAGGCAGTGTGTAAATAGGTAAAGCTTAGTTAATTTTATACTTATATTAAAAACCATTTTAAAATAACATACGTTTTACTACTGCATTCACAATTTTTACTTGCGATTGTTGTCACACTTTTTCACTTGTTTTAATGCTCTTACTACTACTAGTACTACTAAAGTTCCTCACAAGTCTACAGCTGAACAAATGCCTTCGTCATCGATTGCCATAATTTACGGTCTTGAGCCACCTGCATCGATCGACTACTAGCGTGTTGCTTCAGGTTGTCACTCCATCTAGATGCTGCCAACTTTCTTCCTTATCGGTTGTTTGTTCGAGCTTTAAGATTTTTATTAAGTTGTTACCAAGAAGATGCTGCTGCCGATCTCTTGAGTTATTTCCTTCTATCGCCTTTAAGCATCTCCACATCCACAGATCATCCCGTGGGTGTCGTAAGAGGTGACAGAGGGAAACAAATCAGGAGATGGGCAGCAAAAACTTCGTAATAACTACTTAAATTATAAATAAAACTTCCGTTATCAACCCGCTTTCCAAGCGTCGCAACTATGGCAAATGTCCCACCTGTGAGGTGGTCAGTGAGAAGACCTATGTTCAACAGTGGACTTTAATAAGCTGTAACGGTAAATATGAACATAAATTCACTATGAAGTTTTGCCTTTCCGCATCTACAGGGAATATAAGTTCTTATGAATTCTTATTAGTTCTTATTAACACGCATAAAATGCCCACAGCGGTGACGGGGAACAGTTTAGAAGGTAAAAAACGGCTGATACTGATATCCTGTCAAGCGTAGCGATTAAAGTCACCCCTATAACGGGAAAGGCCCATGTTCATCAGTGGGCTTCTGATGGAGAAGAAACACGACCTCTTTAGTATTTTATAAAATACAACACCTTCTACACCTTTAACTGGTCTGTCTAGTCTAATTATTACAAAAAAACTATAGCACTACTATCAGCATTATGATGTTCAATACGTACAGGTATTGAACATACTTGTAAACTTACAGAAGGAAATAAGACTATGTAACAAACTTCAAAAAATTCAAAGTAACTAAAGAATACCATACCATACCCTAACTCTTCATACATTAACGTAATTTTTGTCAACGTAGTAAAATCATCATAAAGTTTAGAACGAATAAACAAAAAGTTGTAAAGTAAGTTTCGTTGCCGTCGCGAGTGTCACACGCCTATGAAAACTGTATCTAAATTAGGGAAGAAAAGTTTGGAAACTTAATTTAAAATATCAACGTCGGATAATTTCTTGTGATGCTGTTGATTTATTCATCTCATCTACATGAGCTAATCAGACAAACTTTTCTGTGATCTGTTTTATTTATTACTTTACTTCAATATTATTATTATTGGGGTTATCTTTAAAGTTTTCTCATCTGGTTGGGCTGTTTAAATATGTAATTGTAAACGAAATATATAAACATACATAAATATCAATTAAATATTATAAATACATAAAAATTACATAAATATATAAAAACCCAACCAGATGGAAGCCCTCGGCAGGGGAGACCAAACGGCCGAGGGTTAGGGGGAAAGGGAAAAAAGCAGGCGGACGATGCGGGCGGTATCGAGGAGCACCGCCTTCTGCATTTGAGCTCGGAGCGGTCCGTCACGGAGTCCCAGTCGCCTCAGATGACCCGAGAGGCTAACTGGGATTAACCCGTTCGCAGAAACGACCACAGGAATAATTTCGACCGGCAGACCACCCCACATGTCGGTCACCTCGTGAGCCAGGTCCAGATATTTTGTCAGCTTATCTGTT
>JAVANC010000001.1:64954628-65003722 GCA_033319125.1 Parnassius glacialis | reverse complement strand
GTGAAATGTAATTTTGTAAGTATTGAAAGCAACAATACTTTAGTTGAGCTTCACAATGATTTGAAGAGGTTTTGGGAGCTTGAAAGCTTGCCACAAAAGCCCCTTCTTACAGACCAAGAGAAAGCTTGCGAACAACATTTTTTACAGCACACAAAACGCACTGAAGAAGGTCGTTTTTGTGTCAAGCTGCCATTGATCGATAAACCAGACTGCCTAGGCACTTCCTATTTCATGGCCAGGCGGCGATTTATAAACCTGGAACGTCGCTTTCGCAAGCAACCGGAACTTAAGTCCGCCTATGTTGATTTCATTGAGGAGTATCGCAAACTAGGACATCTAGCAATATCTGAGGTAGACCGACCTGAGCTTGCCTATTTTGTTCCGCATCATCCTGTCATTCGTGAAGACAGTGAGTCAACACGTCTACGCGTCGTTTTTGACGCATCAGCTCGCACTTCATCTGGTTTGTCTATAAACGACATTCAAATGATAGGCCCTACAGTTCAAGACTCTCTTTTCAATATCCTCATCCGGTTCCGGCAATATCGTTATGTGTTGTCAGCGGATATTGAAAAAATGTACCGGCAGGTTTTAATAGATGAGTCTGACCGAAACCTACAGCTGATTTTATGGCGTGATGCGGAGGACAAACCATTACAGACACTCAGGCTTAACACGGTCACCTACGGATTTGCTAGCGCTAGTTTCCTTGCCACCAGGTGTCTCTGGCAAGTGGGCGAGGAGTGTGACGATGACGTTATTAAGGCAGTCATACAGGAGGACATATATGTTGATGACTTACTAACTTCTAGCGATGATGAAGATCAATTACGGTCTATACAGAAATCAACACATGTGGCTCTTTCTATGGCTGGTTTTGATTTACGTAAGTACCGATCCAACTTACCTTCTTTACTGCCTTCAGACGTTGTCCAGTCATCCGGCAACCTGACATTGAGTCAGTCTACAAATACGCTGGGCCTAGATTGGAGTCCTTCGACCGACAGCATTAATTTTCCCATTGCAGTGGATCAGTCTGAGGTCGTCACTAAGCGCACTATACTTTCTTCAACTTTCAAGATCTTCGATCCCTTGGGCCTCCTATCCTTGTCCACTATCGTTCCCAAAATTTTAATTCAGACCTTATGGTCTCTCAAATTGGACTGGGATGAGCCCGCTCCAAAGGATATTGTCGATGTCTGGAGACCTTTTGTTGATGGACTTAAATGCCTTTTTTCACTAAATATACCTAGATGGGTATCAATAGAATATCCAGTCTCTGCTGAAATCCACTGTTTTTGCGATGCATCGCAACGCGCCTATGGTGCATGTTTGTACCTTCGCTCTACAAATAAAGAAGGACAAATACATGTCCAACTTTTATGTGCGAAATCTCGCGTTGCCCCAGCATCCAGCCCTATTACAATTCCTCGTTTGGAGCTTTCAGGTGCTCTTCTGGCAGCTGAAATGAGCTCATCTGTGACCAAAGCCTTGCGACGTAAAATATCGCGTCATGTCTATTGGACTGACTCGAGCGTAGTTCTTAGTTGGTTGCGCTGCGGTTCTTCTAACTTGAAGGCATTCGTTGCCAACAGAGTCGCCGCCATTAGAGAGTTGACTGACGCAAATTCATGGCACCACGTTCCTACAGAACACAACCCAGCTGACCTGCTATCCCGTGGCGTGAACCCACAACAGATCGCTGCATGTGATATGTGGTGGTATGGACCTAAGTTTTTATCGTTGCCAGAGTCCGAGTGGCCTTCTATGCAGTCGCAGACTATTATTGAGATGAAGAATTTGCCGGAAGTTAAAGCACATCCAGTTGCTATTTGTGATAATTATCAATCAATTATTAACTTTAACAAATATTCTAAATTAAAACAATTACAACACATTTTAGCCTATGTACATAGATTTATTAATAACTGTAAAAATTCTAAAACTAAAATTACAGGTTCCTTAACTACCGCCGAGCTCAATAAAACTCTTAATTCATTAGTGTATATTTCCCAATTAGAGGCATTCCCTAAAGAATACGATTTATTATTAAAAGGAAATTCCCTAAGTCCTAAGTCGCACATTTCGGCACTTAATCCATTTTTACATAAAGGAGTGATAAGAGTAGGTGGTCGAATTCAGGCTTCTGAATATAGTTTCGATATGAAGCATCCCATGTTGTTAATCTCTAAACACCATTTTACTCAACTTTTATTCCAACAAGAACACGTACGGCTTCTACATCTAGGGCCCCAAGCCTTACTGGCTTCTATTAGAACGCGTTTTTGGCCCATTAGTGGAAGAAGTCTGGCTAGACGTACTGTGCATAATTGCACCGTATGTAGGCGTTTTAAGGGTCTATGAAAAACATAATGGGCAACCTACCTGCTCAAAGACTAATGCCTGACTTTCCTTTTATTACAGTAGGGACTGATTTCGCTGGGCCATTTATGGTCACGGATCGCAAAGGTCGTGGTTGTAAAATTACAAAATGTTATTTGTGTATTTTCATATGTTTTAGGTATAAGTGCATCCATTTGGAGGCTGTTAGTGAGCTGTCCAAGGATGCTTTTATATTAACTTTGAGACGCTTTGTTTCACGGAGAGGGCTATCAAAGCAGATATTCTGCGACAATGGTGGAAACTTTGTAGCTGCTTCAAAGGAACTTAAAGAGTTTTTTGAAATTAATGCCAAAACTATCGCTAAATTTGCCGCTAACGAAGGCGTTGAATTTTGTTTTTTCGCCTGCATACGCTCCTCACTTCAATGGTTTGATGGAGGCCGGTGTAAAGTCAGCCAAATTCCACCTGGCTAGGATGAGGGACTACGCACCTAACCTATGAGGAATTGTCATCTTTGTTCACACAAATAGAATGTATCCTAAATAGCCGGCCCCTATGTCCATTAAGTTCCTCTCCCACTGACTATTATCCCTTAACTCCGGGCCACTTTTGATTGATAGACCACTAAGCTCGCTGCCATCTCCGTGTCTACAATCCGCTAATGCCAATCGTCTCGACAGATTCCAGCGCATCGAGCAGTTTAAGCAACACTTTTGGCGACGCTGGAGCCACGAGTACATTGCGGAGCTGCAGTTGAGGACGAAGTGGCGCACGAAGTCCAAAGAGAGCCTACAAATTGACGACCTAGTCCTCTTGAAAGAGGAAAACGCTCCACCGCTCTATTGGCGTCTCGGACGTGTAAGAAAACTCTTCACGGGATCTGACGGATTGACACGCGTCGCAGATATAGACACTGCAAGAGGAATTGTGCGGCGCGCCCCTAAACAGAATCGTCCTACTACCGAAGCCCGATGAGTTGGAAGATCTTGAAAGCTGTTAAGCTTTCCAGCGCCGGGAGTATGTCGGCGCCGTTACGACAGCACCGACGGTGTTTGCGGGGAGTATGTGAAGTGCGTGGGGGTTTCTCACCACCGCGCCTAAGACCGGCACTCGCCGCTAGCTCGCGACCCGATCGCCACCAAATATTTTGTATTTTTTATTCCTTTAAATATACAATTTGCCTATCGTGTGAGTCGCCTATTTTATTCATGTTCCCTAATTGAACAAATTAGTCAAACGATTTAAATTAAAATAAAATAATATATTTTATTAGGAAAGAAGATTAAGTGCTTCTGTGGCCGTTAATATATTATATCCAAATCTTAGCATTCACCACAGAATAGATAATAGTGCAAATATTTTCACTGCAAGCTTTGAATATATTATTAGTCTTGTAACCGAGTTCAAGAAATGGCTGAACTAATTAAAGTGATTTTTTATTATATAGGATATAATTCAGAGACTCGTATAAATAAAAAAATCCATCCCAAGAATGGCAAAACAGGAAATTGGAGACTATTGAGATGACGTTCTAGTATAATTTTGTTAGAAAATTAAGCGATAAAAGTTAGTTCACAAATGCCTCAATTATAAAGAAAATATTAGCGCCGCATAATATTAAAAAAAATTAATTGAAAATATTATTAGACATACGGCAGTATGTCAGCCAGGTTCGAAAAAAATGGCGACGCACGTTTTTATTATATAAACCATTTCGAGCCAAATTCGAGCACCCCATAACTCCAAAACTATTAAACCAACACACTTAGAATTTTACATACCTAATAAGGACACCTTACATGTCTAGAATTCCGAATTTCGTGAATATTACCTATTATACTCAATTATTTAATGAATTGCTTGAAAAATGGGGCTTTACGCCCGTTAAGATTCCGACACTTTATTGGCGATGCTGACAACCCGGAACGATTAAATTTTACACGACTTTTAATCCCCAAGGTTTTATTGAAATTAAAAATATCCTAATTCTAAATTAAAATTGATGCCTCGGCCGCACATAAATTATTATGATTGTGCTTAAAATTCTTTACAATTTCTGCTCAGAAGTAGTTATTAAAGGATGGACAAAACAACAAATATTTGTAGACATCGATAAAGCGGCGGTTAAAAGTTGGGCCGAGGAAACGTACAGTCAGTAAACAATGTAGCATCAGATAGGAGAGCTCAATTATAGAATCTACTGTTTACGTTAATTTCCGCATGGATTTTTTAACACGAAATTAGTATTCTTTTATCAAGTTAAGATTATTTCCAAAAAATAAGTTCTTATTCAGATTTTAGCAGATTTCAAAAAAGTGGAGGTATAATTTAACTGTATACTTTACTATTCATACCATCAAACTCGTTGTCCAACTAACCTTGAGGCCAGCAATGTTTAAGTGGCTTATCGTGAAAAAACAACTAATGTGTTATTGGGCTAACCTGTCACTTCTTTCACATATTTTCTATCTACACTATTTTTTTTACTAAATGTTCGATTAATTCGCTGCTTTTTGAACTCTGCCTACCCTATGGGGATTACAGGTTTGACGCCGTATATGTATGTGTATTAATATAAATATAATGGTTTTTATAATCATGTTTATATAACCAGAAAAATATTTATACTGTCAATAAATTAATCAATGTCGCTGTTGCGTAACACTGCCTACAACTGAAATGTTCGGAGAAATGTGTTGTTAAAATTGATGAGGTAGGATAATTGTCCCAAATTGGAAAATTAACTAATAAAATTAAGTGAAAAACGAACTTACAGTTTACCCGATGGTACTACTGCAACCCATGGACTACTTTAACCAATTTCAATTTCAAACAAAGAAGGCTACAAATTAATTACCTCTGAGAAGAAATATAAAAGCCTCATATTTTCTTATCAAGCAAATCAAGGTCTCAAAAACAAAAGTGTAAAAAGATCAAAATCAAAAGTTTTATATTGCTTCTTTTGTTCAAAGTTAGTTTCCTCGGAGCCGAGGTTCGTGGATCGATATATCTGTAACTGTGTCGCCGTGTATTATTGTGAATTTTGCGACCCAAATTAATCCTAACAATTCCTCGGAGCACTCTGTAATATAGAAGGTATACTGGTAGGGTTGCCATGTAAAGTATGTCAATGAAGACATTGCGTATATTTCAAGCGATACCACGCTAAATAGCTAAACTGAGTCTTTGAGTGCGAAAAGAATCAGTTTGCCTATGTCTTTATTTCTTTAACATTATGACATTGTATTACCACAGTCTTACGTACACTCGAGATAAATATAATAACAAAAATTGCCCTACATATGTCTTTACGCTTGAGCAGTCAACGTTCTAAGCAAGCATTTCGTCATGGAAAACAGCTTAACATTTACAAACAGCCTCGCAGTACAAATCATTATGGATCTTGTTTATACAGAATGCTTCGTTTGTGGATTCACTGGCTGGCAAGGGGATAGTTCGCAAGAGAGTACACAAATAAGGAAATGCTGAGTGTTACTGCGTCAGCGAAACGCCTTTAAAGCCAATTGAAAACACATTAAAAAGTGAAATTACATTAAGATTATATGTAAAGGAAACACGAGTAGGGTGCCGTGGTAGCTCAGGGGGCTAAGCGCTCGCTGTATATTTCACAGTACGCGAGCAACCAGTGTTCGATCCCTGCCGGTATTAATGAAATTGTTAATTGCAATTTTAAGTGTTTATTAATCACATGCTCTGCGCTGAAGGAACACATCGTGAGGAAATCCGCATGTCTAGGAAATAAAAAAAAATATTTCGATAACATGTGAACTTCGCCAGTACGCACTGGTGCAGCACTGCGGTCATTTCCTTGCCCTAAAACCCTCTAAGAAAAGATAGGAGGCCTGTACCCAGCAGTGAAAAGTATATAGGAAGTGTAACTAAACACGAAATTTGCTTATTTATTCAATATCATCATTTTTCTTTCATAGATTGCTTCATAATGGATATATTTGACATTGTTGCCACACTTGACAGGCAGGCGGGTTCACCAACGCAGTTTTTTATTTTGATTTGTGTCGAGAATATTTTACTGCCATTCTCCTCTTGCATTTTCCTCCTTTACCTCATACGACACTCATGGAATGATACTCGTATGGGGTAGCGGATACTACGTGGCACTAAGTTTTGCTTTTAAGTTTGTATTAGAAATATTTTTTATTAACTCTTACCTTCCGCAACGTCTAGAGATATCAGCAAGAAGTGAAAACATTGTCCTCCATTTCGGTGATACATAAGAGTAACGCTTGTAGGATCATCACCAAGCACTGCCACATGTTCTTTAATCCATTGAAGAGCTGCTATCCGGTCCATTAGGCCATAGTTTGCTAGTGTCTTTGGAAAGTAATCGAATCGTGTATTCAAGAAACCTGCTAAAAAAAAGTTGTTATCTCTTTAAGCGTGGTAATTCCAACCATAATATATCTTTCTTATATGTCAATAAAAATTTATTGTAAAAATTAATTGTAAAAAACGTATGCTTAGTGAAAACAGAACGAATGTATAAAAACCTTATGAGCTGTTAAAACAATGCCCATTGTCACCTATAGGTGACGTTCCCATGAAAAATATTTGATGACTACCTTAAATCTAAATAACGGCGAGTAAATATAAAATACATTATTATCATAAGTGCCGCAAGGCGTATGACAGTGGAACCCTAAACACATAAAGAAATGGGCGCATTTACGTCTAATAAAGAGAAAATTGTTACATTTTCTCATTATACGTACTGGAATGTCATGTTATACGAGTAAAGCAAATAACGATACAACGTGAACAAAGCATCGTGTTCACTGGTGCTCATTTGAAGAGAGAATTTCTTTAATATCCACTTATCGGAATTCCTCCTACAATCAACGAACTCGGAGGAAATAAGGTATGTAATCGAACATGTTTCTTTTATTTTTTTTAATAATAAAAGTGACAGACGACCACACAGTCAATTTTCATCTATCTACCCCTAAGGACTAAGATGGAATGCCTAATTTTCACTAAAAAGAGGGTAATAAACAAGCACACAATCCTACATGGGTTGTGTATGCTGTCCTGTGGCCCATAGACATTATCTATCATCAATTAAGAATCAAAATACACTACATTTGTCACCCCTGAGAACTAATCTGGAATGTCTTATTTCCAGCAAAAATGTACTCCGGTGCTCTATACTCACCATACGAAACAGCAGCAGAGCTCTATAAGAAGAATCTAGAAGAGAAGATAAAGGGAAGTTTCTTTATTGGTCATTGCTACTGCCATTTTGTTGACACAAGTCGTAACTAGTGTCAACAAAATGGCAGTAGCAATCTGATTTTAATTTTATATTCACAATCCTTTGAGCTTTTGTAAAAAAACCGACACCATATGGATCTCGTACTAATTTGTAATCCATCATTCCAATACATACAGACAAACACCCGCTCTACATGATGCCATCGGTATTGGCCACAAAATTCGCCACAATGTTGGCCAACGGGAAGAGCCACCTTAATGCGAAATTAGCAATAATTGCGATGGTAAGTCAAGTTTGTTGCTCTGTGCGTGGAAACTGGGAGCAAGCGCATTTTCCCAAAAATTAGACCTAGTTACATCGATTGTTCGCCCGCTTGTAAACCGCTATATTGTAAATTGCATCTTAATCGTTAGAGTCATTTTCAATAACGCGATTTTTATAGGATAAAGTTGACAAACAAGCACATAGTCCATTATATGGAAAGTATATGCTGTAACCCATAGATACATCTATCATCGATTAAGAATCAAAATTCAGATGCGTTGTTATCCCTGAGGACTAAGATGTAATGCTAAATTACAAGGAAAAAGTGTTACCAGTTTGCTACACGCATTTTACGAAACAGCATTCAAGCCTTAAGCTGCTATTTTACGCTGGTATTTTTGAGTGCTTAGTCCCTTCCCGGTCGATCCGACATATTCGTGCTATGATTGTAATAATATAGCTGCAGCAAGCACAAGTATGAAGAAACAAACTCAAATATATGCTTGTATAATAATATAGGATTTATATTTAATACAATGAAAACAACCTAATTTAAAAAGAAAAGATGGCTGGGTTCAACCATCTGCTTAAGTTCCCACAATTAAGTGAATTTGTTCAAGCCCAAGCCTAATAGCCTAGCCTAGCCCAACTGTGGGATTTTATGTCGCTGAAAGGTTTTCAATTTCGAATACCTTAGTTCCCACATGGTCATGAGTGCTGTAAAGTGCGCAAAACGCTGGGTTTGAAAATAAGTATCATTTAAACAAATAAACTCCGTAATTTAATTTCAATTTACTTCAATACAAATAAATTTCCATATTTGAATATAGTTAAATACAAGGGTTTTTAAGGTTACACAAGAAATATTATTTAGTACGGCTTTATGAGCTTTTATCAAAGAAAAACAATTAAGGATTTGGGTAAATCCAGTGCCCGGAGTAATTCACTTTCACTTATTTAGAGTAAGGAATAAGAATAATTGTGATATGTGGTTTATACTTATGGTAATTATTTTTGTTACTTGTGTACCCTCCTCCCTCTTATTAGGGCCCTGGACTTTGACCTTGTTGCACCTAACATGGCAAATGTTCATATATGCGGCATAGCATCCGAATCAAACGGTTTGCTCTGTAATTTTTTAGGGCGTATAGCAGAGGAGTGGAACAATTTGCCAGTGTTTGTTTTTTCATATAAATTCAAAGTGTCTTCAAGGCAAGAGGAAAAGGCTTTATTTGCACTAAGACTGATCCTACGATTTTCTAAGGCTTTATCACTACTCACTTAGGTATGATTATAGTTAAGAACTGACTTATAAATACAAGAAATAAAAATATAAATAGGTCCTATATCTATCGTACATACTCTTAATACCGTTATCGGTACAGCCTTTCAAAAGTCCACTGCTGAACAAAGGCCTCCCTCATAGATTGCTACATAATAACTATACATCATATAATAACGTGGTAGAGAAATGCTGCAGCTATATTATGGTTGTGGCATGAAAGGGTCGACTCGACCGGCGAAGGATCACGCTCTCAAAGAATAACACGTAAATAGTAGCTCAATGCTGCTGAGCTTCGTATGATTAGTGTAGTAGAACCGGAGACCCTTTTTACTGGAAAGGAGGCATTCCATCTTAGTCCTCAAGGGTGACAACGCATCCGCATTTTGATTCGTGATCAAGGATTGATTGACAATGTACTGGAGTACGAAGAGAATTATTTGGAATGCATTCAGTGGAACGCAGATGTTAATTGTAGGAAACGGTAATAAATTCAAATCGGTAAGAAATTTGACGGATTGAACAATATTTTTTCACGTGATAGAACCATGCTGCAGCTATATTAGGAGTATAGTTGTATCACGTATGGGTAAGCTCAACCGGGGAAGGACCACGCTCTCACAAAATACCAGCGTAAATTAGCAACTTAACGCTGCTGTATTTCGTATGGTGAGTCTAGAGAACCGGAGACCCTTTTTACTGGAAAGGAGGCATTCCATCTTAGTCCTCAAGGGTGACAACGCAGCCACATTTTGATTTGTGATCAAGGATTGATTTAGATGTCTATGGGCCACAGCATCCACTTAAATTCAGGTGGATTGTGTGATCATTTGTTACCCTTATTTCATGAGAAGAATAGAATAGAATAATTTTTTATTCAATATTGAATATTACGTAATTCTTATTGAAAGTCATTTTTTATTTACCACTGGTTCGGAAAATACCTCTGTCCTGGGAAGAACCAGCAAGAAACCCAGCGGTACTTTTTTTCAGACATATCTCACTTAACAATAATTCCATTTATACAATTTTTAAATGATTTTTAATAGAACCAGCATGGTGGCGATCACCTTATTCCCAGGGGTTATTTTCATTAATGTATTCCTTGATATTATAATAACCCTTTTTGTACAGTTTTTCTTTAATAAAACTTATAAACTTGTTTATTGACAAAATTTGAATATGTTCTGGGATTTTGTTGTAAAAGCGTATACATTGCCCTATAAATGAATTACTGATTCTGTGGAGTCTAGTAACTGGTATTACAAGCTTATGTTTCTTCCTAGTGTTTAAAGTATGCGCATCCTTATTCATAATAAAGCTATTAATGTTTTTATGTACATACATTAGATTTTCATAAATTTATTCTGATGCCAAAGTTAATATGTTTATTTCTTTAAATTTTTGTCTGAGGGACTCTTTACAATTTAGATTATAAATCGTCTGAACGGCTCTCTTTTGCAAAACAAATATAGCTTCAATATCAGTCGCATTACCCAATAGCAGAATTCCATAAGACATTACGCTATGAAAGTAACTAAAATACACTAATCTAGCTGTCCCAACATCTGTGAGACTTCTAATCTTTCTTACAGGCCCCATTGAAGTTTCGCGTCAATAGTAATACCGAGAAAAACAGTGGTGTCCACAAGACTCAACTCCTCCCCATTTAACACACAGCACATTGGTATTCGAATGTTTTACATTAGGTATTGTAAATTTAATAAACTTTGTCTTATTGCCGTTTAAGAGCATATTGTTGGCGTTAAACCAATGAACTAATTTCGATAGAGCATTATTTCATCATCATCATTACAGCCCTTCACAAGTCCACTGCTGAACATAGGCCTCCCCCAAAGAATGCCACAAAGCACGGTCCTGAGCCACCTGCATCCATAGACTTCCTGCATGTCTTACCAGGTCGTCACTCCATCTCGTGGGGGGACGCCCTACACTTCGCCTACCGGTACGAGGCTGCCACTCGAGAACCTTTCTTCCCCATCGGTTGTCGGTTCTTCGAGCTATATGGCCGGCCCACTGCCACTTCAGCTTACTAATCCGTTGGGCTATGTCGGTTACTCTGGTTCTACTGCGGATATCCTTATTCCTAAGTTTATTACGCAGAGAAACTCCGAGCATAGCCCTCTCCATAGCTCGCTGAGCGACCTTGAGCTTCCTCATACGGCCAGCAGTGAAGGACCACGTCTCAGTTCCGTAAGTCATCACTGGCAACACGCACTGGTTGTACAATTTCGTTTTAAGGTTTTGAGGTATGTCTGACGAGAAGATGTGTCGTAGCATCCCGGACGCTGCCCAACCGAGTTGAATCCGTCGATTGACCTCTCGGTCGAAGTTGGTCTTACGTAGTCGAACTATTTGTCCCAGGTAAACATACTCGTCAACAACTTCGAGCTTAGTGCTCCCAACAACTACCGGCATAGGTGTGACATGGACATTAAACATGATCTTTGTTTTGTCCATGTTCATCCTAAGACCTATCCGTTGGGAGACACTATTGAGGTCATTGAGCATAGTGCTTAGGTCCTCCAGCGATTCTGCCATAAGGACTATATCCTCGGCAAATCGAAGGTGAGTGATGTACTCGCCATTGATGTTAATACCGCATCCTTTCCAGCCCAGAAGCTTGAAAACGTCTTCCAATGCAGCGGTGAAGAGTTTCGGGGATATAACATCACCCTGTCTTACACCTCTCTGCAATTGGATGGGTTTCGTACTCTGGTTCTGTACTCGTATAGCCATCGTAGCCCTACTGTACAAACACTTCAGCACTTCGATATACCGACAGTCAACTTGGCACCGCTGAAGGGACTGCAGCACCGCCCATATTTCGACGGAATCAAAGGCTTTCTTATAGTCCACATACGCCAGACATAGTGGCAAATTGTACTCTTCAAGCTTCAGTACAATTTGCCGTAGGGTATGTATGTGGTCTATGGTGCTAAAGCCCTTTCGGAAACCGGCTTGTTCGGGAGGCTGGAAGTCATCAAGTCTGCGCGCAAGACGATTCGTTATGACTCTCGTAAACAGCATGTAGACGCGGCTCAGAATGGAAATCGGTCTGTAGTTCTTCAAGAGAGCGTTGTCACCTTTCTTGAAGAACAAGACCACCGCACTTCTGCTCCACGCCTCCGGTGTAATGCCACTATGGAGGACGGAATTAAAGAGCTTCTGAAGGACTTCAAGTACCGGTCTTCCACCCGCTTTCAGAAGCTCCGCTGTAATTCCATCCTCGCCTGGGGCCTTGCCGTTTTTAAGGTGCTGGAGAGCCATTCTAATCTCGCTCAGACTGACGTCCGGGATATCTTCGGAATAGTGTCGGATAAGACTCGCTCTTGGATCGTTACTCACACTTGCGTGTGGCTCCAACGATGACGTGTACAGCTGCCCATAGAACCTCTCAATCTCACTCAAAATCTCAGGTGCCCCGGAAACGATGCTGCCACATTCGGTCTTCAGCTTTGACAGTTGGCTCTTTCTGGCATCGGGGTGTGCGGAGGTTGGTGCGTAAACCTGTATGACCTTCAGCGAATACCGTTTGGTGATTCTGAGTATAAGGTACGCAACCCTCGTCGACACACTCCCGATCTTTACAACGTTGTTAACGAGAGACTTGTGGACGATAAATCCGACACCTCCTTATATGCCAGCGCAACTTGTCTATCTCTTCTTCCAGCTCCACGATCTTCTCGTCAGTCCTCAGGGTGCGTGCATTGTATGTTGCCAGGTCGAGTCGTCGTAGGTGGCAACCGAACCTCCACCGGAGATTCTTAGCACCCCCTGCCCCGCCGTTACCATGGTCGCCACCGTAGCCAGGAATAGCGGGGCCGCCGGGGACTGGGGGCCGTATCTTTGTTACTCTCGTCATTGGGGGGTATTTGCCATAGTTGCCACGCTTGGCGAGCGGGTTGGCAACCGCAGTTTTTTTTATTATAATATTGGCTATTACCAGGAAGATGCTGCTGCCCATCTCCCACCTGTTTCCCTTTGTCGCCTTTTACGACACCCACGGGAGGATATAGGGTAGTGGATATTCTTGACCGCCACTACACGGCAAATTTACAGCATTATTTACATCGTCATAATTAATTAACTGCCGTTTGAGTTTGAAAATTAAAGAGGTATCGTCAGCAAATAATACTATATCGTGATTGTCCCCTACAAGATAAGGGAAGTCATTAATATATATTAAAAACAGGAATGGGCCAAGAATCGAGCCCTGAGTAACGCCTATTGATACTACCGATCCGGAGGAACCTTTACCGTTGAACACGACTTTTTGAATTCTGTAACTTAAATATGAGGTAATAAGTCTAAGCGCCAATTTTTTACACCGTAATTTTGTAGTTTCCTGGTTAATGTTTCATGATGAACACAATCAAAAGCCTTGGAAAGATCACAGAAAACACCTAAGGCATCCTGTGAATTTTCCCAGGCATTAAAAATATATTTCATAAGCTCAACACCGGCGTCAGACGTCGAGCGACCCCTTATAAAACCAAATTGGTTTTTATGAAGTAATTTATTTGTATTAAAAAAAATTAACAATTGATCCAAAATTATTTTTTCAAAAATTTTACTGAGAGTTGGTTGTACAGAAATAGGTCTTAAATTAGCGGGGTTCAATGTACTACCGGATTTAAATAAAGGTATTACTTTACTATACTTCATTAAATCAGGAAACACACCAGAATCGATACAAGTATTAAAAATAATAGCAAGATGAGGTGCAATTAAATCTATTATGGACGCAATAACTGTCACGGAAATCCCCCACAAATCTGCGGTTTTCTTTACATCAATGGTTTTAAAGTATTTTACAATATCTTGCGGTAATACTTTTACAAATCTAAATTCTTTTAAACAGGTATTAACATTCTGTTTGAATAATGACTCGGCGACAGTTGGAGAAGTATTCAAAGACTCTGTTGTCAAAATAGGAATATCAGTGAAATATTTCTCAAACACCGCTGCGACTTCTTGATTTAATTTAGTCAATTCATTGTTAATTTTTAATTGATAGTTTGAGTTACGAGGTTTTTCTTTACCGGTTTCGCTGTTAATTATACTCCACGTCATTTTAATTTTATTCTTAGCCGTCTTAATTTTGTTGCTTATATGTAACGATTTGGCTGTGTAGCAAACTTTTTTGAACATTTTCGAATATTTTTTGACATATTCTTTAAAAGCATCAGAAGGATTATACGATTTTTCATGGTAAAGGTCATATAACCTTCGTCTGCTTTTATGAATTCCCACTGTCGCCCTCTCATTAAATGCCTTGCGACTGTAAGTATAGTGAATATGAAGTACAAAAGCAATTTATTACTTACTAGCGACCCATCTCGGCTTTGCTTGAATACAATCTATTAATGAAGTGTTATTTAGATTAAAGATAATCAAATACCACAACTATTTTATTGTTTATATAAAAAATCTTCAAGCTCACTGTTCGTAAAGTTTTTTGAAAATCGGTTCAGCCATTTCGAAGATTAGTGCAGAAATTTAATAGTGGTTAATTATCTCTTAGTATCCTATCTAACTCTCTGAGCTTAATAGAATCCAGTTATTTTCATATTAGAGATAGAAACTTAAATTGTTTTTTATATTTACAAATGTATGTCATCTAATCTTTGAGTTTCAACCCTTTGACATCATACATACATACATACATAAACACTCACGCCTGTCACCCAGAGGGGTAGGCAAAGACTATGGACTTCCATTTGGCATGATCCTGAGAGACCTCTCTCGCTTCCTTCACATACATATACCTACGCATACACGCTCGTCGGTTAAAGGTACTATTGATTTGGCCCATTTTCAATATATCGCCAATTTGGTCGATAAACTTTCGCCTAGGGCGACCCTTCCCGACTCTGCCATTCACCTCTGCAACATAAATTTGCTTTGTCACTCTTTCCTCATTCATTCTTTCTACATGACCAAACCACCGAAGCATTCCTTTCTTAATCTTGGTCACAACATCATCTTGCAAACCACACTCTTTTCTTATTAAACAATTTCTCACTCTGTCATTCAGATTCAGCCCTAGCATACTACGTAATGACCGCATTTCTACAGCATTTATTCTACTCTCGTGCTTCTTCTGCCACACCCAACTATCACTACCATACATTAAAGTAGGCACTAACACAGCATTGTGAATTGCCAAACGTGCCTTTTTGGACACATTCTGACTTTTCACAATAGAGTGTAGAGCCCCATTCGCTCTATAACATTGACATCATAATGTGATAGATACCAGGTGATTGTATCAAAACCGCAATCACGAGCAGTCTGTGAATGTGTGTTATAGATTGCGTAGGATAGCACACCCCGCTCACCTCACCGTCAATGCTCACCCTTCCTTTTTTTTTCATCGAGTGGCGCTGTCCGACTAGTACAAGTATAGAAGTTCCGTAAATTATTTATTAAAAAAAATAGTAAAAGACAATCATTTACTCTGAACCTTATATAATCCAGTGTCACAAGTATCAATAGAGGCGCGGAAGTGTATTTCAAATATAAATAAACACTAACATTATCAAATAAGTGTATTAATTATAAAACTTTTAAAAATAATATTTCCTTAAGCTGAAGTGATGAAAACAATATATTATTGCCATTTAGTACTAAAAAGTGTGCGTACAGTGTCAGAAAAGTGAATAATTATCATAAAAAGTGATTAATTTTATGTATAGCAGTGCACGGAACTTGAAAATAATTCCTGACTTATGAGTCACAATAACCGACTTGCTGTATTTAAAAAACAAGACTGCTAGGAACCATGCCAAAAATTTCATCGCAATTTCGTAGTTACATCGTGGTCGAGTGGCACTAAGTCTAAATCTGAACAAGTACATTAAAAGGCGACGTTAGTCTTTTTGTGATTAATTTTTCGACAACAAATTATATTAACATACTTAGTATCGCGAGACTTATCAACCCACATTTAACAGAAAGCAATAGATATTCGTGTGCAAGAATTACAAGCTGATTTCAACAGAGGGCGCTACGATATCTTATAATAATCGTATAAAATTTTATAAAATGGATACAGACAGCAATAATATTACTTATCGCAAACTCTGTAGAACAAGTTCATTAAATGACCTTACAAACATGACAAATAACAATGAAAAAAACATATTATTTGACTCCACAGTAATGAGTATACCGGATAGCTTACATGACAATAGTGACGTATTAAATTATCTGAGTGAACAAGTTAAAACACTTAATAAGAGATTGAGAATCTAAATAGCGAAAACTTTCGTCTCAAATCTGATCTTCAAAACATAATAAAGACTAACAACGCGTACAAAAAAATATATTCAACGCCTGAGAGAAAAAGCATAACACCAGTTTCAAAACGTAAGTGCAAAACATATCATAACAATAACGTGCCAACTTTTGAACATAATATTAAAAACAATATTAAACACAATGACAAACTACCTCAACCATCAGGAGAACACGCCAAAAGCTCGTCCCAGATGCATAATAAAGAAACTCAAACGTGTTACGTCTATACGCATACAGCAAATAAATCAAAAGAAATATCGACATCCTTTTCTTATATTAACAAAAAACCTCAACTTAATGAAGAGCTGACAACAATGATAGCAAATCGTAAACAAAAGCATAAATTATGCATTCTAAGCAGTAACAAAACAGGGTCCCTATCCATAATTGAAGACGTGTTTTCAAATTACTTTGATTTCTGCCATTATGTAATCTCGAATGGTACTATTAAGGAACTTTAATGCAACATAGAAAACAAATTAAAAGACTTTACCTTAAGTGATTATTGTATTGTTTGTATTGGAGAAAATGACATTAAAGCAGAGGGGAGTCAAATTAACACAATAAATATGATAAAAGATTCCCTAAAAAAAATAACCCACACTAATAAGATAATTTGTGTACCGACATATATAACAGGAGCACCTTTATATAATTTTAAAGTTGAAATGTTTATCAATCTCCTTCATCTTGACATACAGAATAATGAATACGCATACCTATTTGACTGCAACCGTGATCTATCACTAGATATGTTTTCTTATAAAACAGGAAAAATTAATAAACACGGAATAAAAAATATATACGACCGTATTATGGACAATATTTTAATTGATTTGTGTTCATTTGAACAGATCGACATCCAAAAAATGATAGTATGAAACACAGTACTCCTGATATTTCGACGAGGTCTTTACAAATTGACGAAAAAGAAACCGACACTCAGTTTTTTCTCTGAAAAATATATACATATCTTACATCAAAATATTGCAGGACTACTTAACAAATCGGATGCATTATGTATAAATTTGGAAGAACTCAAAGACATTAACAAATTTATAGACGCTATATGTATAACAGAGCATTTTATGATGGCAGGTCACGAATTAAACCTAAATGTACCAAATTACATTTTGGCTTCGTCTTACAGCCGAAGCAACAGAAAAAGAGGAGGAACATGCATCTTACTAAAAAAAGAACATAAATTCAGGGAATTTTCAGAAATTAGTAAATATTGTCTTGACTATGTATTTGAGTGCTGTGCAATTGAACTTATTGATTTTAAAATTGTCATTATATGTATTTATAGAATACCCAATCAAAATAATTTGTATACATTCTTTCAGAGGTTGGAAAAACTTTTGACTTATTTTGCCAATCTTAATTTAAAAAATATTTTAATTGCTGGTGATTTTAATATAGATGTTTTAAAAAGCAATAATGTTACCTTAGACTTTGAATGTTTATTATTAAGTTATAATCTTAAGCTAGCACTACATGAACCGACGAGACTAGCCAGTCGAATATGTATTGATAATTTTGCACATAATTTCAAAAAGGGTTGTAAAACTGAAATTTTAGAATTGGGTCTCTAAGACCATACTGCTCAGTTAATCAAAGTACCTGTTAAAAAAATACCGACATTAAATTAATGGCGTACCATAAAACTTGATTATAGCTCTGAAAACATTGAAAAATTTAAAATGTGTATTAAAAGTTTGTCTTTTTTAAATATTTACCATACTAACGACCCAAACATAGCCTATAAATACTTTATTGATGATTTCAAACTTTTCTATGACCTTTGTTTTCCGCAAATACAAGTTTTGATAAAAGTCAATAGTAAACCAAAATGGGTATCCCATGGAGTCAAGATTTGCAGTAGAAAGAAAAAAGATTTGCTTTGGAAGTTCAGATTGAATTCAACTAAAGAAAACAAATTAAAATATGTAAAATATAGTAAATTATTTAAAAAAATTATAACCTTAACGAAACGTGCACAAAATAATTATAAAATAAAAATCTCAAATAATAAAAGTAAAACAGCATGGCAAATTATAAACAAAACAAGACTTAATATACCTTAAGAAACTATTGTCAACATAAAAATTAATGATCAAATTTGCATAGATAATCCTAAAAAATTGCTAACGCGTTTAATAATTATTTTATTAAAAAGTCAATCCCCTTCCGGATGCCGGGAAAAAGGTAAATACTACAATTAAATACCAAATAAATTCAATGTTTCTTGCACCAAGTTCACCATAACAAATAAATAAGATTATAAAAACAATGAAAAACACGAACAGTGTAGGATACGATAGTATTTCTACAAAAATAATTAAAGCAGTAAGTGAGGATATATGCCACCATCTGGGTCACATCATTAACTTATGTATTTCAACAGGAATATTTCCAAAAGACCTTAAATTATCAATTATAAAACCATTATTCAAAAAAGGAAATAAACAGTTAATGGAGAATTATAGACCTATAGCATTATTGTCAATATTTTCGAAAATTTTTGAAAAATATCTTTATGGTGAAATTAATTCCTATCTAGAAAAACACAAAATTTTGTGCAATGAACAAAAAGGGTTTCGACAAAAAAAAAACATAAACATGGCCATTTATGAATTCATAGAAAATATTATATGCCACGTTGACAAAAGATCCCCCATTTGTGCTATTTACTGCGATATGTCACAGGCATTTGACTATGTAGACCATAATATATTTATTAATAAACTTGACGCTTGCGGTATTAGAGGAAATGTCTTAGATTCGGTCCTATAATAATTATAATTAATAATTGATAATTCGGTCCTACTTAAATAATCGACAACAAATAACAGAAATAACTAGAGTGAATCTTGAAACCAAAAATGAAGAAACATACACGTCTAAGAAGCGCTATGTATCATATGGCATGCCCCAAGGCAGTGTACTTGGGCCACTTTTATTTATTATATATGTTAACGACTTGCCAAATGCAACGACACAGCCTATTACATTATTTGCTGATGACAGTACTGTTACAATTGCATGTAAGGACATTAATCATTATTAATTTGACATCAATAATGCATTGACATCTATAATTTCATGGCTAAACAATAATAATTTAAAAATAAATTTGAAGAAGACAAATATAATGCACTTTGGACAAAGATCACAAAATCCATTAAATGTAAATTTGGTTTATGATAATTACACTGTCAATGAAGTTACTTCTACCCGTTTTCTTAGCTTAATTATAGACAGTAAATTAAATTGGAAAGAACACATTAACTTATTATGTAAAAAAATCAGCAATCTTTCATACGCCCTTCATAAACTTGCTCCAACTATCAACACTTATACACTTTTTTCGGTATACTATGGTCTTGTTGAATCTGTTCTCAGATATGGCATCATTTTTTGGGCCAACTCAACTAACACAGATATGGTATTTAAAATGCAAAAGCGATGCATACGCGCCATGTTTGGTATTGAAAGGACGGAGAACTGTAAGCCATTATTTATCAAACACAAAATTCTTACACTTCCGTCACTATATATATTGGAAATAGCTTTATTTGTTAGAAGCAACCCACACTTGTTTTCTCGCCTATCAGACAATGTAAGACGTAATAGCCGAGACAACAATAGACTATGTGCTCACCCTGCTAAAACAGCGCTTCTGCGTAAAAGTGTAGTATGCAAAGCTCCATTAATATATAATAAAATTCCAAATGACATTAAACAATTGAATACAGGATTATTTAAGAAAACATTTAAAAAAATATTGACTGCAAAATGCTATTATAATGTTAATGACTTCCTTAATGACAAATCTTTATGAATGTAACAAGCCTATTTAATTACTATTTACTACTTATTATATACATTGTTAATATCATTGTATTATTAATGCCATTGTATAATTATTTTCGATAGGAAATACAATTGACATTTATTATATTCCATTATTTCATGTTCTGATACACTATTTAGTAGATATTATATCTTTTGTCATAACTTATTAATTATCTGTTACAGCTATTCTTCTTTTTTATTTTTTCATATTTGTACACCAACTATAGTCAAACATGTTGATTCAAAATTATAACTTTCAGACCAATAATAAACATCAAATGTATTATTATCTACACATGTTTTTGCAAATAAATATATCTTTATCTTTATCTTTATCCTCTGTCTTATGAATTGATTAAATTCAAATAAGAACCGAAGTAAGAGAAAGTTTTTGAGTGGTAAACATTCAACTACATCAGACCTTTTAATCCACAGATCGATATAGACATTTTTTTAAAATTGAAGTGACAAACAGGCTAACAGTCCACCTGATGGTAAGTGGCTAATGCAGCCCATGGACATCTGCAACCAACTTCAAATTAAGAAGGCTAGAGACGCGTTGTTGGCTCTGAGGAATAAGATAAAATTCTTCATAGTCTGTAATTATTCTGGCACTTTCTTGACAGCCTCGTTAATCTGGTGGTTGTAATTGCGACTGCTGGTCATGTAGTCTCGGATTCGAATCCCGGGCTGGATCAAAATCAAATGTTATGTAGCGATCACCTCACGCGCAGGGGTTATAATAATCCTTATTGACATCGACATAGCCACTCAAAAGTCTACCGCTGAATATAGCCCTCCATTACAGATTACCTCATAGGTAGGATTTTGCCATAGTTGCAATGCTTTATAGGCGTAGTTTTTATTTTTTAGTTGGTACGCTGCTGCTCATCTCCTGATTTGTTTCACTCTGTCGCCTCTTACGATACCCACGGGATATCATAGAGTACGCGGTCGTCATCTATACACACTATCTTAATATAAAATCCCTTCTAAATCTTTAAAATTATTTACGAGAATCCAATTACATGTACATAAATATTTTGTTGGTAGCTCAGGGGCGGAGTGCTTGTTGGAAATTTCACAGTAAGCGAACAACCCGGGTTAGAACCCAGCCGGCACTCTCTGAGAAATAAGAAAAAAAACTTTCGAAGACTTGTGAAGTTCGCCAACACGCTTTGGGGCGCGCGTACATTTCCTTGCCCCAAAAACCCTCTCAAAATGAGAAAAAGTCGGTGTCCAACAGTTGAGCGTATATAGGCTGTAACTTTTAACTTTAAATGTTTATTTTACAAGAATCGCTCGCGTAAAGTATTAAGATATATTATATTATACTTACCTAACAACCTAGTGTAATTAATATTTTTTTAAAGAAAAAAAATTGTAGCTACGTTATTTTTACAGACACGTACTTTTTAAAAGTCTCAGGGATGACACCTATATAAACTTGGAAAGTAAAACATTATTTAAATAATAAAATATCATTCAAATTAGACAGCTCCGTGGCGAAGTGACTTAGCGATAAGTTACGGTGCCGAGAGACGCGGATTTAAATTCCGCACGGAACAAATATTTGTATGGCCTATATTTAATTGTTTCTCCTTGTGCAATATATGTATGAACTGCCTCCACGATGCAGGAGAAAATCTTAGTATGGCATAACGTTGTTTTTCTAAAAAAAAGATAGTATGAATGAAATCGTTAAAGTCATTTCCAATTCAGAGAACTACATTTGTTCTCAATTCGGATTTAAAATGCAGATGCGTCAGACCTTTAATGACTAAGATGGAATGCCTCTTTACCAGTAAAAAGGGTGTCCGGTTTTCGTCATTGACTAAACGGAAGACAGCAGCGTTATGCTCCTAGGTCACCTTATTCTTAGCAAGCGTTGACATTCCCCGGTTCCTTTTTAAAATTCTGAATTGACAAAGGAATTTACAGTCAATCTGATGTTAAGTTTCTACTGTAGCTGTCGTGCTTTAGTTGCGTTGTCACTTCTGAGGACAAAGATGGAATGCCTAACGGCCTGCAACTATACTGACTCTCCATAACCCACAGGAACACAGCAGTGCAAGCACTGATATTAGACGGCAGATATAGGTAACAGGGTACCTACTTAGATGGAGTATTAGGCCAAAATGGTCCTATTTGATATTTTAGCTGGCCCTACACTAACGACATGGTGTCTACAGCTTCTATAATATTCCATTACAGCCTATAAATGTCCACTGCTGAACATAGTCCTGCCTCATAGATTGCCTCATACGGGGATTTGCCATAGTTGAGGCGCTTGGCGAGCGGGTTGTCGACCGCAGTTTTTTAATTATTTTGACTTGTTATCAGGAAGATGCTGCTGCCCATCACCTGTTCAGTTTCCCAGCATTTTTTTTTTGCCCCTTTCGACACCCGCGAGGCGATATGGTGTAGTCGATATTCATACACAGCCACTGCACGGTCAACTATAATATTACTGGTGAAAATTGTGATTTGTTAAAATTTTAATATCAGAAAACATTTGCTTACGCAAATATAATATTAAATTGAAACCTTCATCAAACTCAATTCTCAATCTGTAATAATTTCACTTAACAAAACATTGCCCCGACATTTCGTTTAACTAAAGGATTAGAAGTCTAATTGACTGGTTAATTAAGCTATTACCTATAATTTCTCATTTGTTTGTGTTAGCGTGGTACTTCATTTATTTAATTAATTTAGAATTAAACATTTTGTACAACCGACTTCAATTTAAATTATTAAGAATAACTCAAAAACTATTGGTCAGACCATGATTAAATTTATATGGGACTTCAAATAAAAAAGAATCATCGAAATCGGTTTACCCACAAAAAAGTTATGAGATACCACTACACATTTAAAAATTACGAACACTCTATAATTTTTTCCGCATCTTCAAGGCGTTTTACACAGATCGCACATAAGCGTACATCCAGAAGAGGAACAATTATTTTTAGTGTAGATATGGCTAACAATAGTTTTTCGTGCAGGATTCGTACTCGCAATAGCTTTAGCCAGTATCGGAATCCTTGGCGTCGACATATCGAATAGTGTGCAGTTTCGTGGTCACTTGGAGGGGAAGGCCAAATTGGCCTCTAAAAAGCTTGGCGTGCTCAGCAGAGCGAGACAGTATTTCATGCCGGCACATCGCTTGCAACTTTACAAAGCGCAAGTTCGGCCCGACATGGAATACTGTTCTCATCTCTGGGCCGGGGCACCCCAGTGCCAGATCCTTCCCCTTGACCGCATCCAGCGCAAAACGATTCGAATCGTCGACAACCGAGTTCTTTCTGATCGGCTCGATACACTGGCACTGCGTAGAGACGTTTCATCTCTTTGCGTATTTTATCGCATCTATCACGGGGAGTGCTCTGAGGAATTGTTCGGACTAATTCCAGCCACTCAATTTCACCATCGCACATCGCGACAAAACTCGCGTTACCATCCATACCATCTGGATGATTGGCGGTCCACCACTGTGCGATTTAGAAGAAGTTTTCTCCCTCGCACAACTTCCTTGTGGAATCAATTACCACCAGCAAATTTTCCGGACGGATACGACTTAGGAACCTTCAAGAAAAGAGCTTACACCTTTCTAAAAGCTCGACAACGCATCTGCAATTCCCCTGGTGTTGCAGTTGTTCATGGGCGGCGGTAGTCACTTACCATCAGGTGAGCCGCATGCTCGTTTTCCCCCTATTCTATAAAAAAAATATGGCTCATTGCCACTTAATCTTATTGATCTGTTGGATTATGTCGGTTCCTCACATTCTGATGCGGACATCATAATTACTGATTTTGTCACGCAAAGAAACTATTAACATAGCCCTCACAATAGCTCGCTAATAGACATTAGGCTTCCCACTACTAGCAGTGAAGGTCCACGACTCATTATGTCTTTATATTTTGTCATCACTGGCAACACAAGGTTATTAAGGAGTATTTAAATCAATGCTTAAACAAGTTTGAAACAAATATATTGCTTGAGTGTAACAATTACAATAAGCAAGTGTAGCAATTAAGAAACTGGTAGAAGTTTTTTACTTTCAAATTCAGGCGTTCATCTTTAACAGCTAATATTCTTAAATCTACTTTATATCATGTGAATGTCGCCCCTTTATTATTTTAATAATTTAAACAAATAGCTAGTGTTTCAAAACATTAACATATGCGCTTTAAAACAGTCACACCGTAAAATGCAAAATTTTGTTTTTCATTTTCGAACATGTTTGCCGTATGTGCGCCAAACACTCGCAAACAAAGTTATCGGATGATGCGGCTGTCCTAGACTGATACCTTTTTCTACCGGATACCCTTATCACTGCATACGTGGCGTCCTCGGGTGTGACAACGCTCCTGCGTTTTGATTCTTAATCGAGAATAAATATAAATGTCTATGGGCTACAGTATTCACTTACCATCAGTTGTAATGTGCGTTTGTTACCTTTATCAAAAAAAAACATACACTTATTCAAGCACTTGTACTGACTGGTTACAAAAATTTTAAGACGTGAACAGTGGGTTAATGTTAGGGTGGCCTAGGCCCTGAAGTGCGACTAAAGAGGCTAAAATTAATAATTAAAATTATTTTATATTCATTTCATAAAGTACATTGTAGTAGACAACGAATCTGAATTTTGATTCATGGTCGAGGAAAAGTGAAGATGACTATGGACCACATTATCTACTTACCATCAGATGGGCTTTGCTCGACTTTACCCTTAATGTATAAAAAATAATGAAGATTAGAGAAAGCTTTGCCCTGAAGTGGGACCACAGAAATAAATAATTAAAAGTTATTTCATATTGACTTTTAAAATTAAAGTACTCGTATATTGTAGCATAAACTAGCAACCTTCATACGAGCCACTGCTGAGCTTTTCATTTAAAATAGTGTTTTGGAGCAGAGAAAAGTTTGACGCACTGCTGCTTGTACTCGAATTCGAGCGTACAAGCGTCTGATATTTATAATAGCAATATTATTTCAATATTAAAACTTTAAATAAAGGATTGCCGTTTTTAAAATATTTTTTCGACATTCTTACACTATACATAACTATAAATTTACTACACACTAATACATACACTATAAATTTGAAGAAATTAAATTTTTATTAATTAAATAAAGTATAACACAAACTGAAAGTTTGTCACCTAGAGGCAGACACTACGGACTTTCTTCACGTCTATATATATTTGCATACGTCATCATCATCATCATTACAGCCCTTCACAAGTCCACTGCTGAACATAGGCCTCCCCCAAAGAATGCCACAAAGCACGGTCCTGAGCCACCTGCATCCATCGACTTCCTGCATATCTTACCAAGTCGTCACTCCATCTAGTGGGGGGACGCCCTACACTTCGCCTGCCGGTACGAGGCTGCCACTTGAGAACCTTTCTTCCCCATCGGTTGTCGGTTCTTCGAGCTATATGGCCGGCCCATTGCCACTTCAGCTTACTAATCCGTTGGGCTATGTCGGTCACTCTGTTTCTACTGCGGATATCCTAATTTTTGAGTTTATCACGCAGAGAAACTCCGAGCATAGCCCTCTCCATAGCTCGCTGAGCGACCTTGAGCTTCCTCATCCGGCCAGCAGTGAAGGATCACGTCTCAGTTCCATATGTCATCACTGGCAACACGCACTGGGTGTACAGTCTCGTTTTCAAGTTTTGAGGTAAACCTGACGAGAAGATGTGCCGTAATTTCCCGAATGCTGCCCAACCGAGTTGAATCCGTCGATTGACCTCTCGGTCGAAGTTGGACTTACCTAATCGGACTATTTGTCCCAGGTAAACATACTCGTCAACAACTTCGAGCTTAGTGCTCCCAACAACTACCGGCATAGGTGTGACATGGACATTAAACATGATCTTTGTTTTGTCCATGTTCATCTTAAGACCTATCCGTTGGGAAACACTATTGAGGTAATTGAGCATAGTGCTTAGGTCCTCCAGCGATTCTGCCATAAGGACTATATCGTCGGCAAATCGAAGGTGAGTGATGTACTCGACATTGATGTTGATACCGTATCCTTTCCAGTCCAGAAGCTTGAAAACGTCTTCCAATGCAGCGGTGAAGAGTTTCGGGTACTCGGATAGCCATCGTAGCTCTACTGTACAAACACTTCAGCACTTCGATATACCGACAGTCAACTTGGCACCGCTGAAGTGACTGCAGCACCGCCCAAATTTCGACGGAATCAAAGGCTTTCTCATAGTCCACATACGCCAGACATAGTGGCGAATTGTACTCTTCGGACTTCTGTACAATTTGCCAAAGGGTATGTACGTGGTCTATGGTGCTAAAGCCCTTTCGGAAACCGGCTTGTTCGGGAGGCTGGAAGTCGTCAAGTCTGCGCGCGAGACGATTCGTAATGACTCTCAAAAACAGCACGTAGACGCGGCTCAGAAGGGAAATCGGTCTGTAGTTCTTCAAGAGAGCGTTGTCACCTTTCTTGAAGAACAAGACCACCGCACTTCTGCTCCACGCCTCCGGTGTAATGCCACCATGGAGGACGGAATTAAAGAGCTTCTGAAGGACTTCAAGTACCGGTCTTCCACCCGCTTTCAGAAGCTCCGCTGTAATTCCATCCTCGCCTGGGGCCTTACCGTTTTTAAGGTGCTGGAGAGCCATTCTAATCTCGCTCAGACTGACGTCCGGGATATCTTCGGAATAGTGTCGGATGAAACTCGCTCTTGGATCGTTACTCACACTTGCGTGTGGCTCCAACGATGACGTGTACAGCTGCCCATAGAAACTCTCAATCTCACTCAAAATCTCAGGTGTCCCGGAAACGATGCTGCCACACTCTGTCTTCAGCTTTGACAGTTGGCTCTTTCTGGCAGACAGATCTCTGGCAAAGACTTTGGAGCCTTGGTTCCACTCGATCGCTTCTTCAATACGAGCTGTATTGAAGTTGCGTAAGTCCCGCCGCATGCATTTGGAGATCTGTCTGTTCAGTTGCCTGTATGCTGTCAAGTCTGTTGAAGAATGTAGCTTCATCTCCCGTCTAACAGCCATGAGATTAAGAGTGTGATCGGAGAGTTTTTGTGTTCTTCTGCGGCGGGTTTTGCAGAACTTAGCTCCGACCGCATGGACAGTTTCCACGAGCTTGTCATTCATATCGTCCACGTCATTGCAGTCTTCTAGGCACTGAAAACGGTTTTGCAACTCGAGCTGAAAGGTTTCGGGAATTTGGAACAGAGCACGAGGGGGACGGAGCGTTGACTTCATTAGACGAGACCTCTCCAACTTTACGTTTAGGTTCAGTGTGCCTCTAACCATTCGGTGATCGCTACCAGTTTTCACCCTCGAGATCACGGAGACATCACTGAACAGTTGTCGTCTGGTCGTCATAATGAAGTCAATCTCATTTTTTGTCGAACTTCAGCGAATACCGTTTGGTGATTCTGAGTATAAGGTACGCAACCCTCGTCGACACACTCCCGATCTTTACAACGTTGTTAAGGAGAGACTTGTGGACGATAAATCCGACACCTCCTTGGGACAGATGGTCGCCCTCCCGGTGATAGAGCAAGTTGCCGGATTCGAGGATTACCGTGTCCTCCCCCTCTCTTCGGACTTCGGATAATCCTAAAATATGCCAGCGCAACTTGTCTATCTCTTCTTCCAGCTCCACGATCTTCTCGTCAGTCCTCAGGGTTCGTGCGTTGTACGTTGCCAGGTCGAGAGTTTGCATACGTGCTGTCAGTTAAATGACTCTTTGGCCCAACTTCAATATATTCGTCTAGAGTGTCCTTGCCGTGTCTTAAAAATTAAAGTAAATTAAAATCTAAATCCCTGAACAACGTCATATTTTTAAAGAATGAGGTTGACAAATGAGCACACACTCAAACTGATTGTAAATAGATGCCGTTGGCAATAGACAACTACATCTATCCAAGATTGAGTATCAAAATGCAGATGCATTGTCACCCTTGAGAACTAAGTCTTCCGTTCTCTACACTCATCATAGAAAACACAGCAGCATTGAGCTACTATTCCACGCTGGTAAAACATGGTTCTTTCCCGGTCGAGACGACCCATTCGCGCTACAACCATAACTTAACTATTAGCAATAAAATAATATAATAAAGCAATCACTGCTATTTGGTATAAATAGATGAAAGTGTGTGGAGACGCAGAGGGACTCTATACAGTCAAGTAGTTGTTTGTTTAAATATTAACTTTGGTACCCTTCCATATCTCGACTAACTGGCCGCACATGAATATGGTAGTAAGGAGTGTTAGAATCTACATATCCTAACTAAGTTCCCTATAACTAGCAGTCCCTAACACCCTAGCCCTACCATATATATATATATATATATAACTTAGAGAAGTAAGTGATGCCTGCACCAAGAGACTAAGATATCAGACGGACAGAGACAGGATGTCAGGGTAAGGTGATGGGGTTCTTTCACTGCCATTCAGGCAGACTCACAAGACTGATCAGAGGTTTTGACGGCTAAAGTTGTTTTGGCCGCAGTAAGAGGGACGTCTTACCATGATTCTCGGCGGTAGTAACGAAGATGTCATCCAGTGTTGAAAGAGGATGTTATTAACAAATCACTACAATTTATACAATTGCACTGAGGTCAATACAGTTACAAATTTCCGTAATTTCTAAGGTTATTCAGCAAACTATTGGTATACGTGAGTTCTGGTAACGCGTTCACAGTGTCGCTGCGTTGCAATGTTCAACGCTGAAAAGATTTCTAGGCAGAAGAGAAGTCTTGTCACCATTTTATGTTAGTTAGTGTTCTTATTCCTTTGTTTTTAGTTATTTTATTCTTAGACGTATGAAAGCAAATTACCTAAACATTTTGTTACATAGTAGAACCATGCTGTAGCTTGTTGTATCACGAATGGGTTGGCTCTAACAGGGAAGGACCACGCTCTTAAATTATACCAGCGTAAAATAAACCTAGCAAGCTAACAGCATAGCAAAGTGGCAAAGCAATCAGCTTTGTAGCGGTTTCTAACGGTTGCCGTTGAGCAATCAGTTTCAAAATAGGAGGTTCAGATGCCTGGGTGATCAGTAATCGATTGCTGAAAACAGGATTAGAAAATTCGAAACCGTTCTCGAGATAATCGTGGCACAGACTGACAGACGGACAGATGGACAGACATCGTGAAATCAATAAACCTAGCAAGCTAACAGCATAGCAAAGTGGCGAAGCAATCAGCTTTGTAGCGGTTTCTAACGGTTGCCGTTCAGCAATCAGTTTCAAAATAGAAGGTTCAGATGCCTGGGTGATCAGTAATCGATTGCTGGAAACAGAATTTGAAAATTCGAAACCGTTCTCGAGATAATCGTGGGACAGACGGACAGACGGACAGACATCGTGAAATCAATTAGTGTCTTCGCAAGCATCGCCACTTAATAACAGCTAAATACTGTTGTGTTTTGTAAGGTGACTTTAGAGAACTGGAGACCCTTTTTACTGGAAAAGAGGTTTTCTATCATAGTGTTCAGGGTGGCAACGCATCTACATTTTGATTCTTAATCGAGTATATATGTAGATGTCTATAGACCACAGCATCCACTTACTAGTAAGTGGACTGTGAGCTGGTTTGTCACCCTTATTCTGTAAAAAATATTAATGATAATTAAAATATTATGCAATGGTAAATAAATTATGTTTATCTATTAAAGTAGGGAGTCACTGTAAAAGCGTGCTCGTCGCGACCCCTGCCAGCCCTTTTCAGGGCTGCAATTCTACTTAGCTGCGCACCCATGCCAACGAGGGTTAGGGCGTCCCCCGAAGGCGACGCACACCAGCTCATCCCCGTTGGTGTGGAATGCAGCGCGCAAAGCGGCGATGGAGACCGCCACCCGTCACGCACAGCCCGACACGGCGGAAGGTGGAGGACAGAGTGCAGAGTTGGCACGTGGAATGTTAGAGGAGGCATGAGAGATAAGACGAATGAGTTGATCGAAATAATGAAAGAAAGAGAATTAGATGTCGTGTGTATGTCGGAGACCGAACGGAAGGGCAGTGGTACTGAAAAGCTCCCTGGCGGGGCGTTAGCTCTATGGTCCGGAGAGCCGGAGAGCGAGAGCGCCCGCCAGGGAGTGGGGGTGCTGCAGTCGTCTCGGTTGGTCGATGTTATGACTGAATATAAGGTTGTGAACTCAAGACTTCTCTGGGTTCGCTTTAAATTGGGACTGACGAAGTTATTTCTCTTAGCTGTTTATGCGCCGGTAGCTTCGTCGTCCAGGGCTAAGCTGGAGGAGTTTTGGGAGAATGTAAGAGAAGTTCTAGATTTGGCTAGGGGAAACGAAAGAATTGTTGTATGTAGTGATTTGAATGGATGGGTTGGTACCGCTCGACCAGGGTACGAGTCGGTGCTTGGAAAGTTTGGGGATAAAAGGGTTAATGATGCTGGCAAGCTTATTCTGGCGGTATGCAAGGAAAAGGGTCTTCTTGTGACAAACACTATGTTTAATCACAAGAAAATCCATATGTATACTAGAGAAAGAAAGAATGAGAGAAGTATGATCGATTTGTTCCTGGTGGATGACCGACTGCGAAAACAGGTGATGGATACGCGAGTGTTCAGGGGTGCTGACCTGGGAACGGATCACTATCTAGTGATTACTAGATTTAGGGGTCTGTTCGCGGGTTGGCGCTACCGGACGGCAGTAACAGAACCACAGTCGGTCTGTCGCATCCGAAGCTGGAAGCTTCAGGAAGCGGATACTAGGGACAAATATCATGCGACGGTAGCCGAAAAGCTTGACAACATCGACGGCAGAAAAGAATGTGTTGAAAGAACATGGCAGAACCTTAGGGATGGAATGGTAAGTGCAGCGGAAGAAGTGTGTGGAACGATTAAAAGAGGCAGTAGTAAAAGAAGAGATGCATGGTGGAATGATGAAGAGAAAGAAGCTGTAATGAAGAAGAAGAAAGCATGGTTAGACTACTTGGCCTCTTGTAATGATAAGGATATAAGAGAGAAGATGAAAGAAAGATATAAGCTGCAATAAGTTCACACGAAAGCATTGATTGAGGAAGTGCGTGAAAGGTGTAGAATGGAAGCGGACGAAAGGTTGTCGCACAACTTTAAGGAGAACTCCAAACTCTTCTGGAAAGAGGTTGGAAGGACCTAAGTGGTGCGACGGCCTTAAAAATGAACAAAGTGCTTTCGAGAACTAATGACGTCCTCTCAGACAAATCGGACGTCATGCAGCGATGGAGCGAATTTTATAGAGAAATGTATGCGTGTGATGATCTTAGTGAGGGATCCGGGGATGACGCCGAGACTGGTACGCCAGACCCGGACCTCGATGACACTGAGATCATCAGTATGAAAGAGATTGAACGTGCGATTCGAAGTTTGAAATGTGGTAAGGCTGCGGGACTAGACAGAGTTACTGCTGAAATGGTCAAGTATGGTGGGCCTCGCGTCTGGGACAGCTTTCATCTGCTGTGCAATATGTGTTGGCGGACGGGGGATGTCCCGGATGATTGGCGATCCGCAGTCATTGTGCCTTTATATAAAGGTAAAGGTTCACATTTTGACTGCGGGTGCTATCGGGCGATCAGCTTGACCAGTTTAGCAAGTAAAGTTTACTCGAAGGTTTTGACACGTAGGATGCAAGAGAAATCGGAAAGATTTCTATGGGAGGCACAATGCGGATTTAGACCTGGAAGAGGATGCACGGATCAAATGTTTTCTCTCCGCATGATCACGAAAAAGCTTCTGGCTGCTAACCAGAGGACTTTCTGTGCATTTGTGGATCTTGAGAAAGCATTTGATAAGGTTGTAAGGAAGAAAATGTGGGAACTGTTTGCCGGGGTATGGTGTGGATGGTCGATTGCTAAGGGCTGTGCAGTCACTTTACTGTGACTGTAAAGCCTATGTGCGGGTAGGGCATGACCTGTCACCCATGTTTAGCGTCCAAACGGGCGTAAAACAGGGTTGTGTCATGTCTTCCTGGCTGTTCATACTGTATCTCGACAGCTGTTTACAGAAGCTGAAAGATAGCTGTTTGGGTGTGAAATTGGGTGACATTAAAGTAAATTGTCTGCTGTATGCTGATGATGCAGTGCTTATTGCATCGTCAGAGGCAGAACTGCAGGCATTAGTCACGTGTATGAAAGAGGAATGTGAAATTAAAGGTCTCCGCTTGAATGCTTATAAAACTAAGGTTCTGGTATTTGAAAGGGACGAAGAGAGAACGAAGTGTGAAATATGGGTAAATAGGAATGTCTAGAACAGGTAAATGAAATTGTATACTTGGGGAGTGCTATTAGCCAGGATGGAAGATGTGATTTAGATGTGGACAGGCGTGTCGCTGCCGGGAACAAAGTCAATGGTGCCCTGACTGCGTTAGTCAAAAGGCAAGGCGTAGTGAAGAGTGCACGCCTTGCAATACATAACGCAGTGTTGGTACCGACTTTGTTATATGGCAGCGAAACCTGGGTATGCCAGAAGAAGCATAAAAGCAAGTTGAATGCAGTGGAGATGCGATCTCTTCGTAAAATGTGCGGCGTCACCATGGCCGACCGAAAGCGAAACGAAGAGATTCGCAATATGGCAGGTTTGAAAGATGACCTTATCATAAAAATTGATAAGGGCGTGCTTCAATGGTTTAGGCACGTTGAGAGAATGAGTGAAGACCGAATGGTGAAGAAAATATATAGCGCAAAAGTTAATATTAAAAGGTGTCGAGGTAGACCGAGACTAACTTTCGAAGACCATGTGAGCAAACTGCTCGAAGAGGGGAGGGTCAAGAGTACTCGGATACCTAGACGTGCATGTATGAAGAAAATAATGAATCTGAAAGAAGCGAAAGAGGTATGTAAGGATCGTGACACTTGGCGATCTGTTCTCTCTGGCTACCCCGTCAGGGATTGTGCGTGACGATAAGTAAGTAAGTAAGTAAGTATCTATTAAAGTACAAACTGAAATAAAATAAAAATAAATGTAAAACAAAATGACTGTTATTTACTATATCTCTGAACCGATTTTAGAAAACAGTAAGTAGTAGGCTTTTACTTTTTAGTAAAATTTTATTTTTAAGAAGTGCAGTTTTCTTTATGACATTTTCCGTCACTACCGAGCAATTTGCATATTTAAAATTTAAACCAAGCGCAGGACTATAGGCTGCTATGATATTCATATTTAAATATTTGACACCGGTTCATACACATAATACATTGTAACAAGGTGCCACAGGTACCGTTGCAGATTTTTTTCCCACTCTCTAACTTAACCGTAAAGTAATTATTGTGCACAAAGGTTGTGTACAGACAGACACTAATCATAATAATCGGTTGGATAAAAAAATTATAATGAATGATGATGTCATAATAAAATGATATAAAACTTATATCTATGGAGAAGGTCTTTGTTCAGCAGTGGACTTTTGTAGGCTGTATTGCAGGGATGGATAAAAAACTTATATCAAATAAATTTGTGTTGTCTGTTGTCATGTTGAGAAAACCAATTCGTTTTTAAGTTGTCAAGCTCTCGCTTCAGAACATTTATGACGTGTCTTACTCTGCCACCTCCAACTCTAACGGCCACGGTCCGATAAGCGGAGGCCAAGCGTAGGTATTACTTTTATTTAAAAAGTAGTAAAATTATATGCCGAAGGGCCAAGTTCAAATCCTATAATCTTGATAATTTATTCTTTGATGCTACACGTATTGCATGGTGTAATGCAACTTGTATTGATAATATTTTTACAGGTTTTGTTGTACCAATCAACAAGTCAATAATTCAAAAACTTAGTTCAGATCACTGTGGACAACTGGTTTCATTACCTTGTATGCACAAAAAACAGGAAATTGAGAAAATTGTGTTTGTTCCTATTAATGCAAAACGCTTGGAGAGATTTAAAAGTAAAATGGTAAAAAACCTTCCATCGCTTTCTTATAAGAACAATGCAGACTTTTAATATGGAGAATTATTTACCCTTATAAGCAATGAATTTAAAAAAACATTCACTTCTAAAACATTCTCCAGAAACAGTCGCAAGGCATTTAATTAGTGGGCGACAGTGGGAATTCATAAAAGCAGACGAAGGTTATATGACCTTTACCATAAAACATCATATAATCCTTCCGATGCTTTTAAATAATATGTCAAAAATTATTCTAAAATGTTTAAAAAATTTGATCCACAGCCAAATCGTTACATATTAGCAACAAAATTAAGACGGCTGAGAATAAAATTATATTGACGTGGAGTATAGTTAACAGCGAAACCGGCAAAGAAAAACCTCGTAACTCAAACTATCGATTAAAAATTAACAATGAATTGACTAAATCAAATCAAGAAGTCGCAGCGGTGTTTGAGAAATATTTCACTGATATTCTTATTTTGACAACAGAGTCTTTGAAAACTTCTCCAACTGTCGCCGAGTCATTACTCAAACAGAATGTTAATATCTGTTTAAAAGAATTTAGATTTGAAAAAGTATTACCGCAAGATATTGTAAAATACTTCAAAACCATTGATGTAAAGAAAACCGCAGATTTGTGGGGTATTTCCGTGACAGTTATTGCGTCCTTAAAAGATTTAATTGCACCTCATCTTGCTATTATTTTTAATACTTGTATCGATTCTGGTGTGTTTCCTGATTTAATGAAGTATAGTAAAGTAATACCTTTATTTAAATCCGGTAGTACATTGGACCCCGCTAATTTTAGACCTATTTTTGTACTACCAACTCTCAGTAAATTTTTGAAAAAATAATTTTGAGACAATTGTTAATTTTTTTTTAATACAAATAAATTACTTCATAAAAACCAATTTGGTTTTACAAGGGGTCGCTCGACGTCTGACGCCGGTGTTGAGCTTATGAAATATATTTTTAATGCCTGGGAGAATTCACAGGATGCCTTAGGTGTTTTTTGTGATCTTTCCAAGGCTATCGATTGTGTTGTGTGGCCCATTCCTGTTTTTAATTTATATTAATGACTTACCTTATCTTGTAGGGGACAATCACGATATAGTATTATTTGCTGACGATACCTCTGTAATTTTCAAACTCAAACGGCAGTTAATTAATAATGACGATGTAAATAATGCTCTATCGAAATTAGTACATTGGTTTAACGCCAACAATATGCTTTTAAACGGCAATAAGACAAAGTGTGTTAAATTTACAATACCTAATGTAAAATTTTCAAATACCAATGTGCTAATAAATGGGGAGGAGTTGCGTCTTGTGGATACCACTGTTTTTCTCGGTATTACTATTGACGCGAAACTTCAGTGGGGCCCCCATATATTTAAATTAGCAAGCAGACTTAGTTCTGCAGCATAGCTTAGAATATGATTAGAAGTCTCACAGATGTTGAGACAGCTACATTAGTGTATTTTAGTTACTTTCATAGCGTAATGTCTTATGGAATTTTGCTATGGGGTAATGCGACTGATATTGAAGCTATATTTGTTTTGCAAAAAAGAGCTGTTCGGGCGATTTATAACCTAAATTGTAAAGAGTCCCTCAGACAAAAATTTAAAGAAATAAACATATTAACTTTGGCATCGCAATATATTTATGAAAATGTAATATATTTACATAAAAACATAAATAGCTTTAATAAGAATAAGGATGTGCATACTTTAAACACTAGGAACAAACATAAGCTTGTAATACCAGTTACTAGACTCCACAGAATCAGTAATTCATTTATGGGGCAATGTATACGCTTTTACAACAAAATCCCAGAACATATTCAAAGTCTAGGATCGTGCCAAATGGAAGTCCGTAGTCTCTGCCTACCCCTCTGGGTGACAGGCGTGAGTGTTTATGTATATGTATGTATGTATATTCAAAGATTATCAATAAACAAGTTTAAAAGTTTTATTAAAGAAAAACTGTACAAAAAGGAATATTATAATATCAAGGAATACATGAATGAAAATAACCCCTGGGAATAAAGTGATCGCCACCATGCTGGTTCTATTAAAAATCATTTAAAAATTGTATAAATGAAATTATTGTTAAGTGAAATATGTTTGAAAAAAAAAAGTCCCGCTGGGTTTCTTGCTGGTTCTTCCCAGGACAGAGGTATTTTCCGAACCAGTGGTAAATGATAAATAAAAAATGACTTTCAATAAGAATTATGTAAGAATCAATATTGAATAAAAAATTATTCTATTCTATTCTATTCTAATCCAAACGACGTTTGGTTTATCGGCTGATAAAAGAGTGTTGAGTTGAGGTATGAAATATTGCTTTGTTTCATAGCAGTTTCTTATTCATAGCTAACATATACAGACATACGTTTATATATTATAGCTATGCGAGCTAAACATCTACCTGATTATATGTTGTTATGGCAACCCATAGACACCTGCAACAAGTTTCTAAGTAAGAAAAACTAAAAAAATAGGTGAGTTTAGCCACCTGATATGATGCTGACTTTCTGTTAAGCATAAAGTGAGCATCTTTTAAATTTCTAACATTGTTGAAAGATATGATATAAACATTGTTATATATTTAGAATTGCACGCGAAAACTTCATTTGTGAATTTAATTACGATTATGTCCCGCATAACCCGCAAAAGCAGCCCCGCTTTTTATTCGGACGAGCGAACTCGCAACAAGCTGCAAATGAGTTTGCTGAAGTATGAAAATTACTGGATGAGCACCGGAAGCAATGTTGTTCTAGTTTCTTTTTTCTTTTTTTTAAACGTTAAGTTAAGTTCTAACACTAGAATTTTCTTCTGTATCATGAGTTATTTCCAAGCACTGTGTATCTTAGTTGTTTGGCCGCATAAAATAAATTTTCTCGTAGCTTATATGTCTTTTCTTATTTTAAACTAGAACTAAACGGGTGCGAATCCCGCATGAAACAAGTACTTTGTATGATGTAGATGTTTGTCATTGTGCAATTTATATTTGTAAACTACCTCTACGATACAGGAGAGAGTCCTAGTGTGAAGTTAACGTATTTTAATAAGAAAAAAAACTGCAGTGAATAATATATATAAAAAAGCAATATATAATACGCAGTTTCCTGTGTTATCGAAAACGACTCTACTATTACTATTTGGATGATATTTATAACATGGGAGTTTACAGGAGTAAAAATTGATCTAGCTAGGTGTCATTTCGTGTTTTCGCTGTTTTAACGCACAAAAAATTTAACTTGACTTGTCCGCGCAATATGATTGGCAATTTTGCCACAGAATTTACCTTTTCAATAGCCTGATGGAGTAAAGCCACGCTGCATCTATATTAGGATTGCAGCGCAAAAGAGTTCGACTTGACCGAGGGAGGACTACGCTCTCAATGTCAAAGTATCTCTCTATTTTACGCTGTATCGTGTATTTCGAACGGTGAGATCCTTTTTGGGAACGAGGCATTCAAACTTAGTCCTCAGGGGCGACATCGTCATGTGATTCTTAATTGAGGACATATTTAGATACTAATAGGAAACAGCAACTTCTTACCATCAGATGTACTGTGTACTTGTTATTCATCCATGTTCTATAAAAAATATCGATTATAGAAGTCGCTGCCTCTCCTCTAATTTCCTATCACTGCGGCCTCTTACGACACCCACGAGTCGATATGGGGTATTGGACAATCTTACACCGCCGCTACACGGTCCATTATGAATTAAAAAATAAAAACCATTTAAATGTAAACAAACTACATTTATTTTTAATTAAATTAAAATTTAAAATTAAATTAAATTAATTTTTTTTATTAAAAAACCATTTAAATAAATGAAAAAATAAAACATATTATTTTTCTGTATGCTGTTGTTACGTTTATCTTTTTTGTGTGGTGGTGCAACACCATGGTATTACTCTTTTTTAAATACCAACTTCTACAGTTTAACTCCTATTTCCCATAAATGAAAATTACTTTGTATTTCCTAGATGAATATATGCTATTATTATAGGGGACCACACATATCCACATACACACATCTCTGTTTAGCCTAATGGTTGACTGAGAGAGAATGCCCTATGGCATTAAGTCCGCCATATGTACAATTTTATGCATGAAAGATTAAATAAATAAAAAATTAAAAAATATCCCTTCCCACTTAAACTAGCGTAATTGGCAGTCAAACATTCATCATATATATAAGCTCTTGATATCTCTGCATGACAATACATACTGGTCGAAAATATACAAGTAATCATTGTACGAGTGGATTTAGTCCACTCTTTCTTTAGCGTAAAATTTAAATTTTTTGTTTAAATAACCAATATAATTGCAAGTTATCGCGTTACAAAATAGTAAACTATGCTCGACGTAATAAAATACCATAATTCATAACCTGCCGTGTGAGAATGTAAATCCAGAGGAGTCACTAAAGAGCTGACTAAGCCCGGTGGGAGGAGAAGACCCGCAAGTCTATTCGCCTTAGTTGACTTAGCTAACGGAGTTTTTTTAGTGCTACCTGCAATAGAATATGTCTAATTCTGAACATAGCATTGATATCTACAAGCCAATGAATATGTATAAAGTATTGGGCGACGGCTCTGTGGCGCGGTGTATTGAGAAGCGGCGCTGTGAGCCACGAGTTTGAATCCTGCGTATAACAAAATAATTTTTCAAATAAAATTAATTAGCGTTTACTGGTTTCTCTACGGATTACCTAGTGAGTTGACAAGTACCTTCTTTAGACCTTTCCCTCCACAGATGTCAGTTCAAAGCACTCTTTCTATTATTATCATTAGACAGTAAATGTTCGACTTTTACCCAATCGCCGTGTGTATGTTAAGCCCTTTGTTGCCGACCAATTCTCCGCAGGGTAGTACAGAGCTTATTTTACATAATATATATAATATAGGGTTAAATATAGGGTGATATTCCGAAGAAGATAATGGTCCTCAATATCAGTCGATTTAAAATGTATGCTATGAAATATTTATCGGTTCAAAAATTATTTGAAGCTTGATTAAATTTATGGAAAATTCTAAGGTGAAATGATCAAGTTTTACGATAGCATTTTTATTGAGACTAGTTCAAAATTGGTCGGAAAAAAATAATCACACTGGCGATAATAATCATAAGTCAAATAGGAAGTAAATAAGAAAAATCGATAATATGCAGGACAGTAAATCGATAAAATGTAGGAGTCTAGAAAAAACACACACGTATCAACCTTCCTGGTTTTTGAAGTCGGCTAAGAGAAATAACAAATTACTTACATGGTTTATATTGACCTACTTAATGATCTGATAAGATCTAGAGACTGGAGAGAAACGTGAGACACGTAATTTCTTATTTATTTATTTCTTTATTATTTCGTATAATAAAACTTCCGTCACAATTTTTATACTATACTTTAGAGACTGCATTAATGTCATTATTATTTGTTATTTTTATCAATGACATTACCTATTATCTAAAGAATGCTCGCTTATTATGTTTTGCCGACGATATGAAGCTCTTTTTGAAAATAACATCGATTGATGATGCTGAAGCTTTATAAGAAGATCTGTCAAATCTAGAGGGTTATTGCCACCTAAACTACTTAGATTTGAATTTTTCTAAATGTTGCTTTATGTCCTATAGTCGCAAATATAAACCGATTGTCTTAAACTATAAACTAAAAGGTGCAAATCTTAAAAGGGATTCCATTGTTAGAGATCTCGGTGTTCTTCATGATTCTTAATTAATATTTGACGTTCATTTAGAAAGCTATAATAGCCAAATCTTCGAAAGCGCTTGGATTTTTGATGCGTAGCTCTAAGGATTTCACTAAGCCTAAAACTCTAAAGATCCTTTATTGTTCTCTTGTAAGAATTAATTTGGAGTACGCATCTCAAATCTGGAACCCCAGGTATGTAACATATATTACCCGACTTGAAAATATCCAAAGAAAGTTTATCCGTTACCTCTGTTATAGAACCAAAGACTATCGCTATACCTCTGATAATTATATTAGTTATTGTTAAAATCATCACCTTCTTCCTCTTGCTAAGCGCCGTGAGATTGTTTATCTCACTTTTCTGTTAAAAATAGCTTGTAGTGCTATTGACTGTCTTGAGCTTTTATCTCAACTACATCTTAACTGTCCTGCCAAACTGCTTAGACACAACCAACTTTTAAGTCTCCCGTTTGCATCTACAAATTACAGACAAAATACATTTATTTGGCGAACGAGCAATAATTTTAACAAGCTAGCCTATGAGTTTGACTTCGATTTGTTTGACACTAGCGATGTGTCAGCCAAGCGCATACTTAATAATGCATTTTTTAGCTCTAAGTGAGATATTTATCTGTTTACAGAAGCTGAAAGATAGCTGTTTGGGTGTGAAATTGGGTGACATTAAAGTAAATTGTCTGCTGTATGCTGATGACGCAGTGCTTATTGCATCATCAGAGGCAGAACTGCAGGCATTAGTCACTTGTATGAAAGAGGAATGTGAAATTAAAGGTCTCCGCTTGAATGCTAATAAAACTAAGGTTCTGGTATTTGAAAGGGACGAAGAGAGAACGAAGTGTGAAATATGGGTAAATAGGAATGTCTAGAACAGGTAAATGAAATTGTATACTTGGGGAGTGCTTTTAGCCAGGATGGAAGATGTGATTTAGATGTGGACAGGCGTGTCGCTGCCGGGAACAAAGTCAATGGTGCCCTGACTGCGTTAGTCAAAAGGCAAGGCGTAGTGAAGAGTGCACGCCTTGCAATACATAACGCAGTGTTGGTACCGACTTTGTTATATGGCAGCGAAACCTGGGTATGCCAGAAGAAGCATAAAAGCAAGTTGAATGCAGTGGAGATGCGATCTCTTCGTAAAATGTGCGGCGTCACCATGGCCGACCGAAAGCGAAACGAAGAGATTCGCAATATGGCAGGTTTGAAAGATGACCTTATCATAAAAATTGATAAGGGCGTGCTTCAATGGTTTAGGCACGTTGAGAGAATGAGTGAAGACCGAATGGTGAAGAAAATATATAGCGCAAAAGTTAATATTAAAAGGTGTCGAGGTAGACCGAGACTAACTTTCGAAGACCATGTGAGCAAACTGCTCGAAGAGGGGAGGGTCAAGAGTACTCGGATACCTAGACGTGCATGTATGAAGAAAATAATGAATCTGAAAGAAGCGAAAGAGGTATGTAAGGATCGTGACACTTGGCGATCTGTTCTCTCTGGCTACCCCGTCAGGGATTGTGCGTGACGATAAGTAAGTAAGTAAGAAAGTATCTATTAAAGTACAAACTGAAATAAAATAAAAATAAATGTAAAACAAAATGACTGTTATTTACTATATCTCTGAACCGATTTTAGAAAACAGTAAGTAGTAGGCTTTTACTTTTTAGTAAAATTTTATTTTTAAGAAGTGCAGTTTTCTTTATGACATTTTTCGTCACTACCGAGCAATTTGCATATTTAAAATTTAAACCAAGCGCAGGACTATAGGCTGCTATGATATTCATATTTAAATATTTGACACCGGTTCATACACATAATACATTGTAACAAGGTGCCACAGGTACCGTTGCAGATTTTTTTCCCACTCTCTAACTTAACCGTAAAGTAATTATTGTGCACAAAGGTTGTGTACAGACAGACACTAATCATAATAATCGGTTGGATAAAAAAATTATAATGAATTATGATGTCATAATAAAATTTTTTTTTTTTTATATAGAATTGGGGGCAAACGAGCATGCGGCTCACCTGATGGTAAGTGACTACCGCCGCCCATGAACAACTGCAACACCAGGGGAATTGCAGATGCGTTGCCAACCTTTTAGAAAGGTGTAAGCTCTTTTCTTGAAGGTTCCTAAGTCGTATCGGTCCGGAAAATTCGCTGGTGGTAAATGATTCCACAAGGAAGTCGTGCGAGGGAGAAAACTTCTTCTGAATCGCACAGTGGTGGACCGCCAATCTTCCAGATGGTATGGATGGTAACGCGAGTTTTGTCGCGATGTGCGATGGTGAAATTGAGCGGCTGGAATTAGTCCGAACAATTCCTCAGAGCACTCCCCGTGATAGATGCGATAAAATACGCAAAGAGATGAAACGTCTCTACGCAGTGCCAGTGTATCGAGCCGATCAGAAAGAACTCGGTCGTCGACGATTCGAACCGCTCTGCGCTGGATGCGGTCAACTGGAAGGAGGTGGCACTGGGGTGCCCCGGCCCAGAGATGAGAACAGTATTCCATGTGGGGCCGTAACTTGCGCTTTGTATAGTTGCAAGCGATGTGCCGGCATGAAATACTGTCTCGCTCTGCTGAGCACGCCAAGCTTTTTAGAGGCCAATATTGGCCTTCCCTTCCAAGTGACCACGAAACTGCACACTATTCGATATGTCGACGCCAAGGATCCGATACTGGCTGAGGCAGTAAGGGGAGTGCCTTGAAACTGAGGAGATACGACAAAGGGGTTCTTTTTAGCGGTAAACGCGCAAACTTGTGTCTTTCGGGGATTGAACTGGACTAGATTCAGTCGCCCCCAATCCGAGACTTTGTTAAGCAAAGACTCGACTTCAGACACAAGTTTGTCCCGGTACTCGGCGACGTTTTCCCGAGAAATATTGGCACGGCCGGTATATAAGGCATCACCAGTGCTGTCGTCCGCATAGCAATGAATGCTGCCAGTTAGCAACATATCATTGATATGCAGGAGAAACAGCGTTGGTGATAGCACGCAGCCTTGTGGAACACCAGCGTTGATAGGCTTGAAATCAGAGCATTCACCGTCTACTACGACCTTGATGCTCCGATCAGCAAGGAAACTGTGATCCATTTGCACAATTTCTCGGGAAGGCCCATAGGAAGGAAGCTTCGAAAGAAGCGCTTTGTGCCAGACCCGATCAAAGGCCTTCGCTACGTCCAAACTAACGGCTAATGCCTCCCCCTTGGACTGTACTACCTCCGCCCATCTATGAGTTAAGTAGACTAGAAGATCACCAGCTGATCGACCCCCGACGAAAACCGTACTGGCGGTCACTAATCAGCTGGTGATCCTCAAGGTACCTCATGAGCTGGCAGTTTATAATGGCTTCCATTATTTTGGAGAACAAGGAGGTGATGGCGATAGGCCTGTAGTTGGCCGGGTCTGAGCGGTCGCCTTTTTTAGGGATCGGGTGCACCAAAGCTGTCTTCCATGAGTTCGGGACTACGCCTTGGGAGTAGGAGTACCGGAAAAGACGCGTTAAAACCGGTGCCAAACTCCGGAGCACACGTCTTCAAGCACAATGGGAGGGACTCCATCGGGCCCACTCGACTTGTTGACGTCCAGGGAGAAGAGTGCTTTGCGGACCGAGCGCTGTGTAAATCGCACATCCGGCATGGAGCACTCACATCGCGGGATGGTCGGCGGTGTGTTCCCCCCGTCATCTAGAGTCGAGTTGGACGCAAAAAGAGAGCTCAACAGATCGGCTTTCTCCTTTGCGGCATGGGCCAGTGAGTCGTCCTCTCTGTGCAGAGATGGAAGAGATGGCTGACAGAAGTTCCCTTGGACAGCCTTGGCGAGAGACCAGAATGCACGGGTTCCCGAAGGAAGGCGAACTAGCTTCTCGCCAACTCTGCCGATGTGCTCAGACCTTGCCTTAGCAATGACACTTTTGAAGGACCTGGAGGCGGAATTATACTTCTTTTTTAATGCGCTGGTGTTTACATCCCGAGACGTTGATGCGTCAGCCCAGGCCTGGTAGCACTCCTGCTTATAGCGTGATGCTATTTTACAGGAGCGACCAAACCATGGCTGGGATCTGCCTCCGAATGGGCACCACAGAGGATGGAATAAAAAGTTCCATACCCTGAAGCACCACATCAGCAACAGAATCGGCAACAACGCTGGGATCTTCCGGCGAGAAGCAAACCCGCCCCCAAGGGTAGGATGCAAAAAAAGACCGCATCCCGTCCCAATCAGCTGACCTATAGTGCCAAACACGGCGGCAAGCTGTAGATCGCAACTGCGATTGGAGCGTGAGTGGCACCGTACTCCGGATCAGACAATGGTCCGAAGAGCCCAGAGGGGCATCGACGGAGACCTGATATCCGTCCGGATGAGAGGTCAGCAGAAGGTCCAACAGGGAAGGTACATGGTCTTCCACATCTGGGATCCGCGTAGGCGAAGTAACCAGTTGTGTTAGACCATATGCCAAAGCAAAGTCATAGACAGATCTACCCGCATGATCGGTTAAACGAGAACCAAGCCATTCAGCGTGGTGGGCGTTGAAATCACCGAGTATCACGATCTCTGCGGAGGGGATCTGTTGTAGCACGGAGTCTGCAGCCATTTGGACGTGGTCTATGAGTCGGTCTGTTTCGGCATTACCGCTATGGGACCTATAGAGGCAGCCGTAGACGCGGGGATGGTCGTCGCTGTCTACGCGCAGCCATAGGATGGACAGGTCCGTACCTTCAAGGCTGCCGAGGCGTCGAAAACAGATGTCCTCTCTGACATACACGCAAACTCCAGCCCGGGGCACAAACGAGTGTTCTAATTGTACCCCGGGTAGGAGAGATACGAAGTATCAGCCGGAGAGGACACCTGTGTCTCGGTAAGAAAGAGCAAGGCCGGCTTAGCTATCTCCAGATGGTAGTGGACGGCGTTAAGGTTTGAATGAAGTCCCCTGATATTGCAGAAATCCACGGTAAGCGTGGCAGGGGTTGCCTTTGTCTTCTTGCTCCGCTTGCCCCGAGCAGGTTTCGTCTTGAGCGGAATTTCGCCCCCCCCAGAATACGCGGGGCAGCCTGAGCACCCACGCCCAGGAGTGGAGTAGTATGGTCGTGGATGCTCAGCGAGGGATTCTCCAGGTGTGCTGAATGATATAAAACTTATATCTATGGAGAAGGTCTTTGTTCAGCAGTGGACTTTTGTAGGCTGTATTGGAGGGATGGATAAAAAACTTATATCAAATAAATTTGTGTTGTCTGTTGTCATGTTGAGAAAACCAATTCGTTTTTTAAGTTGTCAAGCTCTCGCTTCAGAACATTTATGACGTGTCTTACTCTGCCACCTCCAACTCTAACAGCCACGGTCCGATAAGCGGAGGCCAAGCGTAGGTATTACTTTTATTTAAAAAGTAGTAAAATTATATGCCGAAGGGGCCAAGTTCAAATCCTATAATCTTGATAATTTATTCTTTGAAGCTACACGTATTGCATGGTGTAATGCAACTTGTATTGATAATATTTTACAGGTTTTGTTGTACCAATCAACAAGTCAATAATTCAAAAACTTAGTTCAGATCACTGGTGGATAACTGGTTTCATTACCTTGTATGCACAAAAAACAGGAAATTGAGAAAATTGTGTTTGTTCCTATTAATGCAAAACGCTTGGAGAGATTTAGAAGTAATATGGTAAAAAACCTTCCATCGCTTTCTTATAAGAACAATGCAGACTTTTAATATGGAGAATTATTTACCCTTATAAGCAATGAATTTAAAAAAACATTCACTTCTAAAACATTCTCCAGAAACAGTCGCAAGGCATTTAATTAGTGGGCAACAGTGGGAATTCATAAAAGCAGACGAAGATTATATGACCTTTACCATAAAACATCATATAATCCTTCCGATGCTTTTAATAATATGTCAAAAATTATTCTAAAATGTTTAAAAAAGTTTGATCCACAGCCAAATCGTTACATATTAGCAACAAAATTAAGACGGCTGAGAATAAAATTAAAATGATGTGGAGTATAATTAACAGCGAAACCGGCAAACAAAACCTCGTAACTCAAACTATCAATTAAAAATTAACAATGAATTGACTAAATCAAATCAAGAATCGCAGCGGTGTTTGAGAATATTTCACTGATATTCTTATTTTGACAACAGAGTCTTTGAAAACTTCTCCAACTGTCGCCGAGTCATTACTCAAACAGAATGTTAATATCTGTTTAAAAGAATTTAGATTTGAAAAAGTATTACCGCAAGATATTGCAAAATACTTCAAAACCATTGATGTAAAGAAAACCGCAGATTTGTGGGGTATTTCCGTGACAGTTATTGCGTCCTTAAAAGATTTAATTGCACCTCATCTTGCTATTGTTTTTAATACTTGTATCGATTCTGGTGTGTTTCCTGATTTAATGAAGTATAGTAAAGTAATACCTTTATTTAAATCCGGTAGTACATTGGACCCCGCTAATTTTAGACCTATTTCTGTACTACCAACTCTCAGTAAAATTTTTGAAAAAATAATTTTGAGACAATTGTTAATTTTTCTTAATACAAATAAATTACTTCATAAAAACCAATTTGGTTTTACAAGGGGTCGCTCGACGTCTGACGCCGGTGTTGAGCTTATGAAATATATTTTTAATGCCTGGGAGAATTCACAGGATGCCTTAGGTGTTTTTTGTGATCTTTCCAAGGCTATCGATTGTGTTGTGTGGCCCATTCCTGTTTTTAATTTATATTAATGACTTACCTTATCTTGTAGGGGACAATCACGATATAGTATTATTTGCTGACGATACCTCTGTAATTTTCAAACTCAAACGGCAGTTAATTAATAATGACGATGTAAATAATGCTCTATCGAAATTAGTACATTGGTTTAACGCCAACAATATGCTTTTAAACGGCAATAAGACAAAGTGTGTTAAATTTACAATACCTAATGTAAAATTTTCGAATACCAATGTGCTAATAAATGGGGAGGAGTTGCATCTTGTGGATACCACTGTTTTTCTCGGTATACTATTGACGCGAAACTTCAGTGGGGCCCCCATATATTTAAATTAGCAAGCAGAATTAGTTTCTGCAGCATATGCTTAGAATATGATTAGAAGTCTCACAGATGTTGAGACAGCTACATTAGTGTATTTTAGTTACTTTCATAGCGTAATGTCTTATGGAATTTTGCTATGGGGTAATGCGACTGATATTGAAGCTATATTTGTTTTGCAAAAATGAGCTGTTCGGGCGATTTATAACCTAAATTGTAAAGAGTCCCCTCAGACAAAAATGTAAAGAAATAAACATATTAACTTTGGCATCGCAATATATTTATGAAAATGTAATATATTTACATAAAAACATAAATACTAGACTCCACAGAATCAGTAACTCATTTATGGGGCAATGTATACGCTTTTATGGCTCACAGCGCCGCTTTTCATTACACCGCGCCACAGAGCCGTCGCCCAATACTTTATACATATTCATTGGCTTGTAGATATCAATGCTATGTTCAGAGTTAGACATATTCCATTGCAGGTAGCACTAAAAAACTCCGTTAGCTAAGTCAACTAAGGCGAATAGACTTGCGGGTCTTCTCCTCCTACCGGGCTTAGTCAGCTCTTTAGTGACTCCTCTGGATTTACATTCTCACACGGCAGGTTATGAATTATTGTATTTTATTACGTCGAGCATAGTTTACTATTTTGTAACGCGATAACTTGCAATTATATTGGTTATTTAAACAAAAAATTTAAATTTTACGCTAAAGAAAGAGTGGATTAAATCCACTCGTACAATGATAACTTGTATTTTCGACCAGTAAGTATTGTCATGCAGAGATATCAAGAGGTTATATATATGATGAATGTTTGACTGCCAATTACGCTAGTTTAAGTGGGAAGGGATATTTTTTAATTTTTTATTTATTTGATCTTTCATGCATAAAATTGTACATATGGCGGACTTAATGCCATAGGGCATTCTCTCTCAGTCAACCATTAGGCTAAACAGAGATGTGTGTATGTGGATATGTGTGGTCCCCTATAATAATAGCATATATTCATCTAGGAAATACAAAGTAATTTTCATTTATGGGAAATAGGAGTTAAACTGTAGAAGTTGGTATTTAAAAAAGAGTAATACCATGGTGTTGCACCACCACACAAAAAAGATAAACGTAACAACAGCATACAGAAAAATAATATGTTTTATTTTTTCATTTATTTAAATGGTTTTTTAATAAAAAAAATTAATTTAATTTAATTTTAAATTTTAATTTAATTAAAAATAAATGTAGTTTGTTTACATTTAAATGGTTTTTATTTTTTAATTCATAATGGACCGTGTAGCGGCGGTGTAAGATTGTCCAATACCCCATATCGACTCGTGGGTGTCGTAAGAGGCCGCAGTGATAGGAAATTAGAGGAGAGGCAGCGACTTCTATAATCGATATTTTTTATAGAACATGGATGAATAACAAGTACACAGTACATCTGATGGTAAGAAGTTGCTGTTTCCTATTAGTATCTAAATATGTCCTCAATTAAGAATCACATGACGATGTCGCCCCTGAGGACTAAGTTGGAATGCCTCGTTCCCAAAAAGGATCTCACCGTTCGAAATACACGATACAGCGTAAAATAGAGATACTTTGACATTGAGAGCGTAGTCCTCCCTCGGTCAAGTCGAACTCTTTTGCGCTGCAATCCTAATATAGATGCAGCGTGGCTTTACTCCATCAGGCTATTGAAAAGGTAAATTCTGTGGCAAAATTGCCAATCATATTGCGCGGACAAGTCAAGTTAAATTTTTTGTGCGTTAAAACAGCGAAACACGAAATGACACCTAGCTAGATCAATTTTTACTCCTGTAAACTCCCATGTTATAAATATCATCCAAATAGTAATAGTAGAGTCGTTTTCGATAACACAGGAAACTGCGTATTATATATTGCTTTTTTATATATATTATTCACTGCAGTTTTTTTTCTTATTAAAATACGTTAACTTCACACTAGGACTCTCTCCTGTATCGTAGAGGTAGTTTACAAATATAAATTGCACAATGACAAACATCTACATCATACAAAGTACTTGTTTCATGCGGGATTCGCACCCGTTTTAGTTCTAGTTTAAAATAAGAAAAGACATATAAGCTAC
>JAVANC010000001.1:64950575-64954528 GCA_033319125.1 Parnassius glacialis | reverse complement strand
CTTTTTTTTTGTTTATATTATTAAATGTGATGTGATTGATGTGTGTGCAATCGTAAGTCGTGTGTCTTCACTGTGGACTGTGTGATGGAGTTATTAAGTCTTACCCACCCGAGATGTGGAGAGGACTATGCTCTGAGTTTGTTTGTTTGCTAGATAAAATTCATAATGTAGATATCGATAATAGATATAATATATTATGTCTATGTATAAACGCGAACACGCTCATTGACTTTTAGTGTATGTATAATGACGGACAAAATATTGATTAGAATATAGTACCAGGCGAATAGAATAGAATATAGTACTTATAATGGCTTACCTTTTCTCTAATAATTCTTATATCTTCATTAACATAGACCGGCCGTCGTGATCGATATTCTGTTATGAAGATAATACATTATGATGAATATGAGAGTACCTATGTAAAAAAGAAAATTTACAATGTAGTTATTATATATTATATGTGTATTTATGTTTTTGTATTTCGCTTCAAGCAGGTTGTATATAAATTAAACATAATATTATTATAAAAAAGAAAATCTGTCTATGTTATAAATTGATAAATTGTCAAATTGACATATAAGTGAACGTAAATAATAATAAAATTATATTGTAAATTTTAAATGATCATTCAATTTACTTATTGTTGCACGGATATAATGTAAATTCAAGCTATTAAATTGTATGTATGTATGTATGTATGTATGTATGTATGTATGTATGTATGTATGTATGTATGTATGTATGTATACAATATCAGACGTTCACCAAGAAGAAATAATAAATAAAAACAGCTACAAAGAAAAAGGTACCACACATCATTAGAAGAGTTTAATTTAATATGTTCCTTATGTAAAAATGTGGAGTTATCTCTGTAAGCGAACACTAACAGCGTTTTTTGTTGCATCCCTTGTTTGATGGATGCATGACTTTGATGTTCATCAGTGACAATAGGTGAATGTTATAAAATTAATATTACCTGTATTAGTGAGAGATAAGATTGATAATAAGAATAACGATGCAATAAACACAATTATATTTATTATATTATGTTATGTCTATACGCGAACGAGCTCATAAACTTTTGAACAAATGTTACAATTCTATACGAGAACGCGCATAACTAATTTATTTGTGATAAACTGACCTGATGATTATGTGTGTGCGTGTGTGTGCAGTGGTCGTATCGATCGATGCAGGTGTCTCAGGACGGTGCTTTGTTGTGGCATTCCTTGGAGCTGTGTACCTGTTAAGGTCTTTAATGATGTGATGTGATGTGATGTGATGTGATGTGATGTTATGTGATGTGATGATGGTGGTGGTTGTGGTGGTGGTGGTGATGACGGCGGCGGCGGAGGCGGCGGCGGCGGCGGCGGCGGCGGCGACGTCGGTGGTGGTGGTGGTGGTGGTGGTGGTGGTGGTTCTGGTGGTTCTGGTGGTTCTGGTGGTTCTGGTGATGATGATGGTTATGATGACGACGGTGATGATGACGATGATGGTGATGATGGTTCTGGTGGTACCGGTGTGGGTGGTGATCATGGTAAGCCGCATTTTTATACGTTATGCGTATACTCGGACACGTTCCGTGTCCTAGGGAACTATTCCTTCAATACACGAACACGCCCATTGACTTTGTCTAATATTGGACCACGAGATATGTGTATGTGTGTTTGTGTGTTTGTTTGTTTTTTCGTTTGTTAGGATACGTTGGAGTGGGGTATGAGTAGATTGAGATAAGTATTGATGAAAATGACGACGTAACGTAAGTTATCCAACTCTTGATTTTAACCGCCGGAGACGCATACCTGCAGTCGTACATATATATAGACGAAGCACGAGCGGTGCTAGTCGAATCGCACAACACGACAAATTTCAAGTTTTACGTTTTTCGTTGTGTTTTTGTTTAGTAGTAATTTATAGATGTGGTTTCTAAATGTTTTGTGGTGTTGTGTGATTAAATTTTTTTTTTTTTTTATATTATTTATATTTAATATATATAATATATAAGAAAAGACGGCTGTTGTTGAACTGTGTCGAACGACGTCTCCGTTGATTGAGGCGGTAAGACGTTTTTGAGCGTTCGTTTAATTAACGCGGTACACGTTCGGTGAGCGAGTCGACTTCGCGTCCATCGTTAACGTCCGCTAAATTGTGCTCGTCGCCGTGGAGCGATTTTTATAATCGTATTCGCGGGACGGTATATTATATTTGAAAAAAATGGATATGATCTCTCTAACACCGGGCGGGATATTTTTCGTTAATGTTATTCACGAAAATAATATCAAATGTTAAAATTTATTTAACATAGTGAAGTATCTTAGGATGTCTCGTTGTTGAAAGTTCTATGAATTGGGCGCACTTAAACGTCGTCCGCAGTAGGTCTGGGTTAATACGTGCGAGTGACGTGAGATACCCGATCTCGACCGTGACCAGACCGAATACGAATTCATATATTCTCACTCATACGGCATCCGGTGCGTTTCAGCGTTCACACGCTTTCGCGTCGCGTTGCACGTGTGTCTCGCGGAGTAGTGACCACGAGACTCAAGTTCTCACAGTCAGCTCCCTGGTTGATCCTGCCAGTAGTTATATGCTTGTCTCAAAGATTAAGCCATGCATGTCTCAGTGCAAGCCGTATTAAGGCGATACCGCGAATGGCTCAATATATCAGTTTTGGTTCCTTAGATCTTACCTCGGTTACTTGGATAACTGTGGTAATTCTAGAGCTAATACATGCAATCAGAACTCTGACCAGTGATGGGATGAGTGCTTTTATTAGATCAAAACCAATCGACGGAGGGCCTCGCGTCCGAAGTCGTTAATTTTGATGAATCTGGATAACTTTTGCCGATCGCATGGGTCCAGCACCGGCGACGCATCTTTCAAATGTCTGCCTTATCAACTTTCGATGGTAGTTTCTGCGACTACCATGGTTGTCACGGGTAACGGGGAATCAGGGTTCGATTCCGGAGAGGGAGCCTGAGAAACGGCTACCACATCCAAGGAAGGCAGCAGGCGCGCAAATTACCCACTCCCGGCACGGGGAGGTAGTGACGAAAAATAACGATACGGGACTCTTACGAGGCCTCGTAATCGGAATGAGTACACTTTAAATATTTTAACGAGGAACAATTGGAGGGCAAGTCTGGTGCCAGCAGCCGCGGTAACTCCAGCTCCAATAGCGTATACTAAAATTGTTGCGGTTAAAAAGCTCGTAGTTGCATTTGTGCGCCGCGCTGTCGGTGCACCGCATCCGCGGTGATACTGACACGTCTGCGGAGCATATCGTCGGTGAGCCGTCGGTAAAACGGCGGTTCAATATCAAAATCCTATCGCGGTGCTCTTCGGTGAGTGTCGAGATGGGCCGACAATTTTACTTTGAACAAATTAGAGTGCTCAAAGCGGGCTCAAAATGCTGCTTGAATATTTCGTGCATGGAATAATAGAATATGATCTCGGTTCTATTTTGTTGGTTTTCAGAACTCCGAGGTAATGATTAATAGGGATAACTGGGGGCATTCGTATTGCGACGTTAGAGGTGAAATTCTTGGATCGTCGCAAGACGAACATCAGCGAAAGCATTTGCCAAAGGTGTTTTCATCAATCAAGAACGAAAGTTAGAGGTTCGAAGGCGATTAGATACCGCCCTAGTTCTAACCGTAAATATGTCATCTAGCGATCCGCCGACGTTACTACGATGGCTCGGCGGGCAGCTTCCGGGAAACCAAAGATTTTGGACTCCGGGGGGAGTATGGTTGCAAAGCTGAAACTTAAAGGAATTGACGGAAGGGCACCACCAGGAGTGGAGCCTGCGGCTTAATTTGACTCAACACGGGAAATCTCACCAGGCCCGGACACCGGAAGGATTGACAGATTAACAGCTCTTTCTTGATTCGGTGGGTGGTGGTGCATGGCCGTTCTTAGTTGGTGGAGCGATTTGTCTGGTTAATTCC
>JAVANC010000001.1:64940575-64943075 GCA_033319125.1 Parnassius glacialis | reverse complement strand
TCTCAGGACGGTGCTTTGTTGTGGCATTCCTTGGAGCTGTGTACCTGTTAAGGTCTTTAATGATGTGATGTGATGTGATGTGATGTGATGTGATGTTATGTGATGTGATGATGGTGGTGGTTGTGGTGGTGGTGGTGATGACGGCGGCGGCGGAGGCGGCGGCGGCGGCGGCGGCGGCGGCGACGTCGGTGGTGGTGGTGGTGGTGGTGGTGGTTCTGGTGGTTCTGGTGGTTCTGGTGGTTCTGGTGATGATGATGGTTATGATGACGACGGTGATGATGACGATGATGGTGATGATGGTTCTGGTGGTACCGGTGTGGGTGGTGATCATGGTAAGCCGCATTTTTATACGTTATGCGTATACTCGGACACGTTCCGTGTCCTAGGGAACTATTCCTTCAATACACGAACACGCCCATTGACTTTGTCTAATATTGGACCACGAGATATGTGTATGTGTGTTTGTGTGTTTGTTTGTTTTTTCGTTTGTTAGGATACGTTGGAGTGGGGTATGAGTAGATTGAGATAAGTATTGATGAAAATGACGACGTAACGTAAGTTATCCAACTCTTGATTTTTAACCGCCGGAGACGCATACCTGCAGTCGTACATATATATAGACGAAGCACGAGCGGTGCTAGTCGAATCGCACAACACGACAAATTTCAAGTCTTACGTTTTTCGTTGTGTTTTTGTTTAGTAGTAATTTATAGATGTGGTTTCTAAATGTTTTGTGGTGTTGTGTGATTAAATTTTTTTTTTTTTTTATATTATTTATATTTAATATATATAATATATAAGAAAAGACGGCTGTTGTTGAACTGTGTCGAACGACGTCTCCGTTGATTGAGGCGGTAAGACGTTTTTGAGCGTTCGTTTAATTAACGCGGTACACGTTCGGTGAGCGAGTCGACTTCGCGTCCATCGTTAACGTCCGCTAAATTGTGCTCGTCGCCGTGGAGCGATTTTTATAATCGTATTCGCGGGACGGTATATTATATTTGAAAAAAATGGATATGATCTCTCTAACACCGGGCGGGATATTTTTCGTTAATGTTATTCACGAAAATAATATCAAATGTTAAAATTTATTTAACATAGTGAAGTATCTTAGGATGTCTCGTTGTTGAAAGTTCTATGAATTGGGCGCACTTAAACGTCGTCCGCAGTAGGTCTGGGTTAATACGTGCGAGTGACGTGAGATACCCGATCTCGACCGTGACCAGACCGAATACGAATTCATATATTCTCACTCATACGGCATCCGGTGCGTTTCAGCGTTCACACGCTTTCGCGTCGCGTTGCACGTGTGTCTCGCGGAGTAGTGACCACGAGACTCAAGTTCTCACAGTCAGCTCCCTGGTTGATCCTGCCAGTAGTTATATGCTTGTCTCAAAGATTAAGCCATGCATGTCTCAGTGCAAGCCGTATTAAGGCGATACCGCGAATGGCTCAATATATCAGTTTTGGTTCCTTAGATCTTACCTCGGTTACTTGGATAACTGTGGTAATTCTAGAGCTAATACATGCAATCAGAACTCTGACCAGTGATGGGATGAGTGCTTTTATTAGATAAAAACCAATCGACGGAGGGCCTCGCGTCCGAAGTCGTTAATTTTGATGAATCTGGATAACTTTTGCCGATCGCATGGTCCAGCACCGGCGACGCATCTTTCAAATGTCTGCCTTATCAACTTTCGATGGTAGTTTCTGCGACTACCATGGTTGTCACGGGTAACGGGGAATCAGGGTTCGATTCCGGAGAGGGAGCCTGAGAAACGGCTACCACATCCAAGGAAGGCAGCAGGCGCGCAAATTACCCACTCCCGGCACGGGGAGGTAGTGACGAAAAATAACGATACGGGACTCTTACGAGGCCTCGTAATCGGAATGAGTACACTTTAAATATTTTAACGAGGAACAATTGGAGGGCAAGTCTGGTGCCAGCAGCCGCGGTAACTCCAGCTCCAATAGCGTATACTAAAATTGTTGCGGTTAAAAAGCTCGTAGTTGCATTTGTGCGCCGCGCTGTCGGTGCACCGCATCCGCGGTGATACTGACACGTCTGCGGAGCATATCGTCGGTGAGCCGTCGGTAAAACGGCGGTTCAATATCAAAATCCTATCGCGGTGCTCTTCGGTGAGTGTCGAGATGGGCCGACAATTTTACTTTGAACAAATTAGAGTGCTCAAAGCGGGCTCAAAATGCTGCTTGAATATTTCGTGCATGGAATAATAGAATATGATCTCGGTTCTATTTTGTTGGTTTTCAGAACTCCGAGGTAATGATTAATAGGGATAACTGGGGGCATTCGTATTGCGACGTTAGAGGTGAAATTCTTGGATCGTCGCAAGACGAACATCAGCGAAAGCATTTGCCAAAGGTGTTTTCATCAATCAAGAACGAAAGTTAGAGGTTCGAAGGCGATTAGATACCGCCCTAGTTCTAACCGTAAATATGTCATCTAGCGATCCGCCGACGTTACTACGATGGCTCGGCG
>JAVANC010000001.1:64930575-64933075 GCA_033319125.1 Parnassius glacialis | reverse complement strand
AATGTTATAAAATTAATATTACCTGTATTAGTGAGAGATAAGATTGATAATAAGAATAACGATGCAATAAACACAATTATATTTATTATATTATGTTATGTCTATACGCGAACGAGCTCATAAACTTTTGAACAAATGTTACAATTCTATACGAGAACGCGCATAACTAATTTATTTGTGATAAACTGACCTGATGATTATGTGTGTGCGTGTGTGTGCAGTGGTCGTATCGATCGATGCAGGTGTCTCAGGACGGTGCTTTGTTGTGGCATTCCTTGGAGCTGTGTACCTGTTAAGGTCTTTAATGATGTGATGTGATGTGATGTGATGTGATGTGATGTTATGTGATGTGATGATGGTGGTGGTTGTGGTGGTGGTGGTGATGACGGCGGCGGCGGAGGCGGCGGCGGCGGCGGCGGCGGCGGCGACGTCGGTGGTGGTGGTGGTGGTGGTGGTGGTTCTGGTGGTTCTGGTGGTTCTGGTGGTTCTGGTGATGATGATGGTTATGATGACGACGGTGATGATGACGATGATGGTGATGATGGTTCTGGTGGTACCGGTGTGGGTGGTGATCATGGTAAGCCGCATTTTTATACGTTATGCGTATACTCGGACACGTTCCGTGTCCTAGGGAACTATTCCTTCAATACACGAACACGCCCATTGACTTTGTCTAATATTGGACCACGAGATATGTGTATGTGTGTTTGTGTGTTTGTTTGTTTTTTCGTTTGTTAGGATACGTTGGAGTGGGGTATGAGTAGATTGAGATAAGTATTGATGAAAATGACGACGTAACGTAAGTTATCCAACTCTTGATTTTTAACCGCCGGAGACGCATACCTGCAGTCGTACATATATATAGACGAAGCACGAGCGGTGCTAGTCGAATCGCACAACACGACAAATTTCAAGTCTTACGTTTTTCGTTGTGTTTTTGTTTAGTAGTAATTTATAGATGTGGTTTCTAAATGTTTTGTGGTGTTGTGTGATTAAATTTTTTTTTTTTTTATATTATTTATATTTAATATATATAATATATAAGAAAAGACGGCTGTTGTTGAACTGTGTCGAACGACGTCTCCGTTGATTGAGGCGGTAAGACGTTTTTGAGCGTTCGTTTAATTAACGCGGTACACGTTCGGTGAGCGAGTCGACTTCGCGTCCATCGTTAACGTCCGCTAAATTGTGCTCGTCGCCGTGGAGCGATTTTTATAATCGTATTCGCGGGACGGTATATTATATTTGAAAAAAATGGATATGATCTCTCTAACACCGGGCGGGATATTTTTCGTTAATGTTATTCACGAAAATAATATCAAATGTTAAAATTTATTTAACATAGTGAAGTATCTTAGGATGTCTCGTTGTTGAAAGTTCTATGAATTGGGCGCACTTAAACGTCGTCCGCAGTAGGTCTGGGTTAATACGTGCGAGTGACGTGAGATACCCGATCTCGACCGTGACCAGACCGAATACGAATTCATATATTCTCACTCATACGGCATCCGGTGCGTTTCAGCGTTCACACGCTTTCGCGTCGCGTTGCACGTGTGTCTCGCGGAGTAGTGACCACGAGACTCAAGTTCTCACAGTCAGCTCCCTGGTTGATCCTGCCAGTAGTTATATGCTTGTCTCAAAGATTAAGCCATGCATGTCTCAGTGCAAGCCGTATTAAGGCGATACCGCGAATGGCTCAATATATCAGTTTTGGTTCCTTAGATCTTACCTCGGTTACTTGGATAACTGTGGTAATTCTAGAGCTAATACATGCAATCAGAACTCTGACCAGTGATGGGATGAGTGCTTTTATTAGATCAAAACCAATCGACGGAGGGCCTCGCGTCCGAAGTCGTTAATTTTGATGAATCTGGATAACTTTTGCCGATCGCATGGTCCAGCACCGGCGACGCATCTTTCAAATGTCTGCCTTATCAACTTTCGATGGTAGTTTCTGCGACTACCATGGTTGTCACGGGTAACGGGGAATCAGGGTTCGATTCCGGAGAGGGAGCCTGAGAAACGGCTACCACATCCAAGGAAGGCAGCAGGCGCGCAAATTACCCACTCCCGGCACGGGGAGGTAGTGACGAAAAATAACGATACGGGACTCTTACGAGGCCTCGTAATCGGAATGAGTACACTTTAAATATTTTAACGAGGAACAATTGGAGGGCAAGTCTGGTGCCAGCAGCCGCGGTAACTCCAGCTCCAATAGCGTATACTAAAATTGTTGCGGTTAAAAAGCTCGTAGTTGCATTTGTGCGCCGCGCTGTCGGTGCACCGCATCCGCGGTGATACTGACACGTCTGCGGAGCATATCGTCGGTGAGCCGTCGGTAAAACGGCGGTTCAATATCAAAATCCTATCGCGGTGCTCTTCGGTGAGTGTCGAGATGGGCCGACAATTTTACTTTGAACAAATTAGAGTGCTCAAAGCGGGCTCAAAATGCTGCTTGAATATTTCGTGCATGGAATAATAGAATATGATCTCGGTTCTA
>JAVANC010000001.1:64653450-64922975 GCA_033319125.1 Parnassius glacialis | reverse complement strand
TGTCTTATTATTATTATAATTAAGTATTTAAGAAATTTGGTTATTAGAATATTGTGTATTTGTACAGCGATCTTTTTGAGCCGCTGCAAACAACCGAAACAATGTCCACTCACGAAGGCGACTGAAGCCAAACCACAGAAAAAAAAACAAAAAACCAGCACAAACTATATAGAAACACTACCAAACCAGTGGCATACAGTCCATACTATAATTTTTCTTAGAGGTATTATTATGTCATGACAGTTTGTCCATGTTGCAGTAGATGTCGCTTTTTTAAATTTAGCCATGCTTGGCCAATTAAGAATCAAACAAATTAATGAATAGTTTAAAATACAATCGAACCTTGCTAACTTACTATTTTGTTACAAAACAAATTTGTAATTAAATTTTTAGTATAATTTATTTATTTTACATTATTCCCTATATATAATGTACTCTGTGAGCCAAACTAAACTACTCATTACTACTCTGTGGCTGTAGCTTCCCATTTAGAGAAAGAGTTTTGGCGGGAACTCGACCGGCGGCGGCTTGCTGCTCCTGTATTATTGTTTAAATAATGGTTTGAAGTGGACTTTGATATGTAAAAGTAGTGCGATTTTGTGTATTAAGTGTCTGCGCATGTGAACTATTAATGGAAACTGTGAAACAAGTGCTCTGATGGTGATGGAATCTCAAGATAAGCTGTTTGTTTGCATAGGCGCCTTTAGATACCATCGCCAACTGTCAGCTGCCTGCTGGCTCAAGTTACCGTCAAAATCTCCCAAGGGTGCACAATGTGACGCATCAACATATTGTGAAGCAGTGAAATATGAAGGAAAATTATACATGAAGACAAGGCTGTATGGCATAGTTCCTTTGCCTGCTCTCTCGAGCGAATAATAAAAACAACAACAACAACCATTTAGAGAAATATTTTTGTATACGAGGCTAACAAATCAACGAAAATTTCGCCATTTTGGAGCGGAAAAAAATTAATTATAGCTAAACAAAACAAAACTACACTGCCATTTACATTCAGTGGCTTCCCACATGATAGATGAAGAGATTAAAAAATAGATCGAGTTAAACAATTAATATTTTCAAAAGTTATTGTGTTTACAAGCCACAGGGACATGATAAATCCACACCATAAGCCACTAAAACCCTTTTTTTTATTTAAAAATAGCAATTAATCGATTTTAAAAAAATATTAATAAGTTCAACAATCATTTATCTTTCTAACAATGTGCTTTTTATATCATTTATATGTATAATATGATTGCTAGATACGATTTTATTCGATAAAATGTTGGAATCTTAATTTTTAGGCGATAGTAGAACACACCTTGCGCTTCCGCTTAAGGTATGCAAAAATATAGCGGACTTCATGAGTAAATTAACTTACAAAGATAGACGATGGAAAGTTTAAAGTGAAACGCACACAAGCACACACACTCACACACTCTCTCTCCCCCCCCCCCTCTCTCTCTCTCTCTCACACACACACACACATTATTTTCATATCTAACCGTGTAACAGGTGTAGAATATCCACTACACTATATAGTCCAGTGGGTGTCATAAGAGGCGACAGAGGGAAACTGAAAAAGAAAATAGGCAGCAGCTTAATAACAACCCAAAATTATTAAAAACTTCGGTTGCCAACCCGACTGCCAAGCATATCAACTAATATAAAATCCCCTCTATAAGTTGTAATGGATAAATGGATGGAAGATATTCTAAAATAGAATGTATGTATAGTATGCAAAGTCCATCAAGGGGATTTTTTCATTGAAATGGACTGACAAAAGTTGGAATTTCATTATGTGACTCGTGTAAAGAATGTAATTAATTCTAGGGCCACATTTCTATTTTTACACGGTGTTATTCAGGTCAAAGACTATAGAATTCCTTTTAGATGTTGTAGGCTATCATTTTAAAAGACTTTTAGAAAGTATATAATAAAGCTATTACTAAAGTGTAACAAATGTTACTAATTACTACAAACGTTTAAAGGGGTTTCATCACCGTAAATGTATTTATGAGTATCATAAGAGGACGGGAAAAATATTATGACGATTTTGCCATCTCGTGAACACCAAAGAGCAGGTTCAAAGCTGTGAGACTCCTGTGACTGCGATCGCCAAACTTGGCGACCAAGTATGGCGATTATGTCAAATCCTGCTTACTTTGGGAGAGATCCATGTTCAGGATGAAATTATTACTAACTAAACAAAATATCTACTTAAAAAAGCAGCCTAATGCTGCTGTGTTTTGTATGGTGACTGTAGAGAATCGGAGATCATTTACTGAAAACGAGTCATTGCATTTTAGCTTTAAGGGGTGATAACGGATCTAAATTTTGATTCTTGACTGAAGATAGATGTAGATGTCTATGGGTCACTGCATCCACTTACAGCTTAATCATCACATAATGTGTGGTCGCTCATCACACGTCTGAAGAATTTTTGTACTTAACATACCATTTATTCATTATATTATATAGCGGCAGTGTAATTATGTAACTTTGGTAGGCATCTTTTGTCGGCGGGATTGACTCCGGAACTGTGTTTCGCTTAATAATAACAAATTATTACCCAAAGGAAGCTATTACATAAAAAGACATTGACTTATCATCGATACTGATACATCATTTACATAACACAAGCATATGTCAAAACGGCAGCAACCAATATTCTCACCAAAGGTACTCTGTCAAATAGTTTGTCTGAATGTTTGTTCATATTGTTTGTATATTATGTATGTTAGACGTCTCTATATTATAATAAAAATTATTTTTTTATTTAAATCACTATAAATGTATCTTTATAATCTTTGTTTGTTAATTGACGGAATATTCAACATAAAATAAAACACAAAGCCTTGTGGCTTTATTTCCCTCGGACCACGTGTATAATCTTTTTTATTTTAATTTTCGAATAGCCTGTGAATCCTCCTTCATAATATTTGATTTATGTTTCGTGAATTTTAGGTTGTTTTTATACATAAAATTTAATAACTTAAAATATTTATATTTCATTTAAATAACAATTATATAATGTAAAATAACAATTATAAGTTATTGACATAAACAAAATTTACACAAATCACAATTTAACTATTTCATTACTTTTGGTACAGAATACGAAATGTGCAAACAGTGATCTTTGACTCCTGTTCTAGGAAAGTATGTGCTACAAGAGTACATGCTCTTCGTGCGTGTAGGCGAGTGTGCGCGCGTGCGTGCGTGTGTGCGTGCGTACGTGCGTATGTGCGTGCATACGTTTGTGCGTGCTTATGCGCGTGTGCGTGTGTGCGTGTGCGTATATATATATATATATATACACTCGTATATATATAACCTAATCTAACCACCCTAAGTGCCTACCCACTAAACACCACCTGTGAGACTGGCATTGGCTTATGAGGCCTTTCTGCCAAATTGGAAGCGACGGTCTTTTAGGAAAATGACGCGCAGGTGGCGACAAGCCGCTGAGGGGGAGCCTACTAAGGAAAATTTCAAAAGAGTCGGCCTGAGCCGCCAGGAGGCAGTTACGGTCGGTTTATAGCTTGTTTGGCTGGTCCGAGAGAGAGTATCTGATAGCGAGAGGGGAGTGGGGCTGCATAAGTAGCTACCTCACGAATGAAATGATTGGAGTGAGACTCTGAGGCTTTGAAGAAATTCTCAGAAAGTGTTTTTAGATATTGTTGAATTATAAAGAACTATAAGTCTCGGTGGAGATCAGCGTTACGGACGTACCAGGGTGCGTTCGTAGCTCGACGACAGAAAAGGTTTTGAACTATTTGGAGTTCGTTAATGATTTTGGGGTACACAACACAATAGCAAACAAAACTCAATGAGACTATAAAGCCGAAGAAAGTGGACTCCCTAGGATTTGTGAAACAATACCGACATTATGGAACAGATAAAATATAGAATAATAGATGCGACATTATAAAAAAAGTTATTACTGACTGATCAATTCCACCGTGACCATGGAGCGTGGTGATTTGTGACATATCTTCCCTACAATATAAGACACCTAACTCTGAGATGAAGTTACCGACAAACATCTACATCAACCCCCCTTACATCATTCTCTAAGGTTTCATGATAAATGTTCCTAAATATGGAGGTATACGAGTATAGTACTTCAATTTTTTAAAAGCAATATTCCTCTAGCGATTAATGTTCAAAAATCTTAATACTTACTTTTTGGTCCTTAAACGAGCAATTTTTGTACATCTATCTAGGTAGATCTTGTCTTAGAGAGTTTAACGCCGAGTAAAACTCGGTCGCACAGGTACTTTAATTTTATATGTCGTTCCAGAAAGATCGTTAAACTATCCACTTTCAAGAAATATTAGGATAAACTTTGTTGCTTTTATGAACGATATGACAAAATTTTATCTTAATTGATTCTTTGATCGATAGGTATTTCATTTAAACATCACGTCGACAACATTTTTAAATTCCACTGGATATTTAGGACATAGCCCTTTTCAATAGTGTTTTAGACACACATTAAATGTTTACACGGTGGTTCACAATTCACTTTTAAACGATATTTTTCATTCATTTATTACAGTCTATTAAAGTTCACTACTGAACAAAGGCCTTCCCCATGAATTTCCTCATGGAAGTGATTTTAACTATTGTTGCCATTCTTGGCAGGCAGGTTGGCAATCTCATTTTTTATTATTTTGAGTTTGTTGTCAGATGCTGCACATTTCCTATTGCATTTCCCTCTGTCTCCTTTTACGTCACACACGGCATGTAATGGTGTAATAGATTTCCATTACCATAACGTTCTAATAAATTTGAGGTATTGAATAATCAGCGTAAGAAATGCTATTAAATTTCTGTATTGTTGTTTTAATTAAACACATGGGGACGGCCTCTAAAACATTCTATATTAGTCCTCAGAGGTGACATCGCACCGTTTGGCCTCCTTTCTTTGAAGTTGACTGTAGGTGTCCATGGGCATATATTATCAACAAAAACCAAGTAAATGCAAAAGGACTCGAAGAACATACATACGAATTTTTATTTGCTCGTATTATTTGCTTGTCCGTCTAGGCACAAAGACACCTACAATAGATAACTGATATAATTTATACTGCAATTTCAGAAACTTTTCGTCGATTGATATCACGAAGTTTACAGCGATTTCGCTATTAATATTATAAAAAAATTGAAATAATTAATATACTGCCTGTTCTGATGAAGCCTATTGCAGAAGATTGCTATACTGAAAAAAAAATTGGGACTGGACGAAGCTTCTTGCGGATAAATTGCCTATTTAACTTGTATTTTATTAAATATTTTTTAAATAAATAATATGTATCTAAAAAAATAAACAACAATATAATAAGTCAATAATAATATATATCTAGGATATTGGAAAATGACTTGTTTTATAGGATAAGGGTGACAAAAGAGCACACAGTACACCTGATTATAAGTGCTTGCTGTGGCTCATAGGCATCCATGTACATCTATATTCAACATCAAATCAAAATTCACAAAATTCAGATGCCTCAGCCAAGTAAAAAGGGTACCCGGTTTAAAATACTTACTATGAAACACAGCAACGTTAAGCTGCTATTGTATTCTACTCTGGTATTCTGTGAGAGCGTGGTCCTTCCCCGGTCGAGCCGATCCATTCGTGCTGCAACCATAATATATTTTATAATAATTAAATAATAAAAAAATAATTTTATTTTCATTAACTCTTTATTAAAATCTTACGAACAAAAATTACTTCATTATCAAGAAAATTTTATGCAGATAAAATTTGCTCTTTATAGCATGTTATTTGGACACATAGTTTAGAAGATAATGAAAAATGAAAATAATTCAACACTCAACTTGGCGCGCGAACGAAACCTAGCCACCCGATGAGAAGCGAGAGACCGGCTCAGAGCGTGATATGCACGGGCAATACCGCGGAGAACACCTAGTTCAGTATAAAGTATTTGCTATTATCTTGGTCTCCTCTATGTGCGGTGCTTTAAAGACGATTAATATGACTTTTAACTATTAATAAAAAAATCAAATTTGGCGCCGTCATCGCGCCAGAAGCGAAAATACATCGAAGACTAAATCGAGCTATCAAAGTTCCGAAGTAAAAGCAGTAAAGTATATATAGAATAGCACCAAACTACAACTTGGAGCGTTGGCCGCCCCCCGGGCAGAACACCTTGCCTGGCGGGAGATCTACACTTTTACTTTCACGGCTATATTGTTGACACCGACGTCATATGAAGACTCAACCAACAACCTTCGGAAACTACAACTTTGAACCTGGGTCATCGTCCATAAATAATCCATTAGTTTGCTCTCAAGCAGATTTATCTGCAGTCTTCACGTACTACAAGCCATCTAGATTTTCAAAGGTTCATGGCAGCACTGGAATAATAATGCTTTCTGTTCCTTCAAGTTACTCTATGCGCTACAGTGCTTGGCACCGTTCCATCGTGTTAGATTTTTATTAAACTACGGCACTCTCGTACTATCATGAAAATCTAACACGATAACTGTCTAAACACGCATCACGCAAAAACATTTGAACTGGCTTGGATAGGACTTTCATTGGCAGATAGCTGATGTTATAAGGAATTATTTAGGCTACGTTTATATTAGAAAAATAATTGTGGTTCCGCGAAAAAAAATCCTGGAGAATTCACGGGGAACAGTTAGTATTCTATATAATTTTCATATTCAAACCATCTTTAACAATCCACGATTTCATATCTTAGACTCGTTTCTCAGACAGATAAGCAACACTTGCTTTTTATTATCTTGATATACTACCAGGAAGACGTTGCTGCCCATCTTCTGCTTTTTTAGCACTAACGTCTCTTTAGCACGCACGAGATGATACAGGGAAGTGTATTCTCCTACATTACTACTACGTGGTTTAACCGATTGAAAGTATTTTTATACGTGGTTATATTAGTAGTATAGTTGTAGCACTAATGGGTCACTCCATCATAGTCCTCAGGGGTGACTACGTATTTGCATTTTGATTCTTAATCAACAATTGATGTTGATGTCTATGGCCCACAGTATCCACTTACCATCAAGTAGACTGTGTAATCGTTTGTCACCCTAATTCTATAAAATGAAATTGAAAAAATTAGTCGTCTTAACCGCTAACTACCCGGTAATTTAAAAAGTTGTAATTAGAAAAATAGGGGTAAATGAAATACATATAACATTTATGAAATTAAGCCTATGGTACTAACTACGCAAGTATATTCTAAGTCTATGGTACTAACTCAGCGGCACTACTAAACAGTAAAGTAGCGTTACCGCCATATTTACTTTTAATACTTTATTTACTTACTAATCTAATGTATGTACTTAAGTATTTAAAACAAATACGCATATTTGATATGCTTTCAAATGTGCAAACAAATATATGCAATACCTGAATGGGGTGTAATTTGCCTTTGTTTTTACTTTTGCTCTCTTGAAATTTATGATATGATTTAATATTTTAACATTTCATGGTTATTAGGAATCAAGTGTTGAAAAATTGTTACAGAATTCACGTTACTTTGAATTTTACGTAGTAGAGGTAACCAGAAGCTGTATTATGGCTGTAGCACGAATGGTTCAGATCGACCGTAGAAGAACCACGTTCTTACAGAATACCAGCGTAAATAAATCTAGCAAGCTAACAGCATAGCAAAGTGACGAAGCAATCAGCTTTGTAGCGGTTTCTTACGGAAAAAAAATTCGAAATAGGGGGTTCAGATGCCTGGGCGATCAGTAATCGATTGCTGAAAACAGAATTTGAAAATTCGAAACCGTTCTCGAGATAATCGTGGGACAGACGGACAGACGGACAGACGGACAGACAGACGGACAGACGGACAGACAGACAGACGGCAGACGGACAGACGGACAGACGGACAGACATCGTGAAATCAATAAGTGACTTCGCAAGCTTCGCCATTTATTAAGAAGCTTAATGCTACTGCGTTTCGTATGTTGAGTGTAGTGATCCGTAGTCCTTTTTTAGTGTAAATGAGGCACTCCATCTTAGCCTTCAGGAGTGACAACGCATCTGCATTTTGGTTTGATAGATGTCTATGGGCCGCAGTTGTGATCGTTAGTCACCCAAATAATATACAATTTTTTTCATCAACTCGCAAACGTCCATTGCTAAAGTTGGGTCTCTCCCGTTGTAGGTAATATCAGTTTACCTTATTTGTCACGCTTGGCTGAAAGATTGACGATGATATTACCAGACGTATCGGATCTTTGATGCTGCTGCCCACCACCGGTCTGGGTATTTTACACCTGGCTTAAACGAGATGGTAGAGCTGCCATTGATAGTCACAAGATCTTTCTGTTATATCACATAGTCACCTCTTACGACATGCAAGGGGCGAATTTTCAGCCGCTTATTGCTGCTGTGTTTCATATGGTAAGGTGGTGGGTGTAGGAGCATTCTATCTTAGTCTATCGAGGTAACAACGTATCTGCATTTTGATTCTTAATGGAGGATATCACTGTGTGGTGAACCGTGTACTCGTTTGTCACACATATTCTAAAAAAACTTGCTCAATCATTCGTCTAATCTTATATTTATCTTTATTTTTATATAATATTATACCAATAAATGTAAAGTTACAGACTATATACGTCCTATTGTTGGACATATGCTTTCTCCCATTTTAGAAGGGAAATATCCGCTACAGTGCTTAATATGTTTTGGCAGACTTCGAATGTCTCTGAAATATTTTTTTAAGTTCTCAGACAACATGCCGATTTCCTCACTATCAAATCATCACTTAAAATTTCAATCAACAATTGTATTGGTGCCGTCGGGGATCGAACCTGAACTGCTCGCGCACTGTGAAATTTACGGCAAACGCTTAGCTCAGGAGTACGAGACCACTTCTCCATTATAACATTTTGTATTTATACTTTAATTGCAAAAATAAATGACAAATAATTAAAAATATCGATGTTTACTTTATCCATAAATAAGAACGACAAGAGAAGAAGCGACTAATTGATATTGCTTAAACACAAGAAGCTTTGACGCTTTTAAATATAAAATCGATTTGAACAAAGCCGTGGCTTAAACCTCGTTAATTATGTTAGAGGAACGGTGTTTCTCGAGTTTCTAGACCGTACGGAATTTATTACATTCAAAGAACATATCTTTCCTTTATAGAGAGTGGTTTATTAAGATTTTAAGCTGAAGGGGGTTCATTATTACAACTGGGATGCTTGAGGCTTTGTTTGGATAATAATTCTACGGAGGCAGAAAACGCTCGTAATTCAGTGTTAAAATACGTTGAAAAGTAAAGTACGTAGTAACACAGCCAAGCCTCACACATAGACACAAGCCTGCTATCATGTTTATGAGGGTCTATGACGCATTTATTCCGTCACGCTCGAGTGAGTTAGGGCCAACTCCATTATGTTCTCGAAACATCATCAATATTTCCTTCACCGTCGCGTAAAGTTGCAATTAACATTTTCATTGCTGCCGGCGGGGATTGCATCTAGGTTGTATGAGTACTGTTAAGTTTGCTACGAGCCCTTAGCCCCTGAGCTACTACGGCCTGTCCGAGATAAGCTAAACGAAAAAGTTCACTATCGTAAGAACATACAAACGTATAAATGTAAACAAACTTACAACATACACCCTTTTAAAAACTGTAGATTCGGACATTAACATCCTCAAACGTAGAGTGTTGGTAATAAATAATAAAATTAGATGAAAATAATTTCAAAATAAGAACATATATATAAGTTATATTATATTCAATACCCCATATCATTATTGTGAGAAGTCACCATAGAGAAATGAAAGAGTTGGGCAGCAGCATCTTCCACATATCGATTCAAAATTATAAAAAACTGCGGTTGACAACCCGTTTGTTACGATTAGTATCTGTAGCTAATATCCCCCTTATGAGTTACGAGGCAAACTATGAGAAGTCCTATGTTCAACAGTGGACTTTTGATAGGCTTCTAACAGTGGTAGAGCCACGCGGCAGCTTTTGCTGTCGCACGGATGGGCCGGCTTGAACCGGGGTGGTACCACGACCTCACAGAAAACCAGCGTGAAGTAGAGGTTTACCTCTGCGTTTCGCTTGGTGAGTGCAGGTGGCCGGAGGCCCTTTTTACTGGAAATGAGGCATTCCATCTTAGTCCTCACGGGTGACAACGCATCAACATTTTAATTTGTAATAGAGGATAGATGTAGATGTCTATGGGCCGCAGCAACCACTTACCATCAGGTGGACTGTGTGCTCGTTTGTCACCCTTATTATATAAAAAAAAGGCTTGTAATGAATTTCTTCAAATTGGTGTCGACATTATTTTGACAATTTTTTACAAACCTAAATTTTCACCTCCTTTCACAACATTTATTCCGCAGAAGTAATTAATATGATTTATGTTAGAATTAATTGCCCTTGAAGCCGTTTTCGTGGAGTATTAGCGGAAGGAGTAAACCATTTGAGTGATGAATTGTGACGTTTATTGAGAACTTTGAATTTTGCTGATAAATAGACGACAGCGTAAATACGTTAATACTTATAAAGTTTAAAACTTCAAAAAGTAATTCGTATATGTGCGTTAAAATTTATAATAATATGTTTTTTGAAAAAGAAAGATTTAATAAAGAATTTTCTAAAAAACGTAGTGTACAGGCTCAGGTTACAACTTGGAAGTCGATGGTCAATTGGATGAATAAGTGGTTACTATTTTTCGGTTAAAGAGTTCACCTAGTATGTATTTCTTTTTTATTTATATTTGCCGCCATTCAGCAGTGAAAACACTAATGTTATCCTGTTTGAATAATATGAAGCCAGTATAATTACACGCTACGGGGTATTCCACAGAATAAACCAAACCGAATAAACCAGAGCACTTTATTTTCAAGTGTTCTAATTAACACTTTCCCCCATGAGATTACATTTGAAAATGCTTTTGGTTGGAGTTTATAAAGATAATTTATATATATATTACAAAGCAATTATCACCACACACGTTCATTATTCACATGAGCGTAAATAACGTGCCCGCTACGTGTCGCTGAGGAGCTGAAAGTTATCGACGTGTTTATTAACTTGGCGATCTATTGTCAGTTATTTTTTATATTTTTTTTTAATTTTTATTGTGTGTACTTTAAAGAAATCACTCTCGTCAAATTACAGACCTGCAAGAAAAATGGTACTCCACCCCGATAAATTGAAAAGATTGGAATCCGTGTAAAGGTTGCCGAATCCAACTAGGAATAATAGGTCGATGGATGTTTAAAAAAATGATGACAGTGCCCCCGCAAAGTCGAGCAAAAAGCGGCACGGCCGTACCATCGTTTTCTCGAAGCAGTTCAGACCATTTTCGTAATCCTATAACTTCGTTTTGGATAAAACTAGAAGGCTGAATTTTCAGTAACTATGTAGGCATTATACAAACTCGGTATATTTCAAATTTAATTAACTTCGAACCAGCAGTTTAAGAGTTATAACTAGTCAAAATGTCTTAATTTTGTCATTCACTGACTGTCCGATCATCAAAACTCTAAGGCACTTCTAGCAGACATAGAAGCTTCAAATTTGGAATGCAATTATTGTTTTGTATATAAAATCAAGAAAAAATTAAAATATTTTGCAATTTCAGTCCAGTTTTCGAGATACACCAACTGCATAAATAACTTTGTAATCCCATATGAATATATAGGATTACAAAGTTACATTTACAGTAATGAATCAGTGTACCTATATATGTATAATATAATGAAATATAAGGTGTAGATAGGTACCTAGATATAACTATTTACAAAAAGAAATGAGATGCTATCAAAAACATAACATGTAAAAAAAACCAAGTCTCGCAACTCAGTTCTTCTACCGTAAAAAGGTGTAAGATCCATGTAGTACCATGTCGGTTAATTTATTCAGTCTCTACTTAAGGGTCCTTCTGTCTTAAGTTATTACGTAATTAGCTAACCTAACAACATCTTATAGTGACCATATCAATATTAAAAAAAATTTATGTTTTAAATAGATTGACTTGGCCATCGCATGAAAACAATGTATCTCTCAAGTAATACATATTACATTAAATAAGAATGTTTAGTGTCAAGTGTAAGTAGTAATGTAAGTAGTCAATCAAACCTTGGATCCTGCTTATTGATGGGCGAGGTAGCTAGAGTTTAGTTATTATCGGGAATATTGAAAAAAAAACCTTGAAATCATATTTCACAGATAGTGAAGTGACATGATGGTTTTCGCATCATCAGCGTAAGGGTATTCAGCTCTTCACTCTCTAACGTAGCATGGTGAGAATTATGTCAAAATTTCTATTGAATAAAACAAATGTGATCATGTTAATTTAACTTATTTTACTTACCTATACATTTAAATAAAACTGAAGTGTCTGTCTGTAATATTAAAATAACTTTAATATTGAAATAATTTTAACAGTGGTAGAGCCACGCGGCAGCTTCTGCTGTCGCACGGATGGGCCGGCTCGAACTGGGGTGGTACCACGACCTCACAGAATACCAGCGTGAAGTAGAGGTTCACCTCTGCGTTCCGCTCGGTGAGTGCAGGTGGCCGGAGGCCCAATTCCCCCCCCCCCCCCCCCTATCAACATGGTAGCGGAATTGAACAGAAGACTACCCTAGGAAGATACCAGCAACCCTGGAGAATCCCTCGCTGAGCATCCACGACCAAACTACTCCACTCCTGGACGTGAGTGCTCAGGCTGCCCTCCGTATTCTGGGGGGGGGGGGGCTTCATTCAAACCTTAACGCCGTCCAATACCATCTGGACATAGCGAAGCCGGCCCTGACAGCGACGACCATCCCCCGCGTCTACGGGTGCCTCTATAGGTCCCATAGAGGTAATGCCGACACAGACCGACTCATCGACCACGTCCAAATGGCTGCAGACTCTGTGCTACAATAGGTCCCATCCGCAGAGATCGTGATTCTTGGCGATTTTAACGCCCACCACGCCAAATGGCTCGGTTCACGGTTACCCGATCATGCGGGGGGATCTGTTTATGACTTGGCATATGGTCTGACACAACTGGTTACTTCACCTACGTGGATTCCAGATGTGGAGGATCATGTACCTTCCCTGTTGGACCTCTGCTGACTTCTCATCCAGACGGATATCAGGTCTCTGTCGATGCCCCTCTGGGCTCTTCGGACCATTGTCTGATAAGGAGTACGGTGCCACTCACGCTCCAATCACAATTGCGATCTGCAGCTTGCGCCGTGTTTGGCACTATAGGTCAGCTGATTGGGACGGGATGCAGTCTTTTTTTGCATCCTACCCTTGGGGGCGGGTTTGGTTTGCGCCGGATGATCCCAACGTTGTTGCTGATTCTGTCGCTGATGTGGTACTTCAGGGAATGAAATTATTTATACCATCATCTGTGGTGCCTATCGGAGGCAGAAATCAGCCATGGTTTGGTCACTCCTGCAAAATTGCATCACGCTATAAGCAGGAGTGCTACCGAACCTGGGTCGATGCATCAAAGTCCCGGGATTTAAATACCAGCGCTCTTAAAAAGAAGTATAATTTCGCCTCCAGGTCCTTCAAAAGTGTCATTGCCAAGGGAAAATCAGAGCACATCAGCAGAATTGGCTAGAAACTAGTTCGCCTCCCTTCGGGTACACATGCATTCTGGTATCTCGCCAAGGCTGTCCAAGGGAACTTCTGTCACCCATCTCTGCCATCTCTGCACAGGGCGGACGACTCACTGGCCCATGACGCAAAAGAGAAAGCCGGTCTGCTAGGCTCTCTTTTTGTTTCCAACTCGACTCCAGATGACGGGGGGAACACACCGCCGACCATCCCGCAGTGTGAGTGCTCCATGCAGGAAGTGCTGTTTACACAGCGCTCGGTGCGTAAAGCACTCCTCTCCCTGGACGTCAACAAGTCGAGTGGGCCTGATGGAGTCCCACCTATTATGCTGAAGACGTATGCTCTGGAGTTGGCACCGGTTTTAACGCGTCTTTTGCGGTACTCCTACTCCATTGGCGTAGTTCCGAACTCATGGAAGACAGCTTTGGTGCACCCGATCCCTAAAAAAGGCGACCGCTCAGATCCGTTCAACTATAGGCCTATTGCTATCACTTCCTTGTTCTCCAAAGCAATGGAAACCATTATTAACAGCCAGCTCATGCGGTACCTTGAGGATCACCAGCTGATTAGTGACCGCCAGTACGGTTTCCATCGTGGTCGCTCAGCTGGTGATCTTTTAGGTTACCTAGCTCATAGATGGGCGGAGGCAGTGGAGTCCAAGGGGGGAGAGGGCGTTGGCCGTTAGTTTGGACATAGCGAAGGCCTTTGATCGGGTTTGGCACAAAGCGCTTCTTTCGAAGCTCCCTTCCTATGGGCTTCCCGAGAAATTGTGCAATTGGATCACCAGTTTTCTTGCAGATCGGAGCATCAAGGTCATAGAAGACGGTGCATGCTCCGATTACAAGTCCATTAACGCTGGTGTTCCACAAGGCTGCGTGCTATCACCAACGCTGTTTCTTCTGCATATCAATGATATGTTGCAAACCAGTAACATTCATTGCTATGCAGACGACAGCACTGGTGAAGCTTCATACACCGGCCGTGCCAATATTTCTCGGGAAAACGTCGCTGAGTACCGGAAAAAACTTGTGTCTGAAGTCGAGAGTTTGTTGAACAAAGTCACAGACTAGGGTCGACTAAATCTAGTCCAGTTCAATTCCCAGAAGACACAAGTTTGCGCGTATAAAAAGAACCACTTTGTCGTATCTCCTCAGTTTCAAGGCACTCCCCTTGTTGCCTCAGCCAGTATCGGGATCCTTGGTGTCGACATATCCAGAAAGAAAGAAAGTTCTATTAAAGTTCACTACTGAACGAAGGCCTTCCCTATGAATTTCCTCATGGAAGTGATTTTAACTATTGGTGCCATTCTTGGCAGGCAGGTTGGCAATTGCATTTTTTATTATTTTGAGTTTGTTGTCAGATGCTGCACATTTTTTATTTCATTTCCCTCTCTAACCTCTTACGTCATACACGGCATGATACGGTGTAATAGATTTCCATTACCATAACGTTATAAGAAATTTGAGGTATTGAAATTTTTTTTATAGGATAAGGGTGACAAACGAGCACACAGTCCACCTGATGGTAAGTGGTTGCTGCGGCCCATAGACATCTACATCTATCCTCGCTTGCGAATCAAAATGCAGATGCGTTGTCACCCGTGAGGACTAAGATGGAATGCCTCATTTCCAGTAAAAAGGGCCTCCGGCCACCTGCACTCACCAAGCGAAACGCAGAGGTAAACCTCTACTCCACGCTGGTATTCTGTGAGGTCGTGGTACCACCCCGGTTCGAGCCGGCCCATCCGTGCGACAGCAAAAGCTGCCGCGTGGCTCTACTACTGTTGAAGTTGAATGAATAATCAGCGTAAGAAATGCTATTAAATTTCTGTAATGTTAACCTTGTTTTAATTAAACACAATGGGGACGGGCTCTAAAACATTATATATTAGTCCTCAGACGTGACATCGCACCGTTTGATCTTCTTTGTTTGAAGTTGGCTGCAGGTGTCCATGGGCATATATTATCAACAAAAACCGAGTAAATGTAAAAGAACTCGAAGAGTATACATACGAGTTTTTATTTGCTCGTATTATTTGCTTGTCCGTAGGCACAAAGACGCCTACAATAGATAACTGATATAATTTCTGCTGCATTTTCCGAAACTTTTTGTCGATAGATATCACGAATTTTACAATGATTGCGTTATTAATATTATAAAAAAACTTAATTAATTAATATACTGCCTGTTGTGATGAAGCATATTGCAGAAGATTGCTCTACTGAAAAAAAATTGGGATTGGACGAAGCTTGTAGCGGATAAATTGCCTGTTCAACTTGTATTTTATTAAATATTTTTTTAAATAAATAATATGTATCTTAAAAAAATAAACAACAATATAATAAGTCAATAATTATATATATCTAGGATATTGTATAATGACATTTACTTGTATTTTGCACTTTTTTTCCCTTGTTTTATAGGATAAGGGTGACAAACGAGCACACAGTACACCTGATTGTAAGTGCTTGCTCTAGCTCATAGGCATCTATGTACATCTATATTCAACAATAAATCAAAATGCAGATGCCTCAGCCCAGTAAAAAGGGTATCCGGTTCAATACACTCACTATAATATGAAACACAGTAACGTTAAGCTGCTATTGTATTCTAATCTGGTATTATGTGAGAGCGTGGTCGTTCCCCGGTCGAGCCGACCCATTCGTGCTGCAACCATTATATATTTTATAACAATTAAATAATGAAAAATTAATTTTATATTCATTAACTCTTTATTAAAATCTTACGAACAAAAATTACTTCATTATCAAGATAATTTTATGAAGATGAAATTTTCTCTTTATACCATATTATTTGGACACATAGTTTAAAAGATAATGAAAAATTAAAATAATTTAACACTCAGCTCGGCGCGCGAACGAAACCTAGCCACCCGATGAGAAGCGAGAGCCCGGCTCAGAGCGTGATATGCACGGGCAATACCGCGGAGAACACCTAGTTCAGTATAAAGTATTTGCTATTATCTTGGTCTCCGCTATGTGCGGTGCTTTAAAGATGATTAATATGACTTTTAACTATTAATAAAAAAATCAAATTTGGCGCTGTCATGGCGCCAGAAGCGAAAATACATCGAAGCCTAAATCGAGCTATCAAAGTTCCGAAGTAAAAGCAGTATATATAGAATAGCACCAAAGTACAACTTGGAGCGTTGGCCGCCCCCCCGGGCAGAACACCTTGCCTGGCGGGAGATCTCCACTTTTACTTTCACGGCTATATTGGTGACCCCGACGTCATATGAAGACTCAACAAACAACCTTCAGAAACTGCAATTTTGAACCTTCGTCATCGTCCATAAATAATCCATTAATTTTCTCCCGAGCAGATATTATCTGCAGTCTTCACGTTCTGCAAGCCATCTAGATTTTTAATGGTTCATGGCAGCACTGGAATAATAATGCTTCCTGTTCCTTCAAGTTATTCTCTGCGCTACAGTGCTAGGCACCGTTTCATCGTGTTAGATTTTTATTATACTACGGCACTCTCGTACTATCATAAAAATCTAACACGATAACTGTCTAAACACGCATCACGCAAAAATCTTTGAACTGGCTTGGATAGGACTTTAACTGGCAGATAGCTGATGTTATATGGAATTGTTTAGGCTACGTTTATTTTAGAAAAATAATTGTGGTTCCGCGAAAAAAAAATCCTGGAGAATTTACGGGGAACGACTAGTATTGAATATAATTTTCATATTTAAACAATCTTTAACAATCCACGATTTCATATCTTAGACTCGTTTCTCAGGCAGATAAGCAACATTTGCTTTTTATTATCTTGATATACTACCAGGAAGATGTTGCTGCCCATCTCCTGCTTTTTTTAGCACTAACGTCTCTTTAGCACGCACGAGATGATACAGGGAAGTGTATTCTCCTACATTACTACTACGTGGTTTAACCGATTGAAAGTATTTTTATACGTGGCTATATTAGTAGTATAGTTGTATCACAAATGGGTCACTCCATCATAGTCCTCAGGGGTGACTACGTATTTGCGTTTTGATTCTTAATCAACAATAGATATTGATGTCTATGGCTCACAGTATCCAGTTACCACCAAGTGGACTGTGTAATCGTTTGTCACCCTTATTCTATAAAATGAAATAAAAAATAGTCTTCTTAACCGCTAATTACCTAGTAATTCAAAAAGTTACAATTAGAAAAATAGTGCTAAATGACATACATATAATATTTATGAAAGTAAGCCTATGGTACTAACTACGCCAGTATATTCTAAGTCTATGGTACTAACTCAGCGGCACTACTAAACAGAAAAGTAGCGTTACCGCCATATTTAATTTTAATACTTTATTTACTTACTAATGTAATGTATGTGCTTAAGTATTTAAAACAAATACGCGTATTTATATACGGTATACTTTCAAATGTGCAAACAAATACATATATGCAATACCTGAATTGGATGTACTTTGCTTTAGTTTTTACTGTTTGTTCTCTTGAAATTTATGATATGATTTAATATTTTAACATTTCATGGTTATTAGTAATCAATTGTTGAAAAATTGTTACAGAATTCACGTTACTTTGAATTGTACGTAGTAGAGGTAACCATAAGCTATATTAGGGCGAATGGTTCGGATCAACTGTGGAAGAACCACGTTCTCACAGAATACCAGCGTAAATAAGAAGCTTAATGCTACTGCGTTTCGTATGTTGATTGTAATGATCCGTAGTCCCTTATTACTGTAAACGAGGCACTCCATCTTAGCCTTCAGGAGTGACAACGCATCTGCATTTTGGTTTGATAGATGTCAATGGGCCACAGTTGTCATCGTTAGTCACCCAAATAATATACAATTTTTTTCATCAACTCGCAAACGTCCATTGCTAAAGTTAGGTCTCTCCCGTTGTAGGTAATAGCAGCTTACCTAATTTGTCACGCTTGGCTGAAAGATTGACGATTATATTACCAGAAGTATCGCACCTTTGATGCTGCTGCCCACCACCGGTCTGGGTATTTTACACCTGGCTTAAACGAGATGGTAGAGCTGCCATTTATAGTCACAAGATCTTTCTGTTATATCCCATAGTCACCTCTTACGACATGCAAGGGGCGAATTTTTAGCCGCTTATTGCTGCTGTGTTTCGTATGGTGAGTGTAGGAGCATTCTATCTTAGTCTATCAAGGTGACAACGTATCTGCATTTTGATTCTTAATCGAGGATATCACTGTGTGGTGAACCGTGTACTCGTTTGTCACACATATTCTAAAAAAAACTTGCTCAATCATTCGTCTAATGTTATAATTTATCTTTATTTTTATATAATATTATACCATTAAATGTAAAGTTACAGAGTATATACGTCCTATTGTTGGACATATGCTTTCTCCCATTTTAGAAGGGAAATATCCGCCACAGTGCTTAATACGTTTGGGCAGACTTCGAATGTCTCTGAAATATTTTTTTAAGTTCTCAGACAACATGCCGATTTCCTCACTATCAAATCATCACTTAAAATTTCAATCAACAATTGTATTGGTGCCGTCGGGGATCGAACCTGAACTGCTCGCGCACTGTGAAATTTACGGCAAGCGCTTAGCTCAGGGGTACGAGACCACTTCTCCATTATAACATTTTGTATTTATACTTTCATTGCAATAATAAATGACAAATAATTAAAAATATCGACGTTTACTTCATCTATAAATAAGAACGATAAGAGGAGAAGCGACTAATTGATATTGCTTAAACACAAGCTTTTGCACACAGCTTTGACGCTTTTAAATATAAAATCGATTTGAACAAAGCAGTAGCTTAAACCTCGTTAATTATGTTAGAGGAACGGTGTTTCTGGAGTTTCTAGACCGTACGGAATTTATTACATTCAAAGAACATATCTTTCCTTTATAGAGAGTGGTTTATTAAGATTTTAAGCTGAAGGGGGTTCATTATTACAACAGGGATGCTTGAGGCTTTGTTTGGATAATAATTCTACGGAGGCAGAAAACGCTCGTAATTCAGTGTTAAAATACGTTGAAAAGTAAAGTACGTAGTAACACAGCCAAGCCTCACACATAGACACAAGCCTGCTATCATGATTATGAGGTCTATGACGCATTTATTCCGTCACGCTCGTGTGGGGCCAACTTCATTATGTTCTCGAAACATCATCAATATTTTCTTCACCGTCGCGTAAAGTTGCAATTAACATTTTCATTGCTGCCGGCGGGGATTGAATTTAGGTTGTATGAGTACTGTTAAGTTTGCTACGAGCCCTTAGCCCCTGAGCTACTACGGCCTGTCCGCGATATGCTAAACGAAATAGTTCACTATCGTAAGAACATACACACGTATAAATGTAAACAAACTTACAACATACACCCTTTTAAAAACTGTAGATTAGGGCATTAATATCCTCAAAACGTAGAGTGTTGGTAATTAAAATTGGATGAAAATATTTTCAAAATAAGAACTTATATATACGTTATATTCAATACCCCATATCATTATTGTAAGAAGTCACCAGAGAGAAATGAAAGAGTTGGGCAGCAGCATCTTCCTCAGATCAACTCAAAATAATAAAAAACTGCGGTTGACAACCCGTTTGTTACGATTAGTATCTATAGCTAATATCCCCCTTATGAGTTACGAGGCAAACTATGAGAAGTCCTATGTTCAACAGTGAACTATTGATAGGCTTGTAATGAATTTCTACAAACTGGTGTCGACATTATTTTGACAATTTTTTACAAACCTAAATTTTCACCTCCTCTCACAACATTTATTCCGCAGAAGTAATTAATATGATTTATGTTAGAATTAATTGCCCTTGAAGCCATTTTCGTGGAGTATTAGCGGAAGGAGTAAACCATTTGAGTGATGAATTGTAACGTTTATTGAGAACTTTGAATTTTGCTGATAAATAGATGACAGTGTAAATATTGTATAAAGTTTAAAACTTCAAAAGTAATTCGTATATGTGCAATAAAATCTATAATAATATGTATTTTGAAAAAGAAAGATTTAATAAAGAATTTTCTAAAAAACGTAGTGTACAGGCTCAGGTTACAACTTGGAAGTCGATGGTCAATTGGATGAATAAGTGGTTACTATTTTTCGGTTAAAGAGTTCACCTAGTATGTATTTCTTTTTTATTTATATTTGCCGCCAAGCAGCAGTGAAAACACTAATGTTATCCTGTTTGAATAATATGAAGCCAGTATAATTACACGCTACGGGGTATTCCACAGAATAAACCAAACCGAATAACCCAGAGCACTTTATTTTCAAGTGTTCTAATTAACACTTTCCCCCATGAGATTACATTTGAAAATGCTTTTGATTGGAGTTTATAAAGATAATTTATATATATTACAAAGCAAATATCACCACACACGTTCAATATTCACATGAGCGTAAATAACGTGCCCACTACGTGTCGCTGCGGAGCTGAAAGTTATCGAGGTGTTTATTAACTTGGCGATCTATTGTCAGTTATTTCTTACATATTTTTTTAAATTTTTATTGTGTGTACTTTAAAGAAATCACTCTCGTCAAATTACAGTCCTGCAAGAAAAATAGTACTCCACCCCGATAAATTGAAAAGATTGGAATCCGTGTAAAGGTTGCCGAATCCAACTAGGAAAAAGGTAGATGGATGTTTAAAAAAATGATGATAATTTCGCCGGAGACATAAAATTCTTCATAGTCAATTCCTGATATTCGGTAAGGAGAAAATATTGATGTGCATTTGAATTAAACATAAATAAATATGAAATCATCTCTTGCTTGCTTTAGAAAAATCGATAGATCTACTAATTAATGTAATTTTGGAAATTCCTATGTCCAATATTGTATTCAAGGCATTAAAGCCTGTTAAAAGTCTGCGGCAACTTATGACAACTTATGCCGCAGAACTAAACATAGGTTTGCTGCATAAGGTGTCTTTAAATAGGATTTTGCCTTAGTTGCCATGCTTCACAGGCAAATTCGTAGCCGCATGTTTTATTATATTGATTTGTTATCACGACAATGCTGCTGCCACATTTCTGTTTCAGTTTCCCTCTGTCGTCACAAACTACATCCATGAAATGATATCGTGATTCTTTAACTCCGCCACAACACGGCGCAGCAAAGTATTTTAAATTACTATTAAATATAGAAGATGTATTTTATTTATTTATTATTACATCATACAACTAAGGTATTAATGGGTGAACTTAACACTTTTTGGCATTCACTTCAAGTCAACCCGTAGCTTAGTGAGCTATTGTGTCAAGACTATAATAACAGAGAGTTACATATTGATTTATTATATTTACGCGAACACTACAGATTTTAATAAATCTAGTTTTTACGAATTTTATCGCGTATATTAACTTATTTTATATTCCCGACGTTTCGAGCACTTTACAGCACCCATAGTCATGAGGGGGCGGGGAGGGGGGGGGGTGGGGGCTGAGGTATTTGACGTCCCAATCTAATGTAGTGCCGGGGGCGATCCGGTACGTGTTCATAGACTGCAGACTTCCCGGAACGTCGATTCTTCACATCAGCTATGTGTTCAATAACGCGGGTTTTTATGGATCTTTTAGTTTGTCCTATATAAGAGAGACCACATTCACAATCAAGCTTGTACACTCCTGCATCTTGCAGAGGAATATTACATTTGACTGATGGTAAAAACTGACTAATCTTCTTCGGCGGCTTGAAGTATGCTTTAATGGAAGCACGGTTCAAGATGTGACCAATCTAGTCAGTGACACCTCTAACATAATTATGGCACTACACTTTGGCCGTGACTGTGGCCGGCTTCACTAGTTCACTGTGACGTAGGCACGTGACCCGAAGCTTCTTGTCATGCAAAACTTGCTTGACGTGTTGGAGCTCGGCGGCCAAGTGTTTACTGTCACAGATCACACGTGCTCTCTGAAACAAATATTTACCCACGGTAGCTAACTGTGAAGGATGGTGGGGCGAATCACTGTTTAAATATCTATCTGTATGGGGTCTTTTTTCTATACACATAAAAACTAAAAAAGGTATAGTATAAAAACAAATTAGGATCGGATAATGTAATTTTTCAGTCTCACGACAATGTGAATTTAAAACCCTAAAGCAAAAGGGAGATATATATGCCTACTGCTCACCTCCTATGATAGAAATCGTGAAGAATTATATTTATTCTAACGGTTCTATCTCTATTTAAAACGATAGTCAGTCCCATCCAAATCAGTTAACAGGTTTTTGCGTGATGCATGTTCAGACAGACAGACAGACAAAGATTCCAAAAAAAATAATTGTATTGACATCTATATCGATCATTTAGTATACCCTAATTTAAATTTCAAAAAAATTTTCAATCTGCAGACATCTTCGTATAGGGTTTGATTTTATTATAGATGACGTCACAAAAAAAACATAAAAAATAATTACTCTAATCTTGAATGAGAAACAACAAAAAGGAAACCACTTAGAACGTGCTAAAGACTAAAGTATTCTTAGTTCTCTAAATTTCTGAAAAATAAAGCTTTTTTTCGCATAACGTGAAGATAATTTATTCTTAATACATGTCAGCTGTTTAATATTCATGTGAGCATAAATAACATGACTGGCTCGTTTCGTTGCGCGGAAGATGGTTATCGAGGTTTTCATGCACTAAATTATGAAATTTTTCTTTTGCAAATTTGTCTTTGTAAAGCAGTACTATGCAGTTAATGGTTACATTGAGGGAGGGTGGGAGGCACACATTTGGCAGGACCTATCATTGTCTTTCTTTACGTTGAATTAAGCAAATTAAGTTATAACAACCTCATTATAATGGATTTCCGCAAAGTAATGCCTGATTCTACTAATTACCTCAAATCGAATTTACTGTGAAACTTATCCGTGTCAAAACGTGAGGTTAAAATAATTATTTAAAGCAGACGACCTTAAATAGCCGCCTTATGCAAGGAAATATTTTCTGTGAACTCCTTTGTAATTTATTTTAATTGCATCTGCGATGCCTTGCTATCATCGTCTGAGACTTTCTTGATATATCTTTAAGAAGACTGTTTCTTAATATGCAAGATAGACTTTTCTTTTTTAATTAACTCTGATAGCTAATGGAATTTTAATAATATTATTCCTAGGCTCGTAATTTATATTTTAAATTAATACTACGGAAGTTTATTGCTAATAGTTACGTATCCATACTTTTTTATTATCTCTATGACTGTGTTTTAATCAATAACTATTACATCTTTATTTCACCATGGAAAAGCGAAAATTTAAAAAATCTCACGATAAAGATTTAATTTATATATATATAGGTCATTGTAGAAGCGTGCTCGTCGCGACCCCTGCCAGCCCTTTTCAGGGCTGCAATTCTACTCAGCTGCGCACCCATGCCAACGAGGGTTAGGGCGTCCCCCCAAGGCGACGCACACCAGCTAGTCCCCGTTGGTGTGGAATGCAGCGCGCAAAGCGGCGATGGGGACCGCCACCCGTCACGCACAGCCCGACACGGCGGAAGGTGGAGGACAGAGTGCAGAGTTGGCACGTGGAATGTTAGAGGAGGCATGAAAGATAAGATGAATGAGTTGATTGAAATAATGAAAGAAAGAGAATTAGATGTCGTGTGTATGTCGGAGACCAAACGGAAGGGCAGTGGTACTGAAGAGCTCCCTGGCGGGGCGTTAGCTCTATGGTCCGGAGTCCCGGAGAGCGAGAGCGCCCGCCAGGGAGTGGGGGTGCTGCTGTCGTCTCGGTTGGTCGATGTTATGACTGAATATAAGGTTGTGAACTCAAGACTTCTCTGGGTTCGCTTTAAATTGGGACTGACGAAGTTATTCCTTTTGGCAGTTTATGCGCCGGTAGCTTCGTCGTCCAGGGCTGAGCTGGAGAAGTTTTGGGAGAATGTAAGAGAAGTTCTAGATTTGGCTAGGGGAAACGAAAGAATTGTTGTATGTGGTGATTTGAATGGATGGGTTGGTACCGCTCGACCAGGGTACGAGTCGGTGCTTGGAAAGTTTGGCGATAAAAGGGTTAATGATGCTGGCAAGCTTATACTGGCGGTATGCAAGGAAAAGGGTCTTCTTGTGACAAACACTTTGTTTAATCACAAGAAAATCCATATGTATACTAGAGAAAGAAAGAATGAGAGAAGTATGATCGATTTGTTTCTGGTGGATGACCGACTGCGAAAACAGGTGATGGATACGCGAGTGTTCAGGGGTGCTGACCTGGGAACGGATCACTATCTAGTGATTACTAGATTTAGGGGTCTGTTCGCGGGTTGGCGCTACCGGACGGCGGTAACAGAACCACAGTCGGTCTGTCGCATCCGAAGCTGGAAGTTTCAGGAAGCGGATACTAGGGACAAATATCATGCGAGGGTAGCCGAAAAGCTTGACACCATCGATGGCAGAAATGAATGTGTGGAAAGAACATGGCAGAACCTTAGGGATGGAATGGTAAGTGCAGCGGAAGAAGTGTGTGGAACAATAAAAAGAGGCAGTAGTAAAAGAAGAGATGCATGGTGGAATGATGAAGTGAAAGAAGCTGTAGAGAAGAAGAAGAAAGCATGGTTAGACTACTTGGCCTCTAGTAATGATAAGGATATGAGAGAGAAGATGAAAGAAAGATATAAGCTGCAGAAAGTTCACACGAAAGCATTGATTGAGGAAATGCGTGAAAGGTGTAGAATGGAAGCGGACGAAAGGTTGTCGCACAACTTTAAGGAGAACTCCAAACTCTTCTGGAAAGAGGTTGGAAGGACCCGAAGTGGTGCGACGGCCTTAAGAATGAACAAAGTGCTTTCGAGAACTAATGACGTCCTCACAGAAAAATCGGACGTCATGCAGCGATGGAGCGAATTTTATAGAGAAATGTATGCGTGTGATGATCTTAGTGAGGGATCCGGGGATGATGCCGTGACTGGTACGCCAGAGCTGGACCTCGATGACACTGAGGTCATCAGTATGAAAGAGATTGAACGTGCGATTCGAAGTTTGAAATGTGGTAAGGCTGCGGGACTAGACAGAGTTACTGCTGAAATGGTCAAGTATGGTGGGCCTCGCGTCTGTGAGAGCTTTTATCTGCTGTGCAATTTGTGCTGGCGGACGGGGGATGTCCCGGATGATTGGCGATCCGCAGTCATTGTGGCTTTATATAAAAGTAAAGGTTCACATTTTGACTGCGGGTGCTATCGGGCGATCAGCTTGACCAGTTTAGCAAGTAAAGTTTACTCGAAGGTTTTGACACGTAGGATGCAAGAGAAATCGGAAAGATTTCTATGGGAGGCACAATGCGGATTTAGACCTGGAAGAGGATGCACGGATCAAATGTTTTCTCTACGCATGATCACGGAAAAGCTTCTGGCTGCTAACCAGAAGATTTTCTGTGCTTTTGTGGATCTTGAGAAAGCATTTGATAAGGTTGTAAGGAAGAAAATGTGGGAACTGTTGCCGGGGTACGGTGTGGATGGTCGATTGCTAAGGGCTGTGCAGTCACTTTACTGTAACTGTAAAGCCTGTGTGCGGGTAGGGCATGACCTGTCACCCATGTTTAGCGTCCAAACGGGCGTGAAACAGGGTTGTGTCATGTCTTCCTGGCTGTTCATACTGTATCTCGACGGCTGTTTACAGAAGCTGAAAGATAGCTGTTTGGGTGTGAAATTGGGTGACATAAAAGTAAATTGTCTGCTGTATGCTGATGATGCAGTGCTTATTGCACCATCAGAGGCAGAACTGCAGGCATTAGTCACGTGTATGAAAGAGGAATGTGAAATTAAAGGTCTCCGTTTGAATGCTAATAAAACTAAGGTTCTGGTATTTGAAAGGGACGAAGAGAGAACGAAGTGTGAAATATGGGTCAATCAGGAATGTCTAGAACAGGTAAATGAAATTGTGTACTTGGGGAGTGCTTTTAGCCGGGATGGAAGATGTGATTTAGATGTGGACAGGCGTGTCGCTGCCGGGAACAAAGTCAATGGTGCCCTGACTGCGTTAGTCAAAAGGCAAGGCATAGTAAAGAGTGCACGCCTTGCAATACATAACGCAGTGTTGGTACCGACTTTGTTATATGGCAGCGAAACCTGGGTGTGCCAGAAGAAGCATAAAAGCAAGTTCAATGCAGTGGAGATGCGATCTCTTCGTAAAATGTGCGGCGTTACCATGGCCGACCGAAAGCGAAACGAAGAGATTCGCAATATGGCAGGTTTGAAAGATGACCTTATCACAAAAATTGATAAGGGCGTGCTTCGATGGTTTGGGCACGTTGAGCGAATGAGTGAAGACCGAATGGTGAAGAAAATATATAGCGCGAAAGTTAATATTATAAGGTGTCGAGGTAGGCCGAGACTAACTTTCGAAGACCATGTGAGCAAACTGCTCGAAGAGGGGAGGGTCAAGAGTACTCGGATACCTAGACGTGCATGTATGAAGAAGATAATGAATCTGAAAGAAGCGAAAGAGGTATGTAAGGATCGTGACACTTGGCGATCTGTTCTCTCTGGCTACCCCGTCAGGGATTGTGCGTGAAGATAAGTAAGTAAGTAAGTATAAAGATTTATTCAAATTTTTTAAGTGAAAACTTCTTTAGGCACGTTGGGCACTTTTGGGATGGGAAAAAGCACTGAACTCGCATGACACTCACGCTCAAATACATAGGAGCTCTATATAGCTCTTTAAGGGCAGTAAAAAAGAGACATAAATATAAAGATGCATTATGAGAGCTATATACAAAAGAGCTTCATATATAACTCTTTTAAGATGGGGAAAAGCACTGAAATCGCGTGACCGTCACACTCGGGCACATATCGTCATGTCTATGGCAAACTTGCGAGTCTGCCATTTTCTCTTAAAACTGTTTATTAGCGTAATCCGCCGCCTATGTAAAGAAATACATACTGTGGCGAAATTTCAAATCGGTATCTATTATAGGTTATGAAATATTTTAACAGTAAATGCTTGAATCGTCGTTTAATAGAAATCAATCACCATGGTAAATTTACAAAGTCAGTTGTAAACAAGCGAATATTAGGTATATTCGTGTGTTTACCCAAGTATTTTTAATGTTCTTATGCATATAACTAACCATGGTCAACTTACCTAATTACCATATTCGTGAATTGGTTATGGTATGATTTACTACAAAGTATTTGATAGTCTATGGTTAATTAATCTATACGTCACATGCGCATTATTGCTATGGCATAACTTACGTTCTAAGAATGGATTTGCCCACGATGAAGTAACAATTCTATCACTTTCGTATATTTGCTGTGGCAGCACATAAATTATGAGATATTGAACCATAGGCAATTATGCTAAATAGTAAAGTAAAGTTGCAGCCTAGTTACGTCCCACTGCTGGGCACAGGCCTCCTCTCATTTCTGAGAGGGTTTTAGGGCAAGGAATTGTCCACCGCACTGCCCTAATGCGTGTTGGCGAACTTCACATACCTTCGAAATATTTTTTTTCTTATTTCTCAGGCATGCAAGTTTCCTCACGATGGTTTCCTTCACCGTCGAGCACGTGGTAAATCAGCACTTAAAATTGCAATTAACAATTTCATTGGTGCCGGCGGGGATCGAACTCGGGTTTCTCGAGTACTGTGAAGCTTACAGCGAGCGCTAACCATATGAGCTACCACGGCTCTTACACGCTAAATATCATCTTATAATTTCTCCGACAGTAATTGCATCTTTAACCAAATTATTAGAAATAAATTTTGCTGAATATTGTCATTTGTAACCATTACTACAAAGTACAACTTTTCTAGTTAGCTTGATTTTGTTAAAAGTCATATTTAAAATAACAAACACATGGATTATACAACGTACTACTACTACCCGACGGCTATGTGGTGCAGTGGCTTAGCAATAAATTGCCGCGCTAAGGGCCGCGGGTTCGAACCCCGCACGGAACAAGTATTTATATGGCCTACAGGTAAGGTCTTCGTGAAATTAATGTATGTAAATCGCTCCCACGATACATAAAAATCCTAGAGTGGAGGTAACGCTTAATAAAAAAGAAGGAAACATAAAAAACTTTACTACTCTCTGACTCTGACTAAACTTTGTGATTTATATATTATGTACCCTTTTCTTTAACTTTGTGGAGGGTAGAATAGCACTATTTGCAAACGACGTTGCGTCGCTGTTTTTATGAAAATTATTTTTCTCGTAATTTGTCACAAACAAATACAACAGTAACAAATATAACAAAAGAAAAAGATTAAAATAAAGGAGTTCAATTCAAGTGGGATATGAAAAATACAGAAAAGTATTCAGGTCTACAGGTGAACTGTGTCCTCGTTATTCACCCTTATCCTATAAAAATAAATAAAAATACACCTGTGTTTACATACTCCAAAAGTAGCCGCTGTCCCATATTTTTATGCACGTAAGCTGCTAGCAGTATACGATTTAACATTGTATAACTGAGGAAACCAAAATGTCGATTGCTATACCTGGTATGAGACTCAAAGCGAAAGCGAAGCAGCGTTGAAATCGCAACATCTGTGTTAGTTACAGCCTAAATAAGTCTTTCTGCTGGGCACAGACCTCCTCTTATTTCTGAGAGGAATTTAGGGCAGGGAAATGTACCCTGCGCCGCCCCAATGCGTGTTGGCAAACTTCATATATCCAATAAATATCTTTTTTTCTTATTTCCCAGACATGCAGGTTTGCTCGTGATGTTTTTTTTCACTGCCGAGTACGTGGTGAAGCAGCACTTAAAATTGTAATTAACAATTTCATTGGGTCCGGCGGGGATCGAACCCGGGTTGCTCGCGTACTGTGAAATTTACTGCGAGCGCTTAGCTCCTGAGCTACCACGGCTCTCAACATCTGTCTACAAATAGATTGCTAATCACGTGACAGTCTGTTAAACGTGATAATGTATTCACACAATTACGGCGGACAACAAAAAAAATCAACTTTATTTATAAAAAAGGAACAAAAAAGACAGCAAATCCTTCCTTAAGTTCCAAATATGGGTTCAATATCATTGGACATAAAAACCTGAAATCAATTTTTATAAAAAAATATTACAATAGTGAAGGGTTCACTGAGTTAAAACTGAAGGCAAAGAAAGGGAAAAGTAATTGTATTATAGCTTAATCTGCCTACAGTGGTCGATTGCCTATTTCAAAGACGAAAAAGTCAGATTTAGTAAAATTGTGCCAGGGTCTATCATTAACATTATGAGAACCTGCCTGTATCTGCAACAGTGGCGGATCATTTACCAGAACCTGACAATGAAGAAGACGATGAATAATATTGAATCTTTAGGATTCAACTTTCATCATCTTTTATTAAATATTATATTAATTTTTGATAGTCTTATTTTTTGTAAATCTTGTAATAATATTTTAGTGGGTTATAAATATTCAATAATGTATATTTTAAGCCTAGATGTTATTATTTTTAATAAATGGCTGATGACTGTGAGACTTAGTTAATAATTAGTATAAAAAGATCAAACTTTATTTAATAGTTCATTACAAGAAGAATATCCTATTCACACTCTGAACAGTTTTTCATTTTATATCATTGACGATTCAATAAAATATTGAATAATATTAGACGGCTAAAAAGAAGAATATTAGAGGTTAAACTTGCCATTCTAATTTTATCTTACTTAAAATAGCATACAGTTTCCTATTCCATTCGCAAGTTTAAAATGTAATAATTATTACGCATCCGCAAATAGTTATTGTATTATTGCGAATATGACACTTCGTAAATATTTTTTATTTTTTCTAAGAGCAATGAGAGTAACGAATGTGATTAATTTCGCTAATGCACTAAGATATTACGTTATTGTATAGATCGTAATATTTCAAAACTAAAAACTTATTTGATCTTACACCAGTCACTGGGAACCATCTCAAAAATTTTAAAAATTGTTTATTTTACTGTGATGTAAAATCTGTGATTGTGCGCATTCGCAAAGGAGAATGCCAGATTCTCTATAGAACTTTGCTCCTCCCAAAAGTTTATGTACACGAATGCCGTGTCCAACATTGTCTTTCTACTTTATTACTTCATCCAAATTATGTAATTTGAAGTCTTTAGAACAAGCAATTTTTTTAAACTGGATTTTAATAATTACATTTACCTTATTTTTAGAACAGCATTTGTTGCAGTTCACTGTAATTTCAGAATATAAATTGTCAGGCGCTAATGATATATGTAAATAAGAACTTAAGAATTTAAGGAGCATAAATATACCAGTTACATTGGAAAAAGGGTTCTCTTGTATAGAATCGAAAATGTCCTTTCAGAATATGAGACTATCACCACCTGTTTTTTCATAAAATCTAAGTTCTAGTCGTGTAAACGAGTTATATTATTTACAAAATTATTTTTCAAGGTACATATTATTATGACATGTGTCTGAAGAAGGTGTAGATAATTACAGATTAGTAACTAATTTTACGACAACGGCAGGATCATAAATTATCAACTATATAAAAGAGCTATAAAACTAAATTTATTTGTTGCAAATAACTCCATGTTGAAAGAAGGGTTAACTTTGTAAATCGAAATGAGAACACAAAATGCCCCTGCATCCTATCGACGCAAAGATGACAATAAGTGCACCTCAACATCGTGGATCAGAATGTCTGTAGTAATTAGCAGTAAGTTAATATGCAGCCGTGATCGAGTCCGTATATTAATAAAAGAATAAGTCACAGAAAAAGTGCAACGGTAAAGAAGCGGGAATCAGCATCATAATCAATATATTTCACAAGCACAAATTAGTTAATGAGTGAAAATATTCGACATTAATTTGACATACGTACTTACGATACCGACACAATGACGTGTGTGTATCGTTTCACAAAATGCACAAAATCAATGATTATTATTCAGTAATTATCTAATATCTAATACAATTTATAATTATTATCGAATTATAATAAAAATTTAAAATAAAAATTGATAAGTAACATTTTTATATGACAAAGACATAAAATATATTTTAATAGAAATATGTATTGTTTGATACTTTATGCCTACGTATGTACTTAATCGTACAAAGAAACGAAGATTTTATTAGAAAATACTGGAAATGTAAATATTAATCGTTCAATTCCTTTTTTTGAATGAAGTTGAAGAAAATGAAGGCTTAAAAGTAACATATAATTATATACATATAGGAATTACTGCAATAAAATACCGAGGAGACTTAAAAGGGAATACGAGAAAGCTGAATTGCAAAAGGCAAAAATGAATTATAAAAATTATGGGAAACGATCAAAATTATAACAAACACCGAAAAACAAATAGTGCCCCCATCTGAGTTAATAAATGTTGCAAACCCAATAGATGCTGTAAACACGGCAAACCAGTTCTTTGTTCAATATTGGTAAGACAGATCCTAACCTAAACTCTACCAGCAATTATAACTCTATTCCTTCATCGTTTGTACTCCTACCAACTACAGAAACCGAAGTACTAGGTATCATTTCGAACTTAAAATCCGATTGCGCAGTAGGCCTTGATAATATATCAACAAGTTTTATAAAAACCTTCAAGAATATACTACTATCACCCATTACTTACATCTGTAATCTTTCCTTTACAACAGCTGTCTTTCCCATGGCGTTTAAAAAATCACTGATCTGAAGATGGGATGTTTCAAAGCTGGCGACAGAAACTGTGTCTGTAACTACAGGCTAATATCCATTCTTCCCGCTTTGTCCAAAATTCTTGAGCGCCTTATGAACACCAGATTAATAAAATACCTAGAAACAAACGGACTAATATCTTGCAACCAATTTGGGCTTAGGACGCGCAAATCCGCTGAAGCTGCCATTCATTACGTAACCAATTCTGTTGTCACCAAGTTGGATGCTAGGAAAATAGTACAGATTGTCTTCCTTGATCTAGCCAAAGCGCTTGACACAGTCTCATTGCCCATACTGATAAAAAACTAGAAAGCCTTGGCATCCGTGATCTCCAGCTAAAACTTTTTTGGGATTGTTTGCAGAAAAGAACTCAGTGTGTCAAGGTGCAAGACTACGTGAGTAAAGAGTGGCCTGTTAGTTTTGGTGTACCACAAGGCAATACACTAGGCCCTACACTCTTTTTAACTTACATAAATGACTTATGCAATCGAAATCTTCCAAAAGTTACAGCCTATATATACACGTCCCACTGCTGGGCACAAGCCTCCTGTTATTTCTGAGAGGGTTTTAAGGAAAGGAAAGGTCAGCCGCGCTGCCCCAAGGCGTGTTGGCAAACTTCACATGTCTACGAAGTATATTTCTTTTTCTTATTTGTCAGACATGCAGGTTTCCTCACGATGTTTCCCTTCATCGCCGAGCACGTGGTAAATCAGCACTTAAAATTGCAATTAACAATTTCATTAGTGCCGGCGGGAATCGAACCCGGCTTTCTAGCGTACTGTGAAACTTACAGCAAGCGTTAACCATCTGAGCTACCACGGCTCTTCTTAATCTTCCAATTGGACAAATAATTACCTTTGCTGATGACACGGCACTTCTCTTTGATGGTGATTCCTGGCTTTAGACATTTAGTAATGCACAAAAAGTATTAAATATTATTATGAACTGGCTAAACAAGAACGTACTTACCTTAAATATTGAAAAGACTAAATTTTTAACTTTTTCCATCAGAGCACAAGATCAGCCTTCACTGGATCACCTCCATCTAAAAGTGCACTCCTGATTTGCCTGTAACTCTTACCTTACCAACTCTCAGACTGCCTCAGACTCGATTATGCATTGTGCCTGTGCAACTATCGAGAAATCTGAGTACGATTAATATCTTGGTGTTATAATAGATAACAACTTAACTTTTGAAAAACATAGGCATCTAGATTAAGAAAGTTGATTTATGTTTTTAAAAACCTTAGAAATGCTTCGGATACAAAAGTGATCAAAACTGTTTATTTTGCTTTTGTGCAATCTTTTATGTTGTACGGTATAACTTCATGGGGTGGTGGAGCAAAAACCCGTCTTATAGGTTTGGAACGCACGCAAAGAGCCATTCTAAATGTTGGGTTTTCTTTGCAATTTTTATTTCCAACGGCTGAACTATAAAAATGTTGCAGGGTACTTACTGTTAGGCAAATTTTTATTTTACAATCTATTCTAAAAAAACATTCTTCGCAATCATACAATAGCATGTCTTCTCCAATCTCAGGAAGAGGTAGGATAGTTTATAAAAGACTTAAATGTAATACAAGTTTTTCTTGTAAATGCTTCTGTTATCTTGTTAGTCTTATTTGTAACAGGATAAATAAGGCTATTCCAATATATTGTATGAATAAATATTCCTTAAAAACAAGAGTAACGGAATGGCCTTTGGGCTTAAACTACACCCAAACAGATTCCCTGGTAACTCCCATTATTTAAAATATTATCGAAACATACATACACACACACACACACACACACACATACACACACACACGTTGACATACACACACACACACACACACACACACACATTTTATATTTCGAAGCACCGTCGTCATTACAGCCCTTCATACGTCCACAGCTGAACATAGGCTTCCTCAAAGAATGCCTCAATGCACGGTCTACTGTAAGTACGGACTTCCTGTATATTTTACCAGGTCGTAACTCCGTCTAGTGGGGAGCCGCTCTAAACTTCGCTTACCGGTACGAGATTGCCACTCGAGAATACTTATTTCCAGGTTCTTTGAGATATCTTCCCTATCCATTGCCAGTTAAACTTACTGTGGTGTCGTTCTGTTAGACTATCTCAGTGTTCTAGTCTAAATCTTCAAAGTCAAATCTGGTGGAATTGTGAGTGGGATCTCGGAATATACTAGAATTGAATTAAGAAATAACCTAATTAGTAAATCCTGTATTGACCATATATTTGCACGGTCCCACTCACAAGACGTATACACTGCGACACTTCGAACCGCACTGGCAGACCACTGTGCCATAACATTCGCTTTTGTTGGATCTCAGCACAATATAGAGGCGGCTCCTAAATCTAAAATATTCATTGACCAGAAAAAAGTTTTTGCTTTATTAAATAAAATAGATTGGGATTCAACTAAAAGTATGAGTTGCCCCATTGAAATATACAAATTTATAAAAGATAACTTTAATAGATGTTACAATGAAGCCCTAACAACAATTCAGATAAAAATAGAACATTAACGAAGGCATAAAATAAATGGGTTAATAATAGGACTAAAAAGGCATGTGAAAATAGGGACTATTGGTGCTCTTTGTGGTTAAAAATACTCATGATAAGATTATTAAACAAAAATATAATAAAATACGAAACTCAACTAACCAACTGATACAAAAAACAAAAAATTGGTACATAAAAAGGGATATATATCTACATATATATAATAAAAATATATATAATAAAAATAACCAGATGAGACTTTGGCAAATACTTAATAAGATCACGGGACGGAAAAGTTCTTCCGTCGATAAGATAATATTAAATTCATTTGAAAATGAGAAAGTAAAGCCACTTGATATCGCTTATAATTTCGCTGAGGTGTTTCAGAAAAGAGTTTCAAGTATCGTACCTTCCTGTTATCGGCCCCTTTTGCCGATGAACTTGTACAGATCGCCTGTAAACGTAACACTCCGATATCAAAAGGCTACACCAAACTCAGTAGCTAAAATAATAAAAAACATTCACACGAATAAAGCACCAGGTATAGACAAAATACAAGCAATAGACTTAAAATCTATTACGGACAAATTATCGCTTACCATAGCCAGCCTAATAAATGCGAGTATTGAAAAAGGTAAGTACCCTACTGAATTAAAAACCAGAATTGTAAGACCCATACATAAAAAAGGTAAAAAAACGGACTACGACAATTATCGTCCAATAACAATACTGCCTACACTAGATAAAATAATTGAAAATATATAAGTAAACAAGTAAATAATTTCTATAGTCAACACTTAATTTTAAATAAAAGTCGAATGGTTTTCAGCAGCATAAAAGTACCACTCAACTGTTATCTACTTTCACTGACGACGTAAACTATTATCTTGATAATAAAAAACATGTTCTAGTTGTTTTTATTGATTATAGTAAAGCGTTCGATACTCTAAGGCAAGATTTACTGATTGAAAGACTTGATGAATGTGGACTTCGAGGACCCCTTCTGAATTGGTGCAAAGATTATGTTAAAGAGAGAGCATATAGAGTTAAAGTGGGAAATGTTACAAGTATAAAGCAAACCGTCACCCATGGTACCGCCTAGGGCTCTGTGCTTGGGCCTTTGCATTACTTGACTTATGTTAATAATGTTGCCAATGTCATTAAAAACTGCAAGATCTATCAGTTTGAAGACGATACCTGCTTATTAGCGGCGGAGAACGACATAAATGTGGCATTACATAAATTGCAAGAGGATTTCACCAACCTTATGAAACGGTCTAACGATGCAGGACTAATTCTGAACGCCACCAAAACAAAATTGATATACATTTCATCCAGTCGAAATAGAGTATCCGTTCCATTAAAACTCATTGCCCACAGCCACCAATATCTTCATAATAACATGTCTAACCAGACTTGTAATTGTAATCATATCGATATAGTAGAACAACAACCTTACCTTGGACTCATAATAGACAGTCGACTTAAATGGACGCACCATATTAATAAAGTGTCTGATAAGTTAAGGGCCATACTTGCAAATTTTCTATAATTAAATATAAAGTTCCCTATCCTATACTGTTATCCCTTTACAAGGCTCTGGCCGAATCGATAATACATTACGGTTTGAGTAGCTATGGTAGAACCTTGAAATCGCATCTTCATAGTATCCATGAATTACAGCTTAGAATCATCAAAACAATTGTCCCACCTAAAATCAAACAACAATATAAGGATAACTACAAAAAATATTCAAATTTTGCGGTATTCTGCCTATTGAAGAAAAACTAAAACTTACTTTACTTGTTGAACAGTTCTTTAGTACAAAATTGCAAGTCCTACCTATACACCTACACCAGCTTAGAAGTTTATATAACCCTAAATTAATTATAGCTAAAACACAAAATATGTATGGAGATCATCAAAATAAGATTATTATTCCTAAATTAATTAATAAACTACCTAAAACCTTAAAGGAAGATATCAATCCTAAAAATATTAAAAACAAATTAAAAACGTACTTTATGAATCAACTAATATAATAACTAACATAATATAACTAAAACTAATAGTATATACTATTTGTATAATATATACTATTATATATGTATACTAATTGTTATATAATTACTATATTTATATTTCAAAAATATAAAATATTTTTTTCTCTGAACAACCTGTATACTACAACTCGTCCTCACGTTATTGTTATAGAAGCGAGCGAACTACCTTCTTACTCTTAATAATATTAAAATGTTTACGCTCGAAAGACGGCGAACTGCAGTGTGCAGAAAAGTCTTATATAGGTTTATGTTGCACTGTATTTATGAACTGTGTATAATATGTATTTTTGTTGTTGTAAAAGTAAAAAAAAAATGGTGTAGAGAGTTAACATAGATACTGACTGTTACGGCTTGCAACTGCCTTGACAAGAGTAGATTCCTCCCGGGCCCTGAAGGACGAACCTACAAGCAGGGGCAAGTCGGACCTCACAAAGCCAAGTGGAAAGTCCTTAATTGCAATGAACTATAAGGGGCGACAGCCCGTTAATGGGAAGGCACTCACCTGCTTCTGGAGCGGAGACAGTTCACCTTGGTCTGCCCAGCTGATGGAAATGTAGTGAATGTATGTGTTAATTGTATGAAGCTGTGTGTAAGTGGCCTGGGCGAGATAACACAATACTGTCCTAGGGAAGGTACCCTCTGGTCGCTCCGGAACTATTCCCTTCTTGAAGCACCCTTTCAGTCTAGTCTCGTAACGGTATAGCCAAAGAAGAAGTTCAGAAGAAAATCACTATCAGAGTTGCACAACTAATTTAACCGAAGTTAATAAGTCTTTTAAGAACACACGGGTTCTCGTGAACACAACGATTTTCGCGGGTTTTTACGTTCGTAACAAAATAGGCGCTAGAAACTAAAATCGTCGACTCGAAGTCCGTCCGTGAAATGCGACCGAGAGTGGGGCCGAGCGACCTTGTGCTATACCCCGCGCGTACGTTTAACAAATTCACGTTTCAAAAATTTAATATTTTTGCCTAAACATTGACTGTAAGGCATTTTATCTAATTCTTCAAAAGACAGTTTCGTCCAGAGTCTGCATTAGCCGCTTACTATTTTGATTAGTTGGATTGTGCGTTTTGTCATTTCAGTTATATATGTATAAAAATTTGTAGTTGGTTGTGTTAACAACAAACACACTTTTTCTTTTACCTAACAAAATTCTCATAACACAAAGACAGTAGCTTCACGGAAGCATTTGTATACTTTCAAGTCGACATGACGGTCACATGAATTTACTAATAAGCGTTTCTGAAGTCTTAGTAGATAATTTATAGATTTACCAACGATATTTTGAACTATTTCACTGCCCAACTCCCGTTTTATTTCCCTCTCTTTGTTTTTTTATTATTTTGAGCTGTTATCAGGAAGCCTCCTACAACTTGCACGGTATGATTTGCGTAGTGGATTCTATCACAAAACTACACTACGGTTATCAGCCAACCCATTGGCCCAGCCCTACGTACAAAATGTCTTTTTGAAGAATGCGCCTGCATGCATCAAGCGACTAATGCGTTTTAACGTAAGAGCGTAGGCGTAGCGTGTACAACGCTGTGTTTTTTGGTTTAATATTATGTTATATAGTTAAAAATCTCTATCCTATCATCGTTATCATCAACAACAGTCCACGGACTGCCTATAGACATTTATATATACCCTCGAATAAATATGAAAATCTAACTTTGTTAATTGTCACTTCTGAGTACTAAGATGGAATGCCCGGTATCCAGTAAAAAGGGTCTCCGATTCACAGCAGCAATAAGCTGCATTTCACGCTGGTATTCTGTGAGAGCTTCTCCTTTCTGGGTTCAGTCCACCCATTTCTACTACAACTATAATATAGCTGCAGCGTGACTCTACCACTTGTTATCGATCTCAAGCTACTTTGAATTCATTAGATGAATATTTTAGGATGTTATATTCATAAAATGCTTACTGCATTTTTGTTGCTTATAACAAGAATTAAACTGTTCAATTAATCGGACCATTGTTTCAAATTTCTATTTTAACTTCCTGCTTTGCAAATAAATAAATTACAGAAAAATCATCAACACGGGCCACCGAGATACCGGAAGCGTGAAGTCATACCCAGGTATTCCCCAGTGCAAAGTATAAGTCCACATATGACATAGCGGCCACATATGATACAATAAAACTAGTTGCAACCACACTAATCACTGAGCTAAATTTAGTTGCGTGGCTAAATCACCGTTCTACAAAAATTCCAAATTATTCAGTTTTTTTTTTGCTGTAAAAAGAGATCTGCCACCTCAAATTTACAAAAAGACAATATTAATACTATTGTATTATTACTATGTAAATAATATTACTGCTATTGTATTAGTACTATGAAAGTAATATTAGTGCTATTGCATTAGTGCTGTGTAAGTAATATAAGTCCTATTTGATTCTTTTTAATCTTAAAAATTGCAATAATAATAGTCCATAGTTGCCATAGTAACGGTCGTGTTGTTTCGGATTTGTTTACCACCATAGGCCCCTCGCCCTCACACAATATGCGGTTCTATCGGGCGACTGATCTGAGTCTGTATCCGAGTTGTAACTGTTACCGAGCGATCGTTTTGATATAACGGTTTATAAATAGTTATCAATAAAAATGGCAAATGACAATTATAGACCATACTTGCAATTTGCCATTTTTGTCGATACAGCCATGTCTCCTGTGCGTATAATTATTTTTGAGATTTTGTTTTCAGATTTATTTAATATATATTGTGAGCTTTATTATAATATAATTTAATATTAAAATTGCAGGATATTAAATAGAATACAATACTTACCAATATTAATACATTATATAAAATTATTAAGTGTGAACTTCGACCATATTGTTTTTTTATTTATTACAGGTTTCCTAAACATCACAGGTTAAAGGATATATCGAAGTACTTTTGTAATTACAGGTAAGCCACCTGGGCTCCCACAATAGAAGTTTAATACCACACTGTATTGTTGTTCCGTAAACTTTTTTTTATCATAGAGAAGGCAAACTGGTGTGAGTTAATCTGATAGTAAGTAAACTATTGCCATTGAACATTTACGATCTCAAGGCTAACAAACAGCTAAAGATAGCAAATGCGTCGCCAACCCTGAAGACTATGATGTAATGCGCCGTGTCACGCGTAAAATGTATATGTAGTATAGTGTATAGTATGTTATACACTATACTTAGGAGTAGGTTAGTCATAATTGTGAGATGATGCTCAGATTTCTCCACTTCAAAAAATGTATGTAAATCTAATTTTCCAGAGCCAATAATTAACATTTACTATACCAGATGACAGATTAACCTTACGATGCCATTAGTGCCACTCACTATTCCTGATTCGTTGACATCTCCATGTACAACATCAACTCCTCCACGTGCGAATTTCCTTTAAATAGTAGTGTAGATAATATGTTTCATTAAAATGAATAGGTACATATTAATCAAATAGTAATTTCTACTATTTTATTATTGAGAATGAGTAAACTGTATAGAAAGATGATAACAGAAACAGAAACTTTTTAATTCAATATAGATTATAAATAATACTTATTGAAAATCACTCTTTTGTTTGATTACCACTGGTTTGAAAAAAAAACCTCTGTCCTGGGAAGAACCAGCAAGAAACCCAGCGGGACTTTTTTTTAAATAACAGCTTACAATCATGTATGTTACACAAATTAACAACACAAAAAAATAGAAATAGCTTGGTAGCGATCACCTCATTTCCAAGGGTTATTATCATCCTTAAATTCCTTAAAATTATAATAACGCTTTTTAAAAAAAAATTGTTTAATAAAGTATTTGAACTTTGAGCAGGTCAAATTTTGTATATTTTCTGTAATTTTGTTTTAAAAGCGCCCCAAGAATGAATTATTGACTCGATGGAGTCGAGTAACTGGTACTACTAGCTTGTGTCTGTTCCTAGTATTTACAGAATGAATATCACTTATTTTTGTAAAAATACTTTAATTTTTGTGTACGTACATTACATTTTCATAAATGTATTGAGAGGCCAAATTTAGAATATTAATTACCTTAATTTTTTTATTTTTTTGACTCTTTATGCTTTAAATCATAAATTGCTCTTATGACCCTCTTCTGTAAAACAAATATAATTTCAGTGTCAGCTGCGTGTCCCCTTAGCAAAATACCATACGACATAATGCCATAGAAATAGCTAAAGTAAACTAGTCTAGCTGTTTCAACATTGGTTAGACTTCTAATCTTTTTTACAGCATATGCTGCAGAACTAAGTTTGCTTGCTAGTTTTGATATATGGGGGCTCCATTAAAGCTTCGTATCTAGTGTGATTCCAAGAAAAATGGTGCTATCTACAAGACTCAATTTCTTTCCATTTAAAATTACATTAGTATTTAATTGTTTGACATTTGGAGTCATGAATTTCATACATTTCGTTTTAAATCCATTTAAGTGCAAATTATTAACATTGAACCAATTTACTAATTTAGATATAGCATTATTTACTTCCTCATATTTTAGTAAATGTCGACTTAATTTGAAAATTTAAGAAGTGTCATCTGCAAATAATACTATATCATGGTTATCCCCTACTATGTAAGGTAAGTCATTAATGTATACAAGAAACAGAAAGGGGCCGAGAATTAAACCTTGAGGCATTCCCATTTATACCATCGACCCGGAAGAGCTCATAATGTTAATGACAACTTTTTGCATTCCTTACTTAAATATGAAATAAATAATATAAGAGCATTACATCTTACACCGTAGCTTTGAAGTTTCCTGCTTAATGTTTCATGGTGAACACAATCGAAGGCCTTGGATAGGTCATAAAATATACCCAAAGCATCCTGTAAATTCTCCTAAAGATATATTTAATCAGCATAACACAGGCATCAGTTGTCGAGCGACCCCTTGTGAAACCAAATTGATTTTTATGAAGTTAATTATTTATATTAAAGATATTTAACATTTTATCAAGAATAATTTTTCAATAATCTTACTAAGTGTTGGTACTACAGAAATAGGTCTAAAACTGGCAAAGTCTAATGTACTATCAGATTTAAATGAAGGTATTACTTTACTATGCTTCATTAAATCAGAAAACGCACCAGATTCGGTATTAGTATTAAAAATAATAGCTAAATTAGGCGCGATTGTATCTATTATAGCCACAATAACTTTAACGAAAATCCCCCATAGATCCGCAGTTTTTTTTTACATCAATAGTTTTAAAATATTTTACAATATCTTTTGATGATACTATATGAAATGTAAAATTCTTTGTACACGCATTTACATTTTGTTTAAGTAATGATTCGGCGACGGAAGGAGAGGAATTCAGTGACTTAGTGGTCAATATGGGAATATCAGTAAAATATTTCTAAAAAACCATTGCTTCGTCCTGATCTGAAACAGTTAAATTGTTGTTAACACTTAACTGGTAGTTGATCTTACCAGTTTTGCTATTAATTATACTCCATGTCATTTTAATTATATTAGAAGCCGTCTTAATTTTGTTGCTCAAATGCAAACACTTGGCTTTGGAGCATACTCTTTTAAATATTTTTGAATACTTTTTTACATATTACCTAAATTCGACGCTATGATTATATAACCTTTCATGGCAAAGATCATATAACCTATGCCTGCTCTTATGGACTCCTACTGTCGCCCATTCATTGAATTACTTCCGAATGTTCAAGTAGAATGTTTTAGAAATAAAAGTTTTAATAAAATTATTTCAAATAAGCTTAAATAATGTTCCATACAAAAAATTAGGATCATTTTGATATGAAAGTGATGGAAGTTTTTTCACTATGTTTCTTCTAAATTTCTCCAAGCGACGTGCATTTACTGGAAAAAACACAATTTTCTCATCTACTTGCTTTTTGTGAACATAAGGTAACGAAACTTCTTGTCCACAGTGATCAGAATTTAATTTTTGAATTATACATTTATGCAACTACTTCACATTTGTAAAAATGTTATCTATACGTGTTGCACTAGATTGAGCAATACGCGTTGGCTCTAAAAATAAATTAAAAGACCATATGATTTAAACAATGATTTAAATTTAATATTGATGGAGGAAGCTTCTAGGAGATTGATATTAAAGTCTCCACATAATACAACAGATTTATTCTGTTTATTAAGCTTAGCAAAAACTTCCTCCATAATGTTTTCAAATGTATCATATGTAGAACATGAGGGTCTGTAGACGCTCACAAAAATAAGGTGCTCAAACTCAACACATGTCATTTCTACAGTTCGCTTAACAGAGAGGCTCACAATATCTTTACGTTCTTTACATGATAATAATTTACTAGCTAATATTAAGAAGCCACCTCTTAAAACCGTTTCTCTACTGAAAGAACTGACCACCTGGTAATTACTGAAGTTAAACATTAAGTTATAAGCTTTTAACCAATGTTCAGTAATACATAAAATATGAATATTGTTGCTATTTAAGAACAACTCAACTTCTAGCTCTTTGCCAATCATGCCTTGTATATTTTGATGCACCAGGTGTAAACAATTTTCATTGTATTTCTGTGGATTTAAACAATTAAATATTTGTTAGCCACATTCAAAATTATTTAAATTAATATAATTGCTAGAAATTACCTCTTTTGTCTCATTTTCTAATTTAAATTACTTGGAACAGATTCCAAATTGCATATTAAGTCATTACACTGCTCAAAAGAAGCAGATGCCTGTGTAGCCAAGTCCTTGGCTGAGTTAATATATAAACAATAAGATAGCACATTTAATATCTGTCTTAAATTATATTCAGATAGGTAATACCTATCTCTAGTCAAAAATGTGTTAATTAAATTATTTATATCTATTAAATTAATTATATTATTATAATTGTAACAATTAAATGTCATGTTTAAATTATTATTACATGAAAGTTATTCATTAAAAAATTTAAATCATATCTTATTTTATTTTCCTGTGGCCAACCCTGTATGTAAGGCAATGTAAACAAGATAATTTTGTGAACATTTAAAGTATTTAGATTATCAATATATTTTCATAATTGATTTTTGTTTACATTGCCTCTTCTCACAACAAGAATTATTAATGTGCTGTTATTCATTATATGACTAAAGGATGCTCCAGGCATGCAATAATTACTGATCAGATGTCCTTTTCAACAGTTATTTAACATCATGCCCAATTTTTTGCCTGTCATCACAATATATAATAACATTTTTTTTTAATATTTACATTGCTTTTTAAGTTTATATCCTTTGTCACGGCACTGTCATAGAGTATAGGTGAAAATAATGTCGTCTTAATGTTTACTTTGTTATTTACACTTATTGTCCCGGATGAACCTGGTATTGAGCGCTGATACTCACTCTGATTTTTTATTAAGGAGTCAAAGCGCTCCTCGTTATATTTACATGATTTTACCAAATCATTCATGGTCAATATGTGTTCTTTTATCTCATCTTGAGCCGATGCTTATTTATTTAATACATATCATAATCATCACCAATCAAATCGATTGTTGTGGAGGGTTGCAATGCTTTAGATTTGGAAGATTCACATGCTATGAGCTCATTGAATAGACTTTGAGTTTGGGACGCTTTCATGTTATCTACTCGTATGTAATGTTTTAATTGCACAATCTGCTCATTAGCCTCACTTTACTGAAACTGCAATGCAGCAATTAATTTGAGGGATTCCTCATATTCCTTGCTGCATTGGTCAAACTTATCGACGGTTGTCAAGGGCGCAAGGTGACATTAACTGCATTGTATGCATTTTAGTCTCAATTAAACGGTCATAACATAAACACGTAGTTTCTTTTCCGAGTCACATGCTATACAAATATAGACCCTATCGCTTTAAACATATGGTCCAAACGATCCGGATTTGTAAAAAGACATTAATTAAAAGTGAAAATATTTAAGGAGTGAATAAAAGTTAAACTACTTTACTGTAAATAAATAAACAAAATATATGAAACAAACAAAATAGTGTTAGTTGTGTTTTATTATGAACAATATATACGTAAGGAACTGTGAGATTGGTGGTATGTATTAAAAACATTTATTAACGATTTAAGATTGAAGCGTGTTGAACAATATAGTTAACAAACGTAGTGATTCATAAAGTACCTAGTTAGTGAGAGAAATAAGCAAAGGTTGTGATAAACTGTTCCGTTCGGACGCTTGAACTTTGAACTATTTCTTTATACCCACGAATACCTAACTTTCGGTTAACTGTTGTTAGTTTTGTTACAAAATTTAAGAACATTCATATTAAGGAGTTACACAAACATTTATTTTAACGAAAATGGATTCTGCAGAAAAACGAATGAACATTCAATGTGATAGTTATGAGAATATACAAAAGGCTTATACAAATTTTAAAAAGGCACCAAAAGAAAGAATTACAGTAGGCTATGTAACGTCTAGATTAGATTCCTTAGAAGTTTATTGGAAAGATTTTAAGTGTTTACATCAAAAAATCATACAAGACAAATCGAAGGAAGAAAGAAAGTCCTGTTATTATTTCGATTATGAAGTTTATGATCATTTTGAGGAATTATATTATACATATAAAGGAGAATTACGAAATGCTTTACACAAATTGCAAACAGATACGGATACTAAAAATAAAACAAAACAATTAGAACAAAGGCTAGGCCAAAAACCGAGTGATACAAAATTGCCGAGAATTACGATACCTATATTTAGTGGAGATTACACAGAATGGCAATCGTTTCACGATTTATTCTTAGCACTTATTCATAAAAACGATACCCTTGAAGACGTTCAAAAGTTGCACTATCTAAAGAGCAATTTAAAGGGAGATGCTGAAGTATTATTACGACAATTTGCTTTTACGGGAGAGAATTATGCAGAAGCTTGGTCCGTGCTAAAAAGGCGTTATGACAACAAAAGGTACATAGCAAATTGTATTTTTAAAAGATTCTTTAGTCAAAAATCCTTACCTTATGAGTCAGCAAACTTATTAAAGCAGCTTTTGGACACATCTGTGGAATGTATTAATGCGTTAAAAAATCTCGGTTTGCCAACTTCACATTGGGATGCAATTGTAAATTTTGTAATTGTATCTAAGCTGGACACTGTTACACATAAGCAGTGGGAGGAGTCTATTGGTAAAAATAGCACAGAAGACTTACCTTCATTCGATTATTTAAAAGGGTTCCTGGAAACTAAGTTTAGAACTCTTGAGATGGTGGAACCTGCAAGGAAAATTACTAAAACAATTAACACAAAGTCTTTTCATGCTGCTGATGGTGAGAATGTTTTTTTTTTTATAGGATAAGGGTGACAAACGAGCACACAGCCCACCTGATGGTAAGTGGTTGCTGCGGCCCATAGACATCTACATTTATCCTCTAATACAAATCAAAATGTAGATGCGTTGTCACCCGTGAGGACTAAGATGGAATGCCTCATTTCCAGTAAAAAGGGCCTCCGGCCACCTGCACTCACCAAGCGAGACGCAGAGGTAAACCTCTACTTCACGCTGGTTTTCTGTGAGGTCGTGGTACCACCCCGGTTCGAGCCGGCCCATCCGTGCGACAGCAAAATCTGCCGCGTGGCTCTACCACTGTTAAAACACTGCCGTGTAGCTACTGTAAAGAGAATCATTATATATTTAACTGCAAAAAATTTGTGAAGCAACCTACAGAAGAAAGATATAAGTTTGTACAGAGCAACAATTTATGTTTTAATTGTCTTATGCCTAATCACACAGTATTTAAATGTAAAAACACAATATCATGCAAAATTTGCAGAAAACGTCATCACTCCTTATTACATAATGATAGAAAGCATTTGAAGACGAATGAAAAGATGACAACAGAAGGAACTACTTCAAAGCAACAAGATGAGACGGAGATAAAAGTAACAACGCATATGTCTAAGGAACATCCTGGTCAAAGGATTTTATTGGCAACAGCATTGGTAGACATCACATCAAGGGCAGGACAAACACATGTCTTCCGTGCACTTATTGATCAGGGATCAGAGGCTTCGTTTGTGACCGCACGAGTTGTCGACTTATTAGGCTTAAGAAGAACTAACATCAACGGCGTGGTCTCTGGTGTAGGAGGGGAAGGTAGAATATGTATCAATCACATGGCAGAATTGGTAGTTAAGTCAAAATGTGTATCAAACTTTTCTGTCAATATAAAGGCATATGTGCTTAAATCATTGACTCGTAGGTTACCGGCTAAAGAAGTAAAAATTTGTGGTTGGCCTCAGCTTAATAGTATGAAATTAGCTGATCCCCATTTTCACACGCCGAGTAGAATAGACATTCTTCTTGGTGCTGATGTTTTTTGTAAAATAATTGGCTCAGGTTTGATAAGGGGGCCGGGTGACTTAGTCGCCCAGTACACAAACTTGGGGTGGATTTTATCAGGAAGCGTTAGCAAGTCAGCAAGCAATTTACCGCAAATAACAAGCCTACATGTCACACGTTTGGATGATGAAACTAATAATCTACTGAGAAAGTTCTGGGAGATAGATGTTGAGCATTATAGAAGCAAGAAAATATTAACTAAAGAAGAAACTAAATGTGAAGAAATATACAAAAATACAACTACAAGAGATGAAACAGGAAGGTATATAGTTACCGTTAAAGCAAAGTTATGAAGATACAGTAAGGATGTGTGGAGACACGAAAAAGCTGGCCATCACTCGACTGGAGTCTCTAGAAAAAAGGTTTAGAAAAAATGAAAGGTTAAAAATTGCATATAAGGAAGTAATACACGAATACTTACGGTTGGGACACATGATGAGAGTTGAAGATGAAAATCATGAAGTTGCAGTCTACCTGGTGCATCATCCAGTTATCAGAGAAGACAAAGATACTACAAAAATTAGAGTAGTCTTTGATGCCTCAGCAAAGGGTACCGGTGGTTTCTCATTAAATGACTGTATGATGATACGACCCGTATTACAACCAGATCTTCGTAGTATAATCATCAGGTGGAGAAAACATAAATTTTGCGTGATCGGTGATATCATCAAGATGTACAGGCAAGTAAAGGTAACAGCGGACCACGCAAACTTGCAACGTATAGTGTGGCGAAACGAAGAAAGCGAAGAAGTTAAGAGCTACAAACTAATGACAGTTACCTTTGGCACCGCTGCTGCACCCTACCTTGCCATAAGAATGTTATGTCAGCTAGCCCAGGAAGAAGCGGAAGAATATCCTGAAACTGCATCTGTAATAAAAAAATCTTTTTACGTGGATGATTTAATGTCTGGGAATGAAAATATAGATAAAACGAAAGCTATGTGCGAAGAAATTAAAATGATACTAAGAAAGGGGGGATTCGAAATGCAAAAATGGTCCAGCAATTGTGACGAAGTATTAGATGTTTTACAAGAAAAGAAATGTACTATGAAAGAAAAATTGGATATAAAACTAGATAAGGTTATAAAAATTTTAGGTTTGACATGGGATAGAAAAGATGATAAATTTAAAATAACTGTAAACTTACCTGAAGTAGAAGGTCCTATAACAAAGAGATCAGTCCTTTCCGATGTGGCTCGCCTATTTGACCCATTTGGTTGGTTGTCTCCAGTAGTCATATCAGCAAAAATATTAATACAAAAATTATGGATCTGTAATTTAGGTTGGGATGATGAATTACCGCCACATTTGATTGAAGACTGGTTGAGATATAGGAAAGAGCTGATTCATTTGCAACACATTTCTTTACCACGATGGTTTAATACAACGTCGCAAAACTTGGATGACATGGAAATACATGGATTTGTAGATGCATCAGTAAACGCATACGCTGCAGTTGTTTATCTCAAGGTAATTAACAACGCGTCAATACATGTCATGATAATTGCATCGAGGACTAAGGTTGCACCTTTGAAGCAAATATCTGTTCCTAAATTGGAATTATGTGCTGCAGCTTTACTAACAGAACTCATGAGTGATGTTGTAGATCTATTGTCCATCCCTAAAGAAAGAATTTTTGCTTGGTCCGACTCAATGGTAGTTCTATCATGGTTACAATCGGAACCAAGCCGGTGGCGAACATTCGTAGCAAATAGGGTGGCTGAGATAACACGGGTATTAGACAACAATCACTGGAACTACGTTCAATCTTCTGACCACCCGGGCGATCTAGCAACAAGAAGAATTAAAGCGCATGATTTGGCTAATCAAGATATTTGGTGGTCTGGTCCCGACTGGCTTAAACAAATACAAATAGAAAAGGACAGATTGAAAATTCCTCAAACAGAATTAGAAAGCAAGAACGCATTTCATAGTTATTTTGAAGGAGAACCGATTTGGCAAAGATTTTCTTCCTTGTCAAAAATGAAACGAGTTTTAGCATATTGCAGAAGGTTATTGCCTAATAAAGGGAAAAAGGAATTTTTCTTAACAGTTGATGAAATGAATTTAATAGAAATAAGATGCGTTAAATTTTATCAAGGACAAATGTATAGACAAGAGGTAGAGTGCTTAAAAAGGGACGGAAGAGTGCGAAGTGGAAGCTCATTGGCCAATTTGACACCTTACTTAGATAAACATGGATTGTTGAGGGTTGCAGGTCGATTGAATAATGCAGAGTATTTATCGACGAATACTAAGCACCCAATTATCATCCCAGCAAAGCAACATGTTACCAAACTTATAATAAACGACGGTCATGCAAAAACCTTACACGGGGGCGTACTGCAAACGATGGCCTTTATAAGACGCAAGTTTTGGGTTATCAACCTAAAGTCAGCTGTAAGAGGATTTATCCGTAATTGTACAACATGCATAAGAGACAAGGCTAAAACGAAGCAACAGCTAATGGGACAATTACCTGCGCCGAGGGTGACTCCATCTCGTGCGTTCTCCAGCAGTGGTGTAGATTATGCAGGCCCTATACAAGTAAGGACATCAAAGGGTCGAGGTCATAAGTCTTCAAAGGGCTACATTTGTCTTTTCATGTGTATGTCGACTAAGGCAATACATTTGGAATGTGTCACCGACCTTACTTTGCAAGCATTTATTGCAGCTTTTCGAAGATTTGTCGCTAGACGAGGCCATTGTTCACATTTGTGGAGTGACAATGGCACTAATTTTGTAGGCGCTGCAAAAGAACTGAAACGTATGTTTGCAGTTGGTAAGAACAACATGACTAAGGAAATAGCTGAACTTTTAGCCAACGACGGCACCACTTGGCACTTTATACCACCTAAAGCTCCAAATTTCGGCGGTTTATGGGAGGCTGGTGTGAAGTCCGCCAAACAGCATCTTTCGAGAATAAGTGGTTCAACTAGGTTGACTTACGAGGAGATGACGACATTATTGGCTCAAATTGAAGCATGCCTCAATTCACGACCTCTGTGTCAAATGGATGATACGCTGGAGACTCTTGACCCATTAACACCAGGACATTTTCTGATCGGTGAGCCACTAATTGGTCTTCCTGAAAACGATTATGTTAATAAAAACGTTAATCTGTTGACACGATGGCAGTTCATTCAAAACAGAATTCAAGATTTTTGGAGAAGATGGCAAGCAGATTATTTACAAACCTTACAACAAAGATATAAGTGGCAAAAGGTTGTACGATCCCCATCCATTGGGGATATAGTCATAATAAAAGAAGAAGATCTACCTCCATGTAAGTGGCTTTTAGGAAAAATAATCGCCTTACACCCAGGTTCGGACAAATTGGTTCGAGTTGTTTCTGTAAGGTGTAAGGGAAATGTTGTGATGAAGCGGCCATTTTCAAAACTAATTTTACTTCCTATTAAACCTGAGCCCTATTGAAAAAAAAATATATATTTATAAAACTTCTAAAAAGTCTTGCACATGGTGATCAGCTAATTCAAATTTTTATATTTACTTAACACATTATATTACATTTACACGTAAAATTTAAGTTTGGTTTATATACACAATAAGTAATACATTATGTCAATTAAGTGAAGTTTTACAATATATAATTTTTATTTACAAAAAAAAATGTTTACAGTTTGTCCTACATAGCTGATTAAATTATATAATATCATACAGTCCACTAAAGATATGTAACATTAGCTACTTATAGTTGGGAACAATTTTTTTTATAAAAAATGGTTACTTAGGAATTTTAAATTAAGTTCATTACTTCATGTGTACCTATTGTCTATTTAGTAATTCACGTAAGTAAGCTGCTTTTTTCTATGTATACTATTTGGATCGTAAGTGAAAACATTTATGTTTACTTCTTAGACGCTGGAATACATATTGTCATGTTTGCATTATATTATTTTCATGTTTATGAACTAAGACGGTTATAATTATGTATACATAATGTATTTAAAAACAGTTGTTTTTGGCGGCCGGTATATCAAGGGCACAAGGTGACATTAACTGCATTGTATGCATTTTAATCTCAATTAAACGGTCATTACATAAACATGTAGTTTCTTTTCCGAGTCACATGCTATACAAATATAGACCCTATCGCTTTAAACAACGGTTCTCTGAAGTTGATCCCTGTTCGCGCAAAAGCGCTAATGCCAAGCATCGACGCTAGATGGTACTTGGCTCGGCGCGATACGGGATGAAGTTCGTCCGAGCGTGTTGAACGGTGGGTGTCGAGAACGCACTAGAAAAATTGGGAGTCCAAATTCAGCTGCGATAGGCGGCACGCTGTTTTTTTGTCGGGAAGTCGGAAGCGGAATACGATACGCGCATCTAGGAAATATACGGTTTAGGATACGTAACGCGCATTCCTTTCTTGTTAGTTTCACCCGGGACTTATTGTATCTAACTCAGAATCTGTATAAGTGCATTCGACAATAATAGCTAGTGCGGTATTTGATATTCTAGAAATAACTGTGGCCACGCGAAACGTGGCTTCTGTAAGGTAGTTGATCGTACGACAGAGTTACTGGACTATCATCGTGACTAACGAAGAAAGTGACGTGAGGTGGAGAGGTGCTGAGGTCCGAACTGCTGCAGAGGGTAACGGTCTAATAAGGTCAATAACACTACCAGCCACACCAAGATACACATCACTGACCCTTACTTTCCTAGCACTATACAACCTTATGCGACCTGACCGAATCCTGAGGGTCCAGTCGCCTTGGATAGAGGTAAGTAAGCTCCCTTTATTAGAATAGAACGCTTCCCCCTGATTGTTTATTTTAATCAGAAACTTTCCACCTTGGCGTTAGGACACCCGACCTGCACCTGCTGGTAGGTTCTTCGCCTATGGGCCGCGGAGGACCCTACTCCTGGGATAGGTAGTTGCAGGCCGTAACATTTGGTAGCAGAGCGCGATTCCGGGATCGATTCCCGGTCGATCCCGACCATAGTGTTTGATAAGAAATAAACAATTTTGGTGGCAGGGAGCGTTGGGTTGATTGGTTTAATTTTGTGTCTACAATCACGCCCGTCCGTAATACGTAAAAATATATTTTTTAATTATATACGTAATAATAAAATTCTTTTCTTTTGTGGCTTTCTTTTTTGGTTGTTAGCGGGTAAATTTGAAAAGCCGCGCCCGGTTAGTGCGCAAGCGGGAGTTTGCGTCATGTAGGTAGATGGTTATTTTTACCTAATCGGTTAATTATCGTTGTCGGATAGTTGTAGTGGATTACTTATCGAAGGGTCGATTTCCGAGCTAGGCATTTTTTGTTGATCGACCGTGATGTGTATCTTCGTTTATGTATCTTTCGTATTGTAATTTGTATTTGAACTAAAGATTAGTAATTTGCATTAACGCAATTTGAATTTAACTTGATTTGATCGCACTAGTATTTGTTATTTGTTAATTCGATTTGTGTCTTTTTTTTATACTAACTTGTATTTGGTTTGATAAGTAGTAATTCTTATTTGTATAATTTCTATTCAACTCGACTTGATAGGTACTGCATTTGTTATCTGTTAATATTTTGTTGTATTTGTTATTTGTTATTTTTGTAATTGTGCTCGAGCCGCGTCGTAATTTGTATTTAGTAGTGATGTCCTCGCCCAAGATACTAATCCGTTGCATGCGGACTGAGTTACGCTGGGCCACCAGCGCCCATGCTTTGATAGGTCGACCGGATAGGGTCCATTACTTGATGAAGCGGTTCGAGCAGGTCGATGCTCGAAGGGCTGCAGTGGAGGAAGCTTACGCTGAGCTCGAGGATTCGGATGTGTAAAAGGGAGTCATGGACTCCTGTTTCGCAGACTACGACCAGTTCTTTTCGCTCACGGGCGAGTTGATCGAGGCTGAAGGCAGGTATGCCGAGGAGGCGCGTGAAGCTCGGACGAGTGGCCTGCCCGAGTCCTTTCGGAAGCAGCCTCAGCCGAAGCTGTTGGGACGACTCCCAACTCTGGACTTGCCAAGGTTCTCCGGGGTCCTTTCCGAATGGTTGACCTTCGTCGGTATTTTCGACAGCCTAGTGGACGCCCGGAGTGACTTGACTCGAGCCAGAAGATGGCGTACCGTCTGGCCCTACTGGAGGGTGAGTCTCTGAGCGTCGTCGGCCATTTGAGATTGTCGGACGACGCCTACCAGACTGCTCGGGACCTCCTAGCCAGAAGATACGCAAACTTCCGGCGAATTGCGGACGAACATGTTAAGCAGCTTCTAAGCCTCCCGCTGCTTAGTGACCGGGCCAGACTACGCCAGAGGCGGCTGGATTTACCAGTGGGCGAATGGGCCTTCTTGTTGCTCCTTATCGTGCTGTCCCGTCTACCTCTTGACCTTCGAATGCATTTTGAGGATAGTTACGGCGGGGACGAGGCCTCCTAAATTCCGCCCTTCTATAACCTGCTGCGGTTTTTGGAGGAGCAGTGCCGACAGATCGAGCAGGCGGCGGGCACCGTCGACGACTTACGAGCCGTGCCCAGTGAGAGGCGGAATCCGCCGGGCAAGGCGTCATCAACCTTTCCCCCCCCCCCTGCTCCTATTGTCGAGCATTTGATCACCGGGTAACGTCTTGCCCGAAATTATTAGGTAAGCCGGTTCCGGCGAGGCGAACTATCGCCAAGGAGCGCCGCTGGTGCTACTCATGTTTGAAAGAGCACCTCCAGCGAGACTGTCCGCACCGGCGGCCCTGTCTGCATTGCCAGGGCAATCACCATGCCGTTATGTGCCTGAGTGCAAACGGCGTCTCCTCTCGGGGCTCTGCCAGGCCCTCGACCCCCACGGGCGGGGGCGCTCCACCACGCCCTCGGCGACGCGGAGGGCGTGGCGTGGTGCCTTGGTTTGAAAGGGGTCCCTTCCCCGACCAGTCGGGGGGTAATTCCCCCAGGGGCGGGGGTGTCATCACCCCTCCTCAGCGTGCGGAGAGGAACTTCACGGCCACTCATCAGTCCGCTGGACCATTCTCACTCCCGTTAGCTGAGTGACCGCGACGGGTGTACCACTGTTCCCCATTTGATGGAGGCGGCCCTAGCTAGCTGCCGCCTTATTATAATTAGAAACTTTCCACCTTGGCGTAAGGACGCCCGACCTGCACCTACTGGTAGGTTCTTCGTCTATGGGCCGCGGAGGACCCTACTCCTGGGATAGGTAGTTGCAAGCCGTAACAATCCCTTTCTTTTGAAACAAATGTATATTCTTTATGCAACTTAACCATGTCACTTTTTAGCTCAGTATTTTTAGCAATTATATTTATTTTTTCCTTTTCATTGTCATCCTTTTCTTTAATTAACAGCTCACACTGCTCCTTTGACGCCTTAAGTTCTTGAAGCGCCATTTAAAGTTGGTTCTCCAATTGACGCGTTTTGGCATTGCGTGTATTAATTTTACTATTAAATGTAAATAGCAAAAGAAAACCAAAGAAGCAGAGTAAGCAAATGTCTAGATGTATGGGCTTATTTACAGATCTCAAATTAAATTATCATGTAAATAATTTAAAATGAAATCCACAACAACACTTACTTAATAAAACTTAGTTAAAGGGATAACAAGAATTACACTTACAATAAGTTTAAACGTTAACGTTTAACGTTTTGTTCGTTACAGCTGTTACTTTTGGTTGAAACACTAAACACAATGTTTGTAATTAAAATAGGTACGTCTGACTTTTACTTATTTCAAAATACAAATAAGTCGCTTTTTACAACTGTAACTCAAAATTGAGGTGGATATTATTAATTAACAATATTTAATTTTTAATAATAGTTGGGAGCAATTATTTTACAAATTGTCACCGGGGTTGCCACAGAAAAAACAAACATAGTATAGCCTATTTATTTTTCAGGCTTAGTCACAGGATACATCTGAATGTTATAATTCGATTCCCACCATTGCACTTTCACCAGGAAAAGGAAAAACGCAGGAACACCTATATTATCAGATAAAAAAATATTAAAAGGCTCCAAGCTTAACCCATTTTTTAAAGAAAAAAGTTGCTGGGTTGAAAACATTTCTTCAGAATCTGGATAAAAAATCTTTGATGAATAAACAAAAATGGATGGTTTTGAAAAGATTGGAGTTGAAGAAACATAACTTATTAAACGTCAACTTAAGAAAAAAATCTAAAAGTGGGAAGCTCTCACGAGCTCAGTATTCATCACAGCTGCGATGTTTTGTTTTAACTCTCTGTACTGATACAAGAATTTCTTTCACAAAATCACAAAAATGTATTCGTTATAATATACATTCTAAACCAATCCCTTTTAAAATCTCATGATAGATAAAATTGTTACTGGTTTTTTTAATTTATATAAACATTAAGTTTATAAGTTAAATGGTAGGTAATTATAGTTATAATAAATACAGCCCTATTTTAATTATAATATACACCTTTTTATCGGTAATGCTTATCGACAGTTGTTACATCCGTGCCTATATGCGACTTGGCAATGTCGTTCATTACACTGTTATGACACAGAATATATCTATGTGTGTGTGAAATTGTTAATGTATTTATACCAATACGAATACTAAACAGCTGAGTTTTGAAGTTCTGATACGTCCACTACCCAAATAATCCCATGCGCGTTGTAGGAGACCTCCTGTTAATAGCTCAAAATAATAATAAAACAAAGAGAGGGAAATGAAACGGGATATAGGCAGAGAAATAGTTCAAAATATTGTTGGTAAATCTATAAAATGTCTACTAAGACTTTGTAATGCCTCATAATTATTATTAACAAATAAGAATTAAATTAAATATGAAGATATTCTGAATGTCTTAAAAATTATATTTTAAACCAGGTATGGGCACCGTTTGACATGTTGAGGGCCAAACTTTAGCGTGCAAAAAAAAAAACGTTCGCAGGCCGCGTTAAAAAGTACTTACTGGATTTTAAAGTAGTGATAATATTTTTTGCGATAGATATTAGACATGAAATAATACGACAATGTAATTATAGTATATTTTATTAAAATAACAAAATAGAAACAGAAACAGAAACTTTTTTTCAATATAGATTATAAATAATACTTATTGAAAGTCGCTCCTTTGTTTAATTACCACTAGTTCGAAAAAAAACCTCTATCCTGGGAAGAACCAGCAAGGAACCCAGCGGGATTTTTTTTAAATAACAGCTTACAATCACACAAATTAATAACACAACAAATTAGAAATAGCTTGGTAGCGATCACCTCATTTCCAGGGATTATTATCATCCATAAATTCTTGAATATTATAATAAACCTTTTTATAAAATCTTAGTTTAATAAAGTTTTTGAATTTTGCGCAGGTCAAATTTTGTATATTTTCTGGAATTTTGTAGTAAAAGCATATACATCTCCCCAAGAATGAATTACTGACTCGATGGAATCGAGTACCTGGTACTAATGAGAAATGAAAAAAAATTAAATTTAATAAATTGGTACATTATAATTAAATCGTTAAATTTGCAATTGTTACAAGCTACGAAAGTTAAATACCCCGACATCAATGAGACACTTGAGCTTGAATTTGGGAAACTAATCCATCGATATTTGGATTAATTCCACTGATACAAATACGTAAAGAATTTTCCAAATTATCGACAGTCAGTCTTGTACGATGTGTTGATTTATTAACTTTCATCAATGAAAGAACTGTTCGCATTTATAAGTACTGCCAAACGCACAAATAAATCTTCTTGCGATCTTATATCTGGATTTGATCGGCCATTGGCAACTGAAAATTAAAATAAAGAAGAGTAGAAAAGTATTCCCTATAAATATTAACGTGAAACTTCTCATAATACGAAATTATTCTGGCTCACCTTCGACTTAAATTCAACGTAGAAGCTCTACAACTTGAAGGTAGAAATAAAGTGTAATACCAATCGATATATACTTTTGCAGATAAGGCGCACTAACACCTAGATGTTACTCACCACCTTTATTATTAAGGTCATTACAGCCAAACTGTTCACCAGCTGAACATAAGCCTCTCCCAAGGAATGCCACAAAACACGACCCTGAGCCCCTTGCAGAGTTTAGATGGTAGAGCCATGCTGCAGCTACATTATGGTTGTAGCATTAATACGAGTATGTCGGCTTGACCGGAGAAGGACCACGCCCTCACAGAATATCAGCGTGAAATAGCAGCTAAATGCTGCTGCGTTTTGTATGGTGAATGCTGAGAACCGGGGACCCTTTTTACTGGAGAGACAGAGCTCAAAAAAGTTAAGAACAATAAATTCTCCCTATTCCACTTGTATCAGTTTCACAACAGTCAATTCCTTACTAATTAATCCCTTCCCGCTTGGAAAAGGCTCACAATTTTATATCAAATACCAGATACAAGGACTTCGCTCTCCCACATTAAAAAAAATGTGGAGGAGGCACTCGGCTCCAAACGCGCCGTGCGCGGTAAGCGCCAACCATTTAATGCGCTTCCCTCGAAGGAAACGTTAAGTTGCGAACTGGACCATAGTCCACAGCAAAATAACTGGCGCACCAGTAAAAAAGAACATGGCCCCTTGATAGTGCGTAAGCACAAACATCGACCGAAGTCACGCGTGTCAATGCGTGTAAACGCTATACAGAATACGATCAAATCCAGCCGCAGTGAATGTACGTCACACAGATTAGGCAACAATAGGCACACTGGCCATAAAATGCCCTCCGTTAGCGTCACCACCTGCCAGACCGCCGTTCATGCAGACGTAATGTAAGTGTAAGGCATCACCACCAATTGCATGATTAGCACGACCAATTGGCTCCAGAGCGTGTCATGAGTCTACCGCTCACCTCAAGGGAATGGGGTTCCACGTTGCGCGGCTTTCGGCTGCAGCCTTGAGAGCCTCCTCAGATCTTCCCTCCAGCTACCGCCCGCATGAGGTCGACACATATGCTCCACCAACCAATACAATGGCAGATATAGCCCATAAGCAGTTATAAGCTAATAGTAATAATTCGCCATCAGAAAGGGTTTGTGTCACTGACGTTAAGTATATGCATTTTTCGATCATGTTTGACTCACCTACCAACAAGTTGCCTTCAATCTTTCAAAGTTGGGAACTTTATAGAGATATATTATTATGTTGTTATATAAAACATCATGGAGGTCAGACAGTCTGCAGTACCGCAATGAAGGGACCCAACTTGGACAAAGCTACTTAAGTTATGAGTCAAACCAAGACGCAGAAAACGCTATTGAGAATAGCGACCCGCCAAGCAACCATAGCAGAGACGCAATGCTGCAGAACGCAACGAGCATCAATACGAGTATCGTTGGCTTACACCATCCCAAGGTCCCCCATACAGTCCCAGCAGACATCACCACCCGTATACATCCATGCCCAGAACCACAAAATCCGTTGAATCAGGCGCAGCACACCCGCAGAGCTACCACAAGACGCAATAACTCAAGTAGCAGTAAGCATCAATGCAACTATCATACGGATGGCGCTCCCTCACAACACACCTAGCGTATAAGCGTCGAATCTGGTGTGTTTCCTGATTTAATGAAACATAGTAAAGTCATACCTATATTTAAATCTGGTAGTACAATAGACCCCGCCAATTTAAGACCAATTTCTGTACTACCAACATTAAGTAAAATTTTTGAAAAAATTATTTTAGATCAGATGTTAAGGTTCTTTAATATTAATAAATTGCTACATAAAAATCAATTCGGTTTTACAAGGGGTCGCTCGACAACTGACGCTGGAGTTGAGCTTATTAAACATATTTTTTGTGCATGGGAGAATTCAGAGGATGCTTTGGGTATATTTTGTGACCTTTCCAAGGCCTTCGACTGTGTTCACCATGAGACATTAATCAGGAAGCTACAGTACTATGGTGTCAAGAACACAGCGCTTAAACTTATTATTTCATATTTAAGTAATAGAAAGCAGAAGGTTATTATCAATGGTAAAAGTTCTTCCGGGTCACCTGTACTAATGGGTGTTCCTCAGGGCTCGATTCTTGGCCCATTCCTGTTTCTGGTGTATATTAATGACTTACCTCACCTTGTAGGGGATAGTCATGATATAGTATTATTTGCTTATGATACTTCCTTGATTTTTAAACTTAAACGTCAATCTTTGCAATGTGACGAAGTGAATAATGCTATATCAAAATTAGTGCATTGGTTTAACGTTAATAATCTGCATTTGAACGGAAATAAAACTAATTGAGTTAAATTTACAACAACGAATGTTAAAAATCTGAATACCAATGTGTTTTTAAATATGGAGGAATTGAGCCCTGTTGTATCCACTGTTTTTCTTGGCATCACTCTTGACGCAAAGCTTCAGTGGGGCCCCCATATATCCAAATTAGCAAGCAGACTAAGTTCTACAGCTTATGCTGTAAAAAAGATTAGAGGTCTTACTAGTGTCGAGACAGCTAGATTAGTTTATTTTAGTTATTTCCATAGCATAATGTCTTATGGGATTTTGCTATGGGGAAATGCGGCTGATTCAGAAACTATTTTTGTTTTACAGAAGAGGGCCATTAGAGCTATTTACAATCTAAAACCGAGAGAGTCTCTTAGAGATAAATTTAAAGAAATTAATATATTAACTTTGGCCTCTCAGTATATTTACGAAAATTTAATGTATGTTCATAAAATAAAGGTAGTTTTAGAAAAAAAAGTGATATACATTCTGTAAACACTAGGAACAAACACAAGCTAGTGATACCAGTTTCTCGACTCCACAGAGTCAGTAATTCATTCTTGGGGCAATGTATACGCTATTACTACAAGGTCACGGAAAGTGTACAGGCTCTCTCTATCACCAAGTTTAAATGTTTTGTTAAGTTGAAACTGTATAAAAGGGTTATTATACTATAAATGAATACATGGTTGCTAATAACTACTGGGAATGAGGTGGTCGCTTCCAAGCTGTTTCTAAAATAAATTTTGTAAATAGGTCGTAATCATTTATATTGTAAAATTTATTTTAAAAAAAATGTCCCGCTGGGTTTCTTGCTGGTTCTTCCCAGGACAGAGGGTATTTTTTCGAACCAGTGGTAAAGTAAAAAATGACTTTCAATAAGAATTACACATGTAATGTATATTGAATAAAAATTATTCTATTCTTTTCTATTCTATTCACCCACATGATCCCTACGCACTTTGCTAACAAAATTGATAATGTTGTTAACTAAAAATACCACCAATGTATCATAGTAGCACGCTGCTAAGATGTCAGTAGCTAAAACTTCACATATCATAGCGCTATTGCACTGACATGAAGTTGAGTATTCTTGCTGCACTTAAAAGTGCTACCAAACACACTCACCCTAATCCAAAAAATAGCTGACGTATCATAACGCTATGCGCTAAGACTATGTGGTAGGGGTGTGCGACAACAAACAACAAACCCGCTTACCACCGGTACTAAGATGATATGTCTAGGACACATCGATTAGCGAGTCCAAGTTTACCTCGGTCTTAGACGCTGTGAAGCAATCTGTACACCACTATAATAATCCTTTTCAAGTCCCATTTCTTTCAATATAATGCTTTTGCATATTTGAGACCTTCCACATATTTGCTTTCTTTCATAGACCGTACTCGTACTATTATATGTCTTATACATATAGGACTTCAAGTCATAATTCTACTATCATAATGCAAAGGCATCGTAGAGACCTTCTATATTAATGCTTTGGTTCCATAGATCTTACTATCATAAGCCCCTAATATAGGACTAGTTATTGTGCAACACTACTATTAGCAGTCGGTCACCCGACCACCCCATATATGTCCAACTTCTTTCAATATAATGCTTTTACATATTAGAGACCTTCTATATTTTTGCTTTATTTTATAGACCACACTATTATATGTCTTATACATATGGGACTTCAAGTCATAACTCTGCTATCATAATGCTTATGCATCATAGAGACCTTCTATATTAATGCTTTTGTATCATAGACCTTACTATCATAAGTCCCTAATATAGGACTAGTCATTGTGCAACCTTACTACTAACAGTCGGTCAGCCGACCATCACATATGTGTGTGTGTGTGTGTGTGTGTGTGTGTGTTTGTGTGTGTGTGTGTGTGTGTGTGTGTGTGTGTGTGTGTGTGTGTGTGTGTGTGTGTGTGTGTGTGTATAGCCTTAGGTATTTGTCTCCGGCAACGTCACTCTTATAAGGGAACATTACATGAACACCCTCATTAACTTGAACTTTTCCAATTAATACAAAAACACTTTCATCAACTTAATTATACTCAATTATATTACAAATGTTAGTTATTATCTTTATTATTGCAATATAATCGACTTGTACTTATATTATTTAATAAGTTTTGAATATTTTAAACAGAATTTTAATAAATTTAGAAATTTTTAAAGACAATTTATGCGTTTACTACACTATAATATTCAATATTCCAAATGAATATATTTGAAATTTATACTTAATATTGCATTTTAATTGTTTAAAATATAATTTCTATGACATTTTTAAATGTCTTTTTAATTAATTTAAATATTATTTATTAATAATAATTATGAAGCGTCACAATATTAATAATAGTAAATATTATTAATAGTATTAACAGTGGTAGAGCCACGCGGCAGCTTTGGCTGTAGCACGGATGGGCCGGCTCGAACTGGGGTGGTACCACGACCTCACAGAATACCAGCATGAAGTAGAGGTTTACCTCTGCGTTTCGTTTGGTGAGTGCAGGTGGCCGGAGGCCCTTTTTACTGGAAATGAGGCATTTCATCTTAGTCCTCACGGGTGGCAACGCATCTGCATTTTGATTCGCAAACGAGGATAGATGTAGATGTCTATGGGCCGCAGCAACCACTTACCATCAGGTGGACTGTGTGCTCGTTTGTCACCCAACACCTATAAAAAAAATATGTACTTGTTCAATAGGTTGAAACATATAGAAAATACAGTCTAAATATGTCTCACTAAATACTGACCTCCTCTCACGTGAGAGTTATTGACTACTCTACTAGCGCGTGTAAATATCCAACGTTATTCTGGTATCAGGTGAATAAGATTGTAGTAAATGAAAGTTTATGGGAAACTTATAACAAAAAGAATATAACAAATGTGATTATTGTCAAACAAATTAATGGCAACTAATGTAACATTGAATTTGTGATCGTGTAAGAGATGAGTTCCATTTTTTTAATAGAATAAGGGTAACAAGCGAGCACACAGCCTACCTGACGGTATGTGGCTCATAGACATCTCCATCTATCCTCAATTAAGAATCAAAATGCACCCGGCTATCTGGTTATCTACACTCACCATACGAAACAGCAGCATTAAGCTGCTATTTTACATGCGAGCCGTGACGTAGTGTGGTCCTTCCCCAATTGAACCGACCCATGCGTGCTACAACAATAATATACCTACAACATGGCTCTACCACGTATATTATTTTCTTTAGTTCTCCATTTAAATTCATTTTTTTTGTTAAAAGTGGTTCGGGTGGTTTGCTACTATTTGGTCTCTACCTACCGCCTCAGGTATTACAGACGTGACGCTATGTTTACATGTATTTACTAGATGGTAGAAAATGGAGTTCCTTTTTTGCCTAAGAGTACATCCGGGTAAGTACAATCCTCTTACGTATTTTTGTCACCAAATAGCAGAACGCACACTGCTGTGTTCCGATATAAAGAATAGAATAGAATAATTTTTTATTCAATATAGATCACATGTGTAATTCTTATTGAAAGTCATTTTTACTTTACCACTAGTTCGAGAAAAACCTCTGTTCTGGGAAGAACCAGCATGAAACCCAGCGGGAATTTTTTTTAAAAGCATATTTTACATTAATGATTGGTACAAAATTTATTTTAGAAACAGCTTGGAAGCGACCACCTCATTCCCAGTAGTTATTAGCAACCATGTATTCATTTATAGTATAATAACCCTTTTATACAGTTTCAACTTAACAAAACATTTAAACTTGGTGATAGAGAGAGCCTGTACACTTTCCGTGACCTTGTAGTAATAGCGTATACATTGCCCCAAGAATGAATTACTGACTCTGTGGAGTCGAGAAACTGGTATCACTAGCTTGTGTTTGTTCCTAGTGTTTACAGAATGTATATCACTTTTTTTACTAAAACTACCTTTATTTTATGAACATACATTAAATTTTCGTAAATATACTGAGAGGCCAAAGTTAATATATTTATTTCTTTAAATTTATCTCTAAGAGACTCGCGGTTTTAGGTTGTAAATAGTTCTAATGGCCCTCTTCTGTAAAACAAAAATAGTTTCTGAATCAGCTGAATTTCCCCGTAGCAAAATACTATAAGACATTATGCTGTAAAAATAACTGAAATAAACTCATCTAGCTGTCTCGACACTAGTGAGACCTCTAATCTTTTTTTACAGCATAGGCTGCAGAACTTAGTTTGCTTGCTTCTTTGGACATATAGGGGCCCCATTGAAGCTTTGCGTCGAGAGTGATGCCAAGAAAAACAGTGGATTCAACAAGGCTCAGTTCTTTCTCATTTAAAAACACATTGGTACTCAGATTTTTAACATTCGTTGTTGTAAATTTAATACATATAATTTTATTTTCGTTTTAATGTAGATTATTAACGTTAAACCAAAGCACTAATTTTGATATAGCATTTTCACTTCGTCACATTAAAACGATTGACGTTTAAGTTTAAAAATCATTAAGTATCATCAGCAAATAATACTATAGAAGTAGAATAGAAGAGAAGGTAAGTCATTAATACGAGGGCGCCACTGAAAATTTCGGGAATCAAGGTAGTGGCACATCATTAATATTTAAAAATGTATTTATTGCTTTCCGAAGTATTCTCCGCGAAATTTGACACATTTTTCCATACGATGGAACCGATCATTGAAGCAACCATTCCATTCGGAAGTTGGGGTCTCCAAAGTGGCCGTTTTGTAGGCGTACACAGCTTCTTCAGGTGATGAAAACCTCTGTCCACGCAATTTATTCTTTATTTTAGGGAAAATTTATTTCAGGGGGGTTCATGCAAGATTATTTGTATTTGACGCATGCCAATGTCTAAAGTTGCCTGAATTTAGCGGTATGTTACATGTCGATCTTCCTCAATCAGCTTACGCACAGCATCAACGTTTTCTTGGGTGACTGCAGTTTTTGGACGACCTTGACGGGGATCATCACTGAGCTTGACATGTCCACGTTGAAATTCAGCAAACCAGCGATAAATTGTGGTTTTAGATGGGGCTTCATCACCAAGTGCAGAAATCATCCGGTCAACACACTGTTTTTGTGTTAATCCACTTCGAAGTAAATCATAATAAATCATCGCTCTTGAATTTTCTTGAGTCAATTCCATTTTCTCAACGACTAAACAAGTTTGACAAAACCTTATGACAAGACCGAGAATCTTTTTTAAATAAATAAATGGTATTCGATTTTTAAAACCACGGAGTTTTCAATTAAAAAGATTTTAATATGACAGGAACAGTGGAAATATTCCATTCCCGATACTTTAAGTGCAGCCTATTTATACACTAGAAATAGGAATGTGCCGAGCATGGAGCCCTGAGGGACACCCATTAGTACAGGTGACCGGGAAGAACTTTTACCATTGATAATAACTTTCTGAATTCTATTACTTAATATGAAATAATAAGTTTAAGCGCTGTGTTCTTGTCACCATAGTACCGTAGCTTCCTGATTAATATCTCACGGTGACCGCAGTCGAAGGCCTTGGAAAGGTCACAAAATATACCCAAAGCATCCTCTGAATCTTCTCATTCACAAAAAGTATGTTTAATAAGCTTAAATCCAGCGTGAGTTGTCGAGCGACCTCTTGTAAAACCGAATTGATTTTTATGTAGCAATTTATTAATATTTAAGAAACTTAACATCAGATCTAAAATTATTTTTTCAAAAATTTTACTTAACGTTGGTAGTACAGAAATTGGTCTAAAATTGGTGGGGTCTAATGTACTACCAGATTTAAATAAAGATATTACTTTACTATGTTTCATTAAATCAGGAAACACTCCAGATTCGACGCTTGTATTAAATATAATGGCTACATAAGGTACTATTATATATATCACAGATAAAATAACTTTAACGGAAATCCCCCATAAGTCTACCGTTTTCTTAAAATCAATAGTTTTAAAATATTTAACGATATCTTTTGGCAGTACTCTATGGAATTTAAAACAAAAGAGTAGCAAAAGCCATAATATATGTATACAGGACTAGCTATCCTCCCCGGCTTCGAAAGAGTTCTGAATCTCGACAACAGGGTAACCTACCGGGTCCAAATGAACACACACAAAAAAATCATCAAAATCGGTCGTACCGGTTTTGAGTTTTAGCGAGACAATCGGCAACCTATAACCTTCTTTGTTAAAAGTTGGCAGCACGTGTAAATGGATTGTGGTAGCCGCTTACCATCAGGTGGTTTGTAAGATCGTGTCTTCAGTTTTACAAAAAAAAAAATGTTATCATAGATAATATTTTATTTTTTGCATTCCCCAAAATGTATTCTTTCTCCAAAACAATTTTATTGGTGCCGACAGGGAGAAACACCCGTGCCCGGTCATTGTCGGTGTAAGCCTGTAGGTGAGTCTTCCTGTTCTTCTATGCATCCAGGTTTCAAAATGCGGCAGGATTGTATCATCACCGCGTTTGCGCGTATAATTCTCTTCAGAGAGATGAGAGAGTTGCTAATGCGTTAAGTCGTTTCTGCCGCTTAACTTCTTCGAATACCTCATCCGACTCATTCCCGACGCCCTAGTGGAGGACACGTGTTCGGTCGTACACTTTGGTTTCCATGTCCATTCCAATGCCGCATCGTAATTTATGGAATCATAGAGCCTCGATCTTGTGAGGCGCTATTTTTAAACACGACTCGTGAATTTTGGCGACGACAACTTCCGCACCAAGTTCAGTGAGCTCCTTGGCCCTCTCGAAGGTGACCCCGCTGGCAATCACCAACTTGTCGTTGGCATAGCAAACGATATCTACGCCAACAGGAAGTTCAACTCACAGAACTACATCATAGGCGAGGTACCACAGTAGAGGCTCCAACACCGAGCCTTGTGGAACCCCACGTCTGATCTTCTTCCGGATCTTTCTATCATTTTAACCCATGTACAGGATGTATCTGTCACGCAAGTAGTCTCCGATAACAAGTTACAGGTAGGTGGGTACCTGATGGTGTGTCACTGCGCTCCTGATTGCGCCCCAGAGTAGAGAGTTAAAGGCAATGACGATATCGAAACTTATACCTTGAGATACTGCTTGTATCGACAGGGAGCGTACGCGCATGATGACATCTACTGTAGAACGCTCTCGTCGGAATCCAAACTGGCTATCAGCGAAATCATGACCAACGCACGACAGATGCCGTTGAGCCGAGTGGCAACGATTATTTCGATCAGATTGACAATTTTGTCCAAGAGCCAAAGGCAGTACGCAGAGGAAGAATCGGCGGATCTGCCATCCTTCTTAAAGAGGACCAACCTTGCCTCTTTCCATGCGGTGGGGAACTTGGCACTCCGCAGATAGTCGTTAAACATCAGCCTAAATCTGTCTTCCAGGGCAGCTAGACTCAGCACTAGGGCTCGACCCGGGATACCGTCGGGTCCCGGTGAAGTGTTCCGGGCACTTTACGCGCGCCCCAGAGACCTTCGTTGAGTCCCTCCGGAAGCTCATTCCAGGACCGAGACCTGGCGTTAGCAATGGCTAATTGCAACGCTTTTGTAGCTACGCGGTATGTCCCGTAGAGTCTGGCTATCTCCTCAGGCGGAGCTCGCCTTCTCTCCCTTTGGGCACTGGTGTATTGGTGCCGACTCCTGAGACAGATTGCACGAAGCCATGCGATTTCTGCTGACCACCAGTATACTACCTTGCGCTTGGGACGACTGATTCTGGGCATCGACAAATCGCATATTTGCGTCATCGTACCTCGAAACCAGTTTGCTTCCCCTTCCGGATCGAACTGAACCTCTTTAACTTTTTTTGGCTATACTGCGGCGATGGTGACGACTTCGAGCTTGTATCGGTCTAATCGATTGAGACATCAACGCCGCGATGGGTTGCCCTCTCGGCGGCTGCAACTACTGTCAACCTGGCGAATTGTAACATCGAAAACGATGCGTCGATGATCGCACAATATCCTCCGCCATTCGTTACCCTGATAGTATTTGCATTGCAAAATGAGCTCCCCTGCCACCGCACACAGGTCATTACGGACCCCTCATTAGCTATTCGGAGGTCCAGTCCAGCCGCTCACTCCATAATGGTCTCTCTCTTCGGATCGTCTCTGGTGTTACTCCAAGCCCTGGAATGGGTGTTTAAATCTCCCATGACGATCATTAGACGGGGTTGGCACTTGCAAACGCAGTTCGCCACCTCGTTCAGGTACGCCTCGTAGTCGGCAAGGGACCTATTGGAAGAGAGGTAGCAGCGGACTATGTCCAGGGCGCCTCATTGCACTGCAACAAAAACCTGCCCATAATGGACACATTAGGACTGACGATCTGCATTGGTTAGTCTTCTCTCCAGGCTCACCACAGGCGTAGCAGCATGCACTACGGTCCTGTTTAGGCATCCACTGACAACTTATCTTTTTTCAAAGCATCTGAAGCAATGCATAGGCCAAATTTTAGAAAAGCTACGCGAGCAGAATCCCAGCCCACACATACTGGACCTTAAGCCAGGATCATGCGGACTGCTGTGACGGGGCAACGTCACAGCAGTCATCTTCCCATGCTGGTGGGAGTTCGGTGAAATTTCCCGAGTTCAATACTGTCCACCGTGCATTCTCCCACTGCAACTACCGTTATCGCAACTTCCTGGGTGCTTATCGCGTCGTCTTATTCCTTTAAGAGCGGCCAACCCCTCTAACTTTTCATACAAACGCTTGTATGTGATTATGGGGTTGCAATAGATTTTTCTTTGAAAATTTTAATTTAATCGGTATCTTGTGCACTATATCTAGGTTTCTATCTAAATAAAAAATCTAAATTTGGAGAAAAAAATTCAGTATAAGCCTCCAAAAATCTACTTTTTTGCATAAATTTTACCTGAAATTTGGTCGTTCATAATGTACTCACTAATTGTAAAAGTAAAGAAAATATTTTATAGCAACCTCGCCAATGTAATGGAGATTGACTAAATGACAAAAAACCTTTGGCTTCTGCGTTGACGCCATTTGTAGCTATAAAGAGTAAAAAAGTTGTGTTCTGTACACAAGATGGAGATGGTATCAAATTGAAAAGAAACCATAATTACTATTACCAGGTCCAAGCCCAACTGAAAATTGCAAAGAAGAGTTTTTGTTACTTTGTTCGCTTACGTTTGACGCCAAAGGGATTCTTGTATGAAAAGATATACAAAGATCCAACCTTTTGGTCAGATGATAAAATATTGAATCTGACACAGTTTTACTTCAAATGTGTTCTGCTAGAAATTATTGACCCACGTTTTCCACGCAAACTGCCAATGAGAGATAGATTCAATTATTGTTATTAGATAATAATATGTTTTATACTAAATTTTCAATCACTTCTGACAGTAAACTCTTTGTGTTCGGAAATCGGAATCGTCTCGACATCCGGGTTGTTTTATGTATTGTTCATTAAGTGTAACAAAGTTCTTTAGAATAAAAATATATATTTATACCCAACTCTATTTAAACTATATACTTTATTTTTGATCAACCACCTGTACTACGGTACAAATTAGTACCTAAACAAACATACATTTGGAGACATTTACATACGGTACAAGTAGGTAAGTTACCTAATTTCAGCTTCCTAAATACAAATAGCCTAGACAGATAAAGAGTTTATTCTGCTTATACCGCTACTCAATAAGCAGAATAAATTATTTACCTTTACATTTTCGTGCTCTAATTAGGTATAACAAGGACGAATATGAAAGTTGGATGGAACTCCCTGCTAAAACAAAACTGAGTCCAGTTTATGTGTGAGTATTGATGATTGCGCGTGTAACCGCCGACTAATATGTTGTGAATGTTTGCGTGCCGGTCTTGTACGCACGCCGACACATTAAGATATATAAACCAGTTTATGCGGTACTCTTATTGTACGGAAAAATGAAAGAAAGCGAGGCCATGTTATACTGGAAATTATAGCTTGATGTGTCGCCGAGTGTACTTACACACACACGAGTTGTCAGTGTGTGTGTAAGTACAGAGTGACAGTTTTTTTATTTGCGACATATTATTTTTTACATGGAAATTATTTATGTTATAAATAATTTCATTTATATATTATATTTATAATTATAACATAAATAATTTCCATGTCGAAAATAGCGGACGTACGATACCTAGTATGGTAAAAAACAACACACACATATCTCCGAGGCCAAGCGGTACGTCCGCGCTAGACATAGAGTAATATAATAAAATAATATGGTACCTACTAAATGTAGGCATGTAGCGAAATTTACAAAACTATAGCTATGCGCCATAGTAGCGAGGCCGTAAGTTACCGAATGCCAACTGAACGCTCAGGCGCTGTCTCTCTCTTTTCGCTTTTCCTATTTTTCTAAAACTGCGCTGGATGAAACAACAAGCTTTTTAACCATGCTCGCATTGACGATAGACGGGCCGGGAAGGGCCCTCTTAAGCGAACATCGCCTGTTTACATTGGGCGACCAATGCGTATTTTCAGATCTGAAAGGACCTCTTTCGTGGTCACCGCCAGCTTATTTGCCTTTTGGCCACAGTCTAAACCAGTAATTTCTGGCAGGAAACCTCCGGTTAGGGCTCACTTTTGGCGCAAACCCTCAAGATCCATCTCAAGGTCCATCAGCCGGATTTTCAACTTGGCTACCTTCATCATTTCGGCATACGTGGTGATAGATCCCTCAATTACCGTAACTGTTACTGCTGCGGACGACGGTGCACGGAGTAATCTCTTATTCTTACCCTTTTTGGAGAGTGAGGGCTGATATTTTCGGCTGAAGGCTGTTTTTCGTATCCTTTCGACTTTTTAAACTTTTAAGTCACCTCTGCCCATGTTGTCTCCTTAGGCATTGGTACTATTTTATATTATACATCTCCGGTGCTATCACTAGCGGCAACGCTGCAACGGGCTGGCAGGAAGTCCTCATATTACGCTTCCTGATCTTCATCGTTTTATTCGACTGCGGCAGCAGCAGCTGCAGTCTATTCAACTCTACTGGCTGTACTTGCGACGGTGGTGACGACTGCTTTGAAACTAGTGGCATGGTTGCGATAGTAACGGGCTTTTTGCCTAAAGAAGTTCCACGGATTTTATGTGGAAAGAGTTTAGCTACGAAAATAGCCAGTTTCCTCTTTATAAAAGCTCCCATCCGCTACATTAAGCTCATCCACGCCCCGGTCATGTTTTGAAGAAACAGGAACACTCAGAGTAGATGAGATGATCTTGCTCGTATTAGCTAGAGCTGGAACCCGTCATTGGTTATGGAGGAGTTTCAGATCCTGTGTTATTTTCTGCAGTCGCATTTCAATATTGGAAATTTGGGAAAGTAGGTATGTATTTTCTCTTTGCAGTCTTGCGACGTGTTCTTCTGTGTTGGTCCTCCTTAGGATTTCTTCGGCCGCAGCTTTTACGTGGAACACAGCTAGCCTTAAGCCGCGATCGAATTCCCCTTTTAAGTTTCGGGAACGATCTGCCACCATTTACACGACCTGGAGATGCTGGGCCAGATGACCATTCTGTTGATTAATAGTGCGCTTTTCCATTTCGCTGGATAACTCCTCGGGGCCAGTTAGGTTTTTTATAGCCCTAGTTTTGCAAGGTGCCAGAGGGAGGTCGAGGGTTTCCTCCTCTGTTTCCACCTTCGTGGCTATTTGCTCTTCAGCTGAACTTGCGGCTACATGTGCGGGGCGATCGGCTCTTCTTTTTCTCCCAGTCTAGGAAAATGAGGATTCATCAGAACCTACTCCATTGCTCTCACCGACTATACTATGAGGGAGTGTCTATCTCGTATTAGAACTGTTTGTCCCTTTGACTCCGCTCCCTTATTAGTATGGCTCCTAGATGATCTTGTGGAGTTGGTGCTATTATATTCCCGCTCTGTGGTGGATTGCTACTGGCCTTACAGGCCCCCACCAGCTCCTTCCTTTTCAGTCTTACATCTAATCCAGACACGTATCTGTTTTCTTCATGTTTTTTATATTTTATATTCTTTATTCATTTTTATCCTATGAGTGTCGTGGAAATAAAATTCGATCCGGGCAGCGCTTTCAGGACTCTGATAAGCCTAGGGTAACCCATCTAACGTGTTGTCCGGTACCACGATGAAGCTAATACTTGCGACTGACATTTACAGCTCCTCACGGTGTGCCACGCTTGAACTTTGGATGATTTTTAAGAGGTTGTCATCCTCGCAACTCCGGGTGGTTAAGCCAAGATTTTTTAGTTTGTAAGGCGCCGCGAGACATGATTCGAACGGTGATAGTTGCCGGGTGAGGGAACACTGAGCCCTTCCTTTTATTTAAATAGGGTATGGACCCTAAACCCAGGGAGGGTTTCTCAAACGCTAACGACTGAGCACTCCCCAGCCATTCACCCATTAGCACGCAAGATCGGTTTGGGGTAATTTTTAATAGAGGTTTTCTTTCTCGTGGCCCAATAGAGCCTCAGGTTCCAACTGGGATTACGCGTTTGTCAGGCGCCGGCAAAAGGCGCGTGCACTTGACACTTCACCGCACGTGTCACGTCCACTGTTTTTCTCTATAAAGAAGATAAGGAGGAGCAACATCAAGTCTCAAAGCCCGTTATTCGGAGCAATATGCTCGTGACCGTTTCTCAGTTCAAATAAGAACTGAGGGTACGCCCAAAACCCAACCAGTTTTAATCCACGACAGTTTCCCGCCGCCACTCATATCTGAGTGGAATTCCCGATCCGCCACCCGGGATCGCGCCCGTTGGAAGAATAAGTAGCTCCTAAAGGGTTCCACGTCACACCTATGTCGGTAGTTGAGTTAGAGTGACCGATATAGCTCAACGGATTAGTAAGCTGAAGTGACAATAGGCCGGCTAAATAACTCGAAGAACCCACAATAGATGGGGAGAAAAGGTTATCACGTGGCAGCCTCATACCGGTAGGTGAAGTTTAGGGTAACCCGCTACTATATGGAATAACGACCGGGTAAGGCATGCAGAAAATCGATAGATGCAGGTCTGAGCCACCTCCAAGTCGATGGATGAAGGTGGCTCTGGACCGTGCTTTGTGGCATTCCTTGGAGGAGGCCTTGGTTCAGCATTGGACTTGTGAAGGGCTGTAATTATGGTGATGATTATGCTTCTCCTGATACTTAATTCGTCTCAGTCTCTCGACGTTTAGTTTTCTGTAGGTTTCACTTATACTGCGTGTGAACTGCGCACATGTTTTTTTTATGTTGTTTATTTAAACAGTTAAAATGAATACTAACCATCTTTGAAGCACCGCACAGAGGGGAGACCGACATAATAGGAAACACTATCTTTAAAAAATAATACTAGTATTGCTATGACCATTAATAATGTTCCCTTTGAACATTACTAGTAAGCTGAAAATGCTTATGATAGAGGTAGTTCACAAGAGTAGTCGAATGGTGGATTCGAACCAACAACTAGAGTTCGCGGTCCGTTCTCTACCCTGCCATTAGGTTACTGTCGCTTACTACATAGTATTCTATCTTATTCTCTCGCAGGATACATTCTATAGATGTACATGTTTGTAGATTTTATGTGCCCCACTTCAATGTTTTAAACAAATGTCTGTCTAAGTGTGGATAGTACATTATTCAACACTTTTCACATAATTCAACGGTAAAGTCGTCTCCTTAAACTTCATTCGCCGCTTTATTTCTAAAATGCCTGTTTTTTTTTTCAATTAAAATACACTCAAAAGCTTTTTGTTCTACGTCTGCTATTTCGAGTGGACTTTACAGACATATGAAGAAGAAGATTCAACGGCGGAGAAGCTTAGAAATTATGGATTCTCTCACATTTCACCGAATAGATGAAGTATGTTGATAAGGAATCCTATTTGTCTGAGAAAAATATAACTATGACATATGAAGAGAACATAAGAACTTGGATTGCAAAGTGCAGCGATCTCTTTTCTGCCCTAAAAACCCTCTCAAAATATCAACCCAGTCAGATGTACCAGTGCTGAGAAAGACGTATGTAGATGGTAACTTTAATAATAATTCATCAATTAGTAACTCTTATCATAGAGACTAATTTAAGTACATTGTCTACAGAAAGACGGACTGCGAGTTAGATTCCTGCACAAAACAAGTTTGATGATTTGATTTTATAAACGGGAAATTAATTCCTCATATATTTTTTATACAAAAGTATTTTCATAAAAATATATGAAATTTCCTTGTGTATTTTCCAATTCCTCGTACAACATTAGTAACATAAAGTAAAAAATAGATTTTATATTAAATTTCTAATTCCTCTCATTAATCTTCTATTTTCTTCTTTTACAAAAACTTTAAATATGTATACTACACATTCCCCTGTATCGTGGAGGTAGTTTACATTCAAAAAATTGCAGAAGGACAAACATCCCGATCTGTAATAATAATTCGTAGGACACACAAATACTTCTTGCGTGTGGGATTCGTACCCGCGGCCCTTAGCGCCGCAAGTCAGCCCTCCTAAGCAACTGCGCCACGGAGCCAAGTGCAAAGAATGTGTCAGAGGTCTAGTCTGAGTAAGACTTCAATTACTAGCATCTAATAAAACACAAGATTAAATATCTGTGATACGTTTATTACTCCAGTGTCATATTTATTAAATTTAAAAAAAAATTACTGCGATATCCATGCAAATTAATTAGAACATAACATGAGCAATTTAATCGCTATTGCGAGCTTAAGACGATTTTTAATATCAGACTCTATAAAATGACAACATGTTTGCTGTTGTCATTTTATAGAGTATGACGCTATGAAAATAAAAACCATCTTAATTACCTCAACTTTTAGGCTAGTGCCATCTTTCGAGGTTTAGATCAAGTATGACAAACGAGCACACCTGATGGTAGTCGAGATCAAATCCAGTCCGTAAGAGAGGCTATGGTTGAGCGTATCAATCTCACACCATAGGCAGCCTCTGAATGGGGCGATCCCAATCTCGTGAGATTCAACACCTCCAAAACATAGGCGTGACCTTTCACCGCTAAACGGAGCCCGCTCACCCTGGATCCTACTCTCCGAAATGTATCCTTGGAGAATACTGACCACCTTCAGTTGTTAGGGGTTGAATTTTCTATAAACCTCGGCTATGGGTGGTTCATTGAGTCCAGAGTTAAAGCAGCAGCAAAATAGTTGGTGTCCTTGTAAGGGTGCGGTAGCACTTCACGCCGGGTCAAATTCTTACCTTGTATAAAGAGCAAGTCCGGTCGTGCATGGAGTACTGCTGTCATATATGGGCTGATGCTACAAAATGCCACCTGGCAGCGTGTCTCTCAGTGGAGAGACGTGCTAAGAGGCTCATTGGTGACCTTGATTTGGTTGAAACCAATCTTGTCAGCCTCGAGCACAGGTGCATAGTAACCAGTCTTTGGGTATTCTATAGAATGCAATTCGGTGAGTGGGCGCAGAAATTACACGCTTTGATTCCTTCCTCTCCTTTCCACCATCGGACAACCAGGCCGTCGGCGGGTCTTCATCCCTTTTTTGTCGATATTCTACGCATTAGAACCTAACGGTTTGCTTCATCTTTTGTAATGCATACAACAAAGGAGTGGAATAATTTGTCGGTGTCTATTTTTCCGTCCGAATAAAATCTGTGCGTCTTCAAGGCAAGAGTGAATAGGCTTTTTGCGCTAAAAAGTGCAATTTATCATCTAGTGCTCCATTATTACTTACCACTAGAAGGGATTGTGGTCAAGCACTAGCTTACAATAAGTAAAAAAAAATCCAAACGTTTGGGTAATGAATTATACTACATTTTCTTTTACTTTTTTTATATGGCCACTATATGGCAACCCTTACTGAATATTGCCCATATTATATATCAAAACATCGTCACCATAAACGCCCTTCTAGAGTGAATAGGCTTTTGTTACGCTAAGATAGTGCGATTTACCATCTAAGGCTGTATCACCAGGTGAGATTGTAGTCAAGCACTGGCTTATAATAAGTTAAGGAAAAGTGGATGCTATGACACTAAGACACCTACACCTATTCTTAATTGAGGGTCGAAAAAAATATCCATTTCTCTGCACTCGCCATACCAAACAGTAATATTAGGCTGTTAATCTGTGAGAGCATAACTCATCACATGTATAATCGACTAATTCGTGCTGCAACCATAATACACCTGCTGCTAATGTTTTACTAACAAAAGCATCTCCACCACACGTTTATAATAGATAAACAAGGAAATTGTAACATAATTTAAAATCACCAAGCGGAAAAACAAGAAAGTAATTCAGCATCACCAACAAGATAAACACGTTAGGGAAATACGTGTACACGGCAGTGGTTGATATTTCGCTAAAAGCCAAAGCTGAAAACTAGTTTTGTGTAGATTAGCAAGTGATCTGTTACAAAAAATTAAAGATAAAAATCCACCTGCTAACATCAATAGATGTTATATATAGAATGAGCAGTTGAATCGCTATTGCGAGCATAAGGCAATTTTTAATATCAGACTCTTAGAAAAAATAAAATGAAAACAGCAAGCATTGTGACAGACACTGAAAATAAAAAGCATCTTAATAAACTCAAAAATAAGGCTATTAACGTATTGGTTATTTTTGTTTTAGAGTAAGGTAAGTTTTAGAATAATAATTTGGTTTAGAATAATGGTGACAAAAGAGCTCACCATATAGTAAGTTGATGCTATGACACTTAGATGCCTACATCTATTCTTAGTTGAGAACCAAAATATAGATGCATTGTTTACCCCTGAGAGTCAAAAGAATGTCCGTTTCTCTGCACTTACAATACAAATCAGTAATGTTAAGCTGTTATTCTGTAAGAGTGTGACCCTTCTCCGAACGAACCAACCCATTCATACTGCAACCATAATATACCTGCTGCTAATATTTTACTCACAGAAGCATTGATAACCACACATTAATAGAAGATATATTGGAAAATTGTTAATAAATAATTTAAAATCACCAAGCGAAAAAACAAGAAAAAAATTCAATGTCGCCAACAAGATAAACACATTAAGGAAATACGTGTACACGGCAGTGTTTGAGATTTGGCTGAAAGCCAACGCAGAAAACTAGCTTTGTGTAGATTAATTAGCAAGTGGTCTGTAACAAAATTTTTTTTTATAGGATAAGGGTGACAAACGAGCACACAGTCCACCTGATGGTAAGTGGTTGCTGCGACCCATAGACATCTACATGTATCATCGTTTGGGAATCAAAATGCAGATGCGTTGTCACCCGTGAGGACTAAGATGGAATGCCTCATTTCCAGTAAAAAGGGCCTCCGGCCACCTGCACTCACCAAGCGAAACGCAGAGGTAAACCTCTACTTCACGCTGGTATTCTGTGAGGTCGTGGTACCTCCCCGGTTCGAGCCGGCCCATCGGTGCGACAGCAAAAGCTGCCGCGTGGCTCTACCACTGTTGAAAAAAATTAAAGATAAAATCCACCTGCCAACATCAATAGATGTTAATGACTGGTTATTTAAATCACCTTTATGCAGTAAAGCAAGTAAAATCACAGCCTATATACTCCTCTTTAGTACAGGCCTCATCTCATTTCTGCAAGGGTTTTAGGTCAAGGAGGTGTCCACCGCTTTGCTTCAATGCTTCTGGTAGACTTCAGATACCTTTAAATATACTATTTTTTGGAACGAAGTGTCTTTTCGGACGGTATGAATTTGGCGGATGGGGGCTAGGCGTTTGTCGCCTAAATAAATGTAGGATATTTCCGTCACGATCCCTTCTGACGTAGTAGTAAACGACCATGGCGGCTATAAGAAAGCCAGCACCCGAAATCTCGGGAATTAAAAAAATAAATTAAATGCGATAAAATTCGTAAAAATTAGTTTCTTTTAATGTTTAATCTTCGCGTAAATATAAGAAATCAACAAAATAAACTAATCTATCTGTTTCAACACTGATGAGGCTACTTATCTTTCTTACTGTATATGCTGCAGAAATAAGTCTGCTTGCTAATTTAGATATATGGGGCCCCATTAGTCTTTGCGTCATTTGGCCATCATATAGTAATACCAATAAAAAGAGTGACAAAACAAACAAGACTCAACTCCTCCCCATTTAAGAGCACATTGGTATTTGAATGTTTAACATTAGGTAATATTAATTTAATGCATTAATTTATTGTTCGCGTTAAACCAATGTACTAATTTCGATAGAGCATTATTTACATTGTCAAATTAATTGACTGCAGTTTGAGTTTGAAAATTAAAGAGGTATCATCATCAAATAATATTATATCGTGATTGTCCCCTACAAGGTAAGGTAAGTCATTAATATAGACAAAGAACAAGAATGAGCCAAGAATCTAGCCCTGAGGAACGCCCATTGATACTACTGATCTGGAATAACCTTTACCCTTGATCACGACATTTTGAGTTCTGTTATTTAAATATGAAATGATAAGTCTAATTGCAATATTTTGACACCGTAATGTTTTACTTTCCTGATTAATATCTCATGACAAACACAATCGAAAACCTTGGAAAGGCATATTGTGAACTCTCACAGGTATAAAGACATATTTCATAAGCTTGACACCTGCGTCACTCGTCGAGCAACCCCTAGTGAAACCAAATTGATTTTTATGGAGTAATTTATTTATATAAAAAAACAATTAATCTAAAATTATCTTTTCATATATTTTACTGTGGTAAATATGGTATGATGGTGGTACAGATATAGGTGTAATATTAGCAGGCTTCAATGTACTACTAGATTTAAATAAAGATATCATTATATTATGTTTCATCGAATCAGCAAACTCACCAGAGTCGATAATAGTATTGAAAATAATAGGAAGATGAAGTGCAATTAAAACTATTATGGACGCAATAACTTCAATGGAAATCTCCCATAAATCTGCGGTTATTTTTTTTCAAATCAAGGGTTTTGAAATATTCTTCAATATCTTGTCTGTTTGAGGAATCTTTCGGCGACAGTTGGAGAAGTATTCAATGACTTTGTTGTCAAAATAGATATATCAGTTAAATATTTCTCAAACAGCGCTGCAACTTCTTGATTTTATCTAGTTAAATTATTATTAATATTCAGTTGATAATTTGTGGTACAAGATTTGACATGCTGCTATTTTACTGGTATTCTTTGAAAACGTGGTCCTTGGTCGAGCCACCTAATACATGCTGCAGGCATAATACATCTGTTAAGTGTCTCTACCGCATATGGTGGTAAGCGAACTGTTTTTACTGGAAACGAGGCATTACATTTTATTCCTAAGGCATGCAACGAATTTTCATTTTGGTTTTAATTGAGGATAGATATATGTCTATGGGCCACAGCATCCACTCAATATCATGGGGTTTGTATTCTCATTTATCACCCTTATTGTAAAAAAAAAACAAATATCACTCTTTGCTGTCTACGTCCTTGTTCAAAGCGCCAAGTTTTTATATATTATCATTCTGTATCGTTGTTAAATGTTAACATTAATATCCATTTTTTCTCTTGCCATCGCCTTCAGATTGAATGGTATAGATAATATATATTATAACTGGCGAATTAAATCATACAGAAATCTCTTGACAACATTTAAAGGTATGTATTACATTTCTAAATGTATCACATACCTTGAAATTGTATCATGAAAATGCGGTAAAACTTCTAATTGGTTTTATTGGAAAGTAATAAATCATTTATCTCTTTGATTTTATTCGTGTATTCTTACCAAAAACTTTATGTCCATTTGCTTATACCATTTAGGTTTTTACATATTTTTCTTAGCTTGCCCAAATTAATTTTATTCAATTTTCAGATTAATTATCAAACGAGTTTTAGACAACAATATGCTTCTAATTGAACGATATGAATGACAAACTCGTGGAAACTGTCAATGCAGTCGGAGCAAAGTTTTGCAAGACCCGCCGCAGAAGAACACAAAAAATCTCCGATCAGACTCTTAATCTCATGGCTGTTAGATGGGGTATGAAAACGCAGTCTTCAGTAGATTTGGCAGCATACAGGCAACTAAACAGACATATCTCCAAATGCATGCGGCGGGACTTACGCAACTTTAATACTGCTCGTATTGAAGAAGCGATCGAGCGGAACCAGGGCTCCAAAGTCTTTGCTAGTGATCTGTCTGCCAGAAAGAGCCAACTGTCGAAGCTGAAGACCGAGTGTGGCAGCGTCGTTTCCGGGGCACCTGAGATTTTAAGAGAGATTGAGAGGTTCTATGGGCAGCTGTACACATCATCATTGGAGCCACACGTAAGTGTGAGTAACGATCCAAGAGCGATTCCTATCCAACACTGTGTAGGTGTTATGTAGAATGCTTAGAAGCATTCGTTATAAAAATTAACGTTTTGTATATTGTTCATGCCCCAACGCTGGTTTCGGGGTTTGACACCAGAGGGCGCTCGGCTCGGGGCCATACCGGTTTGGAAGTTCGGATGAGCCGTGTGGCTGTGGCGAGAGCGCGCGAGCGTAAAAGGCAGTTGCTTGCAAGGTGTGCTTGGGACAGCACGCTGTGAACTTGTTCGGGAACGCGGAATAGTGCAGGCGCGTCGAGTAAATATACTGTCTAGGATTGGTAACGCGCATTCCTTGTTTGAGAGCTTCTCCCGGTTAGTTGTCAAGATAGCATTATAATTCTGTAGTCGCGTAGTGCCTCTTTTGTGTTTTGGTTGGCTAGTTAAATTAATCGGCGGGTCAACGAGGCGTACTTTGACTCTGGCGCGACGTTTTGTTCCGGTGTCGAATGAAGGAACTTAGTTGTGTTTAACTCTGAATCCGTATATAAGTGCATTCGACAATATTAACTACTAGTGCGGCATTTGATATAGTTCAGAAACATTTTCCGTTGTCGATTGAACGCTGAGCTTTGTGATACTAGAGAAGGTAGTAACCTTTGATCTGGACATTCGTATTCGTGCGGTGTGTTACGCTTTATAAAAAACTAGAGTTAGTGGCTTCTGGAAGTTAGTTAATTGTACGATAAAGTTAATGGACTGTCCTCGTGACGAACGAACAAAGTGACTGTGGGTGGCTTCGCTGAAGATTACCACAATTTGGAGCGGTACTGAAGTCCGAGCTGCTGCCTACGGCAACGGTCCAATCAGGTCTATCATAACCAGTCATATACATATACACATCACTAACCCTTACTTCCCATGCACCCTACAACCACATGCGGCCTGACCGAACCCTGAGACAGCAGTCGCCTTGGATATAGGTAAGTAAGCTCTGTTTGACGATTCTCCCTATTGAATTGTAGTAGGATAGAACGTTTTCCATATAGTTTAGGGTGATAGGATAATTCCACGTGGCCACTTTAGGAGGCCCGACCTGCATCTGCTTGTAAGGTCTTCCGCTCATGGGCAACGGAAGATTCTACTATTGGATAGGCTACTGCAGGCCGTAACATATATATTATTTGAAGTACTCGGTTATTGTTACCGTTACAGATCATGAAAAGTTTATTGCTAAACATAGGCCTCATAAATTGCCTAATAAGGGCCTAAAATAAATTTTGGGGGTTAAAACTGAGACTCAAAAATTTTTTTTCATCAAAACCATACGTGTGGGATATATATGGGATAGGTCTTAAAAAATATATTGAGGTTTCTAATATCACTTCTTTCTAAACTGAATAGTTTGCGCGAGAGAAACTTCCAAAGTGGTAAAATGTGTGTGTGTCCCCTCCACTCTATAACTTCTAAAATTTTATTTAAAAGTTTATTTTTGTTATTTAGGTTATCGTCAACTGAGTAGTAGCTTTTTTTTAATTAATAATGATTTTAATTTATTTTGATATTTGTGGTGGCAATATATAGTTTTAAATGAGGTAGGCAAATAATTAAATAGTTCAAAGGCTTGATATCTTGTGTTGTGGCTTACAACATTCAATGTTGGTGTGATAGAAATTTAAAATATTTTCGGCGGTTTATTTCTCTCTATTTCCTTTCTTCTTATGTTTCATATTTGTGAAAGTTCTTTACTAAATGAGTAAGTGAAATCAAGATATACAGAGAGGGGACCGTTAATATGCCAAGATTTCGGAAATGTTCCTTACACGATTAAATTTGTGGAATACGTAACATGGAACGGATCGCCCTTTCTTGTAGTACAAACGCTGCCTTAACATTATACTTATAACTATTGGCCCAGAATATTATGCTATAACGTAGTTTAGATTCTACTAGAGCAAAATAAACCATTTTTGAGCTGTTCTAACGTAACTTTTTCTCGTAAACTTCTTAAGGCATAGCATGCTGAACTGATAGTATATGATGATAATATATGATGTGTTCTTAACAGTGGTAGAGCCACGCGGCAGCTTTTGCTGTCGCACGGATGGGCCGGCTCGAACCGGGGTGGTACCACGACCTCACAGAAAACCAGCGTGAAGTAGAGGTTTACCTCTGCGTTTCGCTTGGTGAGTGCAGGTGGCCGGAGGCCCTTTTTACTGGAAATGAGGCATTTCATCTTGGTCCTCACGGGTGGCGGCGTGTCTACATTTTGATTTGTAATAGAGGATAGATGTAGATGTCTATGGGCCACAGCAACCACTTACCATCAGGTGGACTGTGTGCTCGTTTGTTACCCTTATCATCCAAAAAAAAAATGTACATTAACATGTAAACTTCCACTGAAAATTAGTTTCAACGAGATCTAGTAAGTAGTTTTTTTTAAATGTGTCATAAATCGTAAACCACAATTTACCTTTCATTCAATCAACTCAAATATAGAAATAAAAAATAAAGTATTATTAACACATCGATCAAAGCTATAACGAACTACAAGAACTTTTATATTATGATACTTGCTGCTACAGAACCTTTCATGGGCGAGTCCGACTCGCACTTGTTTTAATTATTATTATTTTAATTGGTACTAGAATGACGCTTTTTGGTCTACGAGTAATTGTTCCTATATTTTTGGTTTACAAATAATATTTCCGAAATTTGTTCCGGGTCTAGATGTTTGTCTATAAGAAATTTATTAATGTTAAATGCCTCTACGTTTGAGATGTCTCCTATGTTAGGTAGGTTATCGTCATCATCATCATCATCACTGCCCTTTACAAGTTCACTGCTGATCATATCTCCTCACCTCACCCATGGAATGTCACAAAGCACGGTCCCGAGCCATCTGCATGCATTGACTACCTGCATAGCTTACCAAGTTGTCACTCCGTCTAGTGGGATGTCGCCCTAAACTTCACCTAACAGTACGATGCTGCCACTCGAGCAACTTTTTTCCCATAGGATGTCGGTTCTTCGAGCTATATGGTCGGCCCATTGACACTTCAGCTTACTAATCCGTTGAGTTATGTCGGTCACGTTGGTTCTACTGGGGATATCCTCATTTCTAAGTTTATCATGCTGAGAATCCCCGAGCATAGCCCTCTTCATAGCGCGCTCACTCGACCTTCAGCTTCCTCATACAGCCAGCAGTACGTCTCAGTTCCATGAGTCATCACTGGCAACACGCACTGGTTGTATAATTTTGTTTTCTAGTTTTGAGGTATACCTGACGAGAAGATGTGTCGTAATTTCCCGAAAGCTGCCCGGCCGAGTTGAATCCGTCGATTGACCTCTCGGTCGAAGCTGGACTTACCTAATCGGACTATTTGTCTCAAGTAAACATCTTCGTCAACAACTTCGAGCTTAGTGCTCCCAACAACCGATTTACTATAAACTGATTTCACTTAGGCTTTTGATAGTGTGGACCATAATATACTTGTTAAAGAAACTCGCATATTTTAGCATTTAAGATACATTTCTAAGCTGATACAAATCCTATCTCCCCAATCGAGGTGCCACAGTAGTAATTGATTGTGTGTGTGTTTGGATTCTTTTGATGCTATTTTTGATTTTCTGCAGGGATCAAATTTGGGGCCTTTATCTTTTGTTTTGTTGATTATTGATATAGTAAATGTATTTAAAATTTAACAGGTTTATTTGTTCGCGGACGATTTAAATGTAGCTTAACTTATAATGCAAGAATCTGACGTAATAGACCTACAAGCAAATCTTGATAGACTTAGTAAAGTGGTTTGAAACAAATAAAATGCTGCTCAATCCGGGCAAATGTAGTTTTTAAATTCACAAAAAAAATCCAATAATGAATTCTTACAATATTTTGGTTAAAAATTGAAGGAAACCAATTCTGTTAAAGATCTGGGCGTAATATTTGAAAGAAAATTAAGATTCGATAAACACATTAATTTTATAGTGACTGCTTCTTTCAGGTTGTTTGGCTTTATTCTTAGACAGTCTAAAGATTTCAAAAAGGTAACAACAATACTTCAACTGCACAACAGCTTGGTTCGTAGCAAACTTGAATATTGTTGTCAAATCTATACTTGAAAACAATATTCACGTACTCTGTACAACAATTCCTTACACAGACTTTGTAAGAGGGAGAATGGTCTCCCGCTTAAAAAATCTGTGTTCAAAAAAGAACTTATTAAACACTTCATCACACATTACCAACACTTACCAACGTAGTGGCTCAGCACAACGACACCAATTCGTGTTATAACTATATGAGAAATATAGCTGCAGCATTGTTCTACCACGTACGAAATGAATCGAATCGAATCGAATCGAATGTGAATCTTATAAAGCATTGCAACCCTCCACAACAATAGCCTTGACTGGTGATGATTATGTTACATCAAGAACAGCAGCAAGGACTATCTGCAATAGAAGAAATACATAAAAAGTAATAAATGTATTAGAAAACTACAAAAGTTAACTAAAACTAAAATTAATTTTAATAATTATATAAATGTATGTAACGAAAAGCAAAAACTAATTAATAAACTTAAATTATATTCAAATGAAGTGGAAAATATGAATAATTGTAATGAGACTGATATAGAGTGTCTAAATTCAACAATTTTATCACTTAAGCACTCCCTAAAAATTACATCAAATAAATATGCATCGGCTCAGGATAAGATAAAAAAACACATATTGGCCACGATTAGTCAGGTAAAGTCATGTAAATATAATGAGAAGTGCTTTGACTCCTAAATAAAACATCATCGTGAGTATCAGCGCTCCATACCAGGTTCATCGGTAACAATATGTGTAAATAATAATATAAAGAGTAAGGACTCATTATTTTACCTACACTCTATGACACTGCCATGATACAGAATATAAACTTAGAAAGTAATTTGAATATTAAAAAAATAAAGTTATTATGTATTATGATGATATAGGCGAAAATTTGGGCATGATGTTAAATACCAGTTTAAAAGGACATTTGATCAGTAATAATTGCATGCCAGGAGCATCCTTTAAACACATAATAATTAAAGTTTTAGCTAGTAAATTTTTGCTTTAATAGCACATTAATAATTCTTGTTGAAAGAAGAGGCAATGTAAACAAAAATCAATTATTAAAATATATTGATAATAATCTATATACTTTAAATGTACATAAAATTATCTTGTTTACAATGCCTTACATACAGGGTTGGCCGCAGGAAAATATAATATGATATGATTTAAATTTGTTAATGAATAACTTTTTATGTAATAATAATTTAAGCTTGACTGTTAATTGTTATAATTATAATAATAAAATTAATTTAATAGACAAAATAATTTTATTAAGATATTTTTGACTAGAGATAAGTATTACCTATCTTATTGTTTATATATTAACTCAGCCAAGGACTTAGCTACACAGACATTTGATTTTATTGAGCAGTTTAATGCCTTAATATATAATTTGGAATCAGTTCCAATTAATTTAAATCAGAAAATGAGACAATAGAGGTATTATCTAGCAGATACAATAATTTTAATAATTTAGAATGTAGCTTACAGATATTTAATTGTATAATTTAATAGAATGATAATATTTTTTTACACCTGGTGCATCAAAATATACAAGGCGTGATAGGCAAAGAGCTAGAAATTGAATTGAACTTAAATTGCAACAATTTTCATATGTTGTGTATTACTGGACATTGGTCAAAAGCTTATAATTTAATGTTTAACTTCAGTAATCACCAGGTGTTAATTTTTTTCAATAGAGAAACGGTTTTAAGGGTTGGCTCCTTAATATTAGCTAATAAATTATTACGATGTAAAGAACGTAAATATATTGTGAGCCTCTCTGATAAGAGAACTATAGAAATGGCATGTGTTTAGTTTGAGCAACTCATTTTTGTCAGCGTCTACGGATCCCATGTTCTACGATATTTTGAAAAACAAATGGAGGAAGTTTTGGTTTAGCTTAATGAACAGAATGAATCTGTTGTAATATGTAGAGACTTTAATATCAATCTCCTAGAAGTTTCCTTCACCAATATTAAATTAAAATCATTGTTAATAGATGGTATTTTTAATTTATTTTTAGAGCCAACGCGTATTGCTCAATCTAGTGCAACAAGTATAGATAACATTTTTACAAATGTTAAGCCGTTGTATAAATGTATAATTCAAAAATAAGGTTCTCACCGTTGTGCACAATTCGTTTCATTACCTTATGTTCACAAAAAGCATGTAGATGAGAAGCTTCTCTTGGAGAAGTTCAAAATTAACATAGTGAAAATACTTCCATCACTTTCACACCAAAATGATCTTATTTTTTTGTACGGAACATTGTTTAAGCTTATTTGCAATGAATTTTATAATACTTTTACTTCTAAAATATTCTCCTTGAACAATCGGAAGACACTTAATGAATGGTCGATAGTAGGAGTCCATAAGGGCAGACAAAGGTAATATGATTTTTAGCATGAAAGGTTATATTATCCTAGCGTCAAATTTAGGGAATATGTAAATAAGTATTCAAAAATATTTAAAAGAGTGTGCTCCACAGCCAAGTCTTTGTATTTGAGCAAAAAAATTAAGACGGCTACTAATAATATTAAAATGACGTAGAGTATAATTAATAGCAAAACTGGTAAGATCAACTCTCGCAATTCAAAGTTTTACACACCAGTTAAGTTTAACAAAAAATTAACTAAATGAGATCAGGACATTGCAATGGTTTTTGAGAAATATTTTACTGAAATTCCGATTTTAACCACTAAGTCACTGAATTTTTCTTCTGCCATCACAGAATCATTACTTTAACTAAATGTATTCAAAAAACTTTATATTTCATAAAGTATCATGAAAATATATTTTAAAATTATTGAAAACAGCAGATCTGTGGGGGATTTCCGTTAAAGTTATTATGTCTATAATAGATACAATCGTGCTTCATCTAGCTATTATTTTAATATTTGTATCAAATCTGGTGTGGTTCCTGATTTAATGAAGCATAGTAAACCTTAACTTAAATCTAGTAGTATATCAGACCCCTCCAATTTAAGACTTATTTCTGTATAACCAACACTTAGTAAGATTTTAGAAATAATTATTCTTGATCAAATGTAATTTTTTTTTAGTATAAATAATTAACTTCATAAAAATCAATTTGGTTTCATAAGAGGTCACTTGACGTAGTGACGAGTTTCCTAAAAGCATAAAAAAGATTGAAGGTCTGGAGTTAGCGGCGCATACGGTAACCGTAGATATTCGTGAAGCCTTCGAAGACAGTTGTCCCATCAAAACCAAGACCTCAACACGAAAAGTTCCTTGGTGGAACACTAAGCTAAAGCAGCTTAGGGAAAAGACCATGAAACTATTTAATAGGGCTAAAAAAAACAAAGAATGGTATATTTATAGCGCAGTCCTTACCGATTACAATATAGAAATAAGGAAATCTAAGAGAGAATCGTGGAGGTATGCGAAGAAGTTGAGCCTTTGCCTCGCAGTGCAAGACTACACAAAATGCTGTCGAAAGCTCAAAATCGAAAATCGGATCGGGCTTCTTAAAATGCCTGATGGTAACTTCACTAATAGTGAAACGGAAACACTGGAGCTACTAACGTCAACCCATTACCCAGGGGCACATATGACTCTGGCCTAGAACTCTTTTAGAACCCTACGAAGGCCTTGTAAGGAGGTCTGGTGTAGGGCTACAAAGATAATAAGGCCAAACCTGATGCAGTAAGCAGTTGACTACTTTAAGCCATATAAGATAAGTGGGGAGAATGGATTAATGCCCATACTTATAATCTACATATGGGTATCGATATCCCTCTTACTTATCTGATGAAAATCTTCAGAGCAAGTTAAGACATAGCAGCTATCATAATATATCTTTTAGGTCGCAGTAATACTGGTCTCTCTACTCCTGCATAGGTGGTTGTACATAATTAAACAATAGGGTGGTGGATATCCTCACACCGTCACTACACCTTTAATATAATATGCAATAGTAAATTATGTATTAATAAAAGAAGATTCTAATATATAAGTTGGTATACTATATAACAGTTTTGAGGGTTTTTTTTTGTTACATTATTTAATTGCTATTTAAATTATATAAAAATATGCAAATTTTTTAACTGTTAGCCAAACATAAATCATGTATAATGACGCAGGCTTTAAAGCCTATAAAGGCTATTCAAAAATTCAAATACAAAAGATTACACTCGTGGTCCGAGGAAAATAAATCCACAAAGCTTTGTGTTTTATTTCATAGTCAATGGCCCCACCAATTAATATGTCATAATGTAAACGAACAGACATTAGAAATATAAATACCTGTAAACCCGAATGCACAAAATAATAACGCATGACCTTTATAAATGGGTTTCGAATTTACGATTTACGCTCTTTAAATGTATGTATTAAATTTATTTCATTTTATACGTCATATAATAGACATTTTTCAAGAATCTTTTATGTTCTGAAGTCTAAGGTTTAATTGTTCTATAGACTGTCTTAGCATTTACTTCAGAATTCGGAATTATTTTGTCTTTTTTAGTTCAATAAGGTCAGCTTTTACTTTTTATTTAAAGTTATTTTTTTATCCTTTCCAGTGGACTAAAGAATACCACAATTCTAATATCATATTAATAATAATATTAAAATTTTAATTTCTTATATTGCCACCCTAAGGGGTGGATTTTTTTTTCAAATTTTTATGCAACCATCTCTAAAGTGTAAATTAATTCAAAAAAAATTCTATTCATTTAAAAAAAATAATTAAAATCAGTTAACAATTATTGATACAGAAATCACGTAACATACATTAAAAAAACATACAGTCAAATTGTAAACCACTTCCTTTTTTGAGCTTTATCAAATTTCGACTCTAGAGAAATTTTTACTATATTTTAGAGATCTTTAACACACATAATGGACAAATAATATGAACAAACATTCAGACTAGCACTGTAAAAAAGTACCTTTGGTGATAATCGTGGTTGGCTTCGTTTTGAAGTATATTTGTATTACATAAATGATAAACTCGTATCAGTATATAAGTCAATGTTTTGATTTTTATATTATTATATACTTACTTACTTTGGTTCTAAAATGTTATTCTCAATCAAAACAAATTTGCGGAGTTATCACCACCGGCAAATGTTTCCTACCAGACTCACATAATTACACTGCCAGTACATATAATGCACAAATAAAATGTTTAGTTCAATTAATTATTTAGTTTATTTTTCAATTCGGTACAATTTATTCTTTTAAAATATAGTTGACAAACGAGCATGCTGTCCACTTGGTGGTAAAAGAACGCTGTTGCCTATAGACATCTATCTATATCTATCCCTGATTAAGAATCAAAATTCAAACGCGTTGTTACCCTTGAGAACTAAGGTTGAAAGCGTCGTTATCAGTAAGAGCAAAATAAAAAATCAGCTTCAATCTTCTTTTTCTGCCGACTTCCAAAAAGGAGACGGTACTCAATTCGACGCGTATGTTTTTTTTTTATGTGTGTTACCTCATAACTTTTTACTGGGTGGACTGATTACGATGATTCTTTTTTTATGTGAAAGCTGTTAGTTCTCGTGTGGTTCCATATGAATTTGATCAAGATCAGACCAATAGTTTTTGAGTTATTTGAGTTATTCTTAATAACTTATATTGAAGTCGGCTGTACAAAATTATTAATTTAATTTTTTTTAATAGGATTAGGGTGACAAACGAGCACACAGTGCACCTGATGGTAAGTGGTTGCTGCGGCCCATAGACATCTACATCTATCCTCTATTACAAATCAAAATGTAGATGCGTTGTCATCCGTGAGGACTAAGATGGAATGCCTCATTTCCAGTAAAAAGGGCCTCCGGCCACCTGCACTCACCAAGCGAAACGCATAGGTAAACCTCTACTTCACGCTGGTATTCTGTGAGGTCGTGGTACCACCCCGGTTCAAGCCGGCCCATCCGTGCGACAGCATAAGCTGCCGCGTGGCTCTACCACTGTTAAATAAATTATTATGTTGGCATTTTTTTTTATAGAATAGGGGGCAAACGAGCATGCGGCTCACCTGATGGTAAGTGACTACCGCCGCCCATGAACAACCGCAACACCAGGGGAATTGCAGATGCGTTGCCGACCTTTTAGAAAGGTGTAAGCTCTTTTCTTGAAGGTTCCTAAGTCGTATCGGTCCGGAAAATTCGCTGGTGGTAATTGATTCCACAAGGAAGTCGTGCGAGGGAGAAAACTTCTTCTAAATCGCACAGTCGTGGACCGCCAATCATCCAGATGGTATGGATGGTAACGCGAGTTTTGTCGCGATGTGCGATGGTGAAATTGAGCGGCTGGAATTAGTCCGAACAATTCCTCAGAGCACTCCCCGTGATAAATACGATAAAATACGCAAAGAGATGCAACATCTCTACGCAGTGCCAGTGTATCGAGCCGATCAGAAATAACTCGGTCTTCGACGATTCGAACCGCTCTGCGCTGGATGCGGTCAAGTGGAAGGAGCTGGCACTGGGGTGCCCCGGCCCAGAGATGAGAACAGTATTCCATGTGGGGCCGAACTTGCGCTTTGTAAAGTTGCAAGCGATGTGCCGGCATGAAATACTGTCTCGCTCTGCTGAGCACGCCAAGCTTTTTAGAGGCCAATTTGGCCTTCCCTTTCAAGTGACCACGAAACTGCACACTATTCGATATGTCGACGCCAAGGATTCCGATACTGGCTGAGGCAGTAAGGGGAGTGCCTTGAAACTGAGGAGATACGACAAAGGGGTTCTTTTTAGCGGTAAACGCGCAAAAGTATGCAATTTTATAATTTTGTGTGATTGCTGTCCTTTCTTTTTCTCTTTATCAGTATGTTATTATATATTCCTAAACATGGATCTCTCCCACAGTATGCAGGATTTGCCATAATTGCCATACTTAGCCACCTAATATGGCGATCGCAATCGCAGAAGCCTCACAGCTTTGCTCCTGCTCCTGCTCTTTGTGATATAGTGATATTTACGAGGTGGCCGTCATGAACATCTTTCTCATCCTCTTACGATACCGACGAATACAGTTATGGTGATGGAGTCCCTTAAACCATCATTCCGGTAGTAGTATTTGGTAACCTTTGTTATAATTTGGTAATAGTTCTATTATATTATCTTAAACTCTTTTGAAATGATAACTTTTTATATGTAAAAGAAACCAGACTAGGGTTTCTTTTAGATGTCAACCTTGATAACACCGTGTTGAAATAGAAACGAGGCACTTGAATTAATTACATTCTTCAAATGAGTCACATAATGAAATTCCATCTTTCGTCGGTACATTTAAATAAAAATGGATGATAGAATTTGCATACTTTAAATTCTGTTAAAAAATATCTTGCATCCTTCAATCATTTAGAGCCTATAATGTGCACTACTGAACAAAGACCTTCCCCATAAATTGCCCCATTGTGGGATTTTGCAATAGTTGCTTGGCAGGTGGGTTGGCATCCACAGTTTTTTCATAATTTTGAGTTGTTATCAGGAAGATGCTGCTGCCTTTTTCCTGTTTCAGTTTTTTTCTGTCGCCTCCCACGACACCGACGCGACGATAGGAGATAGTGGATATTTTACATCGCAACTACAAGGTCAGAAATGAAAATAAAAAAACAAAATATTATGTTATTTATAAAATATTGTTTCACAATACACAGTAACTGGATATTTTCAGTGGCGCTTCAAGTAGCAAACCATATATTCATGTGAGCCTCCACGGCACCGCCGCGCCGCCTAGTGGTGGGATGGTACCTTATTATTATCATAATTACCAGTGATCGCCTCGTGGTCAGAATTCGATCATTATTAATTCTTTTTAGGTTCGTATATTAAACTAGCTGTATTTCACATTTAACTTCAAATAAATTATATATTACATTATTTATTATATTATTATAACACAGATAACTTATATGCATATAAAATATAAGGTAAACTAATTTTTGCCTCTCTATTCACAAAGGACAACTCGTCTATTCCCGCGTCCTTACCGCATTGAAAGGTGTTCTGGGTACAAATTCTGACTGCGACCTGTTTTCCGATGAATAGGCGGTAATATTATCTGAATACCTGAAGTTTTTTGAGCGATAAGAATGAATTTGTTGTCTTTAATGAATGTGACCGGTTTAACCGTTTAATTATAGAAAAAATAAATATAGAAATATTTTTGATTTAACAAAATTTACTGGTTATTTAGTCGATCTGATAGTAATTATTTAGATGCAAAATTTTAAAATTATTTGGCTCCAATCTACTCTGTGAGACTGCTTGAACATAGACTATTATGTGTTTAACATTGGCAGTGCTCATTGCATGTTTTATTTTATTTCGTTTAATGTATTAGTAACACATACTATATAGAAAACCAAGCTTTATGTACTCTTTCCCCATATAAGCTTTAACTATACAAAATCTCATATGTTTTCTTGCGCACAATATGCTTAAAATGGGTTATAAAGTTTTCTTTTCGCGTATCAATATATAGATTGGTACATTTAACGTATTATAAAGTTGGTTTAATTCTTATTACATTTACAAGATACTAAGAATCCATAATTATTATGAAGAGTGTCACACTCGGTATTGAAATTGTCACTAAAATTCACTCATGAAGATTCGCTCATTTGTTATTTTATTTTATTTGGAATTCTTACAGTAATTGCTTATTTTTAAATTAAAAAGTATAATAATGTATTATTAGAGGGGCTACACACGATCACTTTTAACTGTCAGTTTTGACTGACTAGTTTTAACTGACAGTGAAAACTGACGTCCTTTGCACCCACACACGTTCAGTTTTAACTGTTCTCTTTGACCACAAACAACACTACCATCACAAGATGTCATCAGCCGACGACGACGCTTTGTTCTCTTTGACCACAAACAACACTACCATCACAAGATGTCAACAGCTGACGACGACGCTTTAGCCGTGCTTGGTTTATTAATAATTTAAAAAATAGAAATAAAAAAATATACGCAAAGATTGGTGTAAAGAGTGGTCAAAAAAAAAGGAAAATTTATTCCCATGTTAATTTATTAACCGAACTAAAAATTGTTTCGAAGGATTGACACAACTATCTCAGAATGAATGAAGAATTATACCTCAATCTACTCTCTCTAGTGACTCCACTTTCTCGTTCATAGTACTCCTTACTTTTATTCTGCTATTAGCAAGGTTCACTTCTATTTTTTTTAAATACTAGTAATGTTATTATACATTACTAATATTCCCTTTAACCACTTCTGGTAAGCTTAAAATGCTTGTGTTAGAAGTGGTTCACTACAGTGGTTGAATGGCGGATTTGAACCCACGACCTTTGGAGTTCACGGTCCGCGCCCTTCCATTAGGCTACTGACGCTTCCTTCTATTAACTCGGCCAACCACAGTCTTTGCGTCATTTTTCTGCGTATTCCAAGACACAAACATGTACAGACCAGTTTCTTTTTCGTAATTGCAGCACGACTGAAGAAACACCGCCTACACACGCACAGTTTTAATTGATCAGTTCCGTCATTTCAGTTAAAAAATATGTATCAACAATATATCATCAGTTTTAACTGATAATAAAAAACTGACAGTTTTCATCTTACACACACTCAGTTTTCACTGTCAGTTAAAACTGATCAGTCAAAACTGACAGTTAAAAGTGATCGTGTGTAGCCCCTATTAAGCAATTTACAAGTTTCCACTTTTCGAACTGAAAATAAAAGATATAAACAAATGTCTGTTCAAAGATAAATTAACTAGTTAACAATGACCTTAAAGTTAAAAAACTATGTGTATTATGAATATTTCATCATCATCATCATCATCATTATAGCCCTTCCCAAGTCCACTGCTGAACATAGGCCAAGGAATGCCACAAATCACGGTCCTGAGCCACCTGCATCCATCGACTTCCTGCATATCTTACCAGATCGTCACTCCAACTAGTGGGGGGACGCCCTACACTTCGTCCACCGGTACGAGGCCGCCACTCGAGAACCTTTTTTCCCCACCGGCTGTCGGTTCTTCGAGCTATATGGTCGGCCCATTGCCATTTCAGCTTACTAATCCGTTGGGTTATGTCAGTCACTCTGGTTTTTTTTTTTTTATTTATTTCAACAAGGTAACAGTTTTAATCACAATATAATTTCTTCGTGCCATTAAACACAATTGTGTTTGTCTTGGCACTGCACAGTTTGCTCTAGTATGTTATTTTACATTATACTTTTACATAATATTGAACTTAACCTTTACTTAAACTAAATATAAAATACCATTTTACAATTGTGTGAGAGAATATTAAGCATTTTTTGTACTTACATAATTTTATACAAACTTTATATTACATATTTCTTAAACTATATTTTTTTGTGGAGAGGGTAGTTTTTGATATTGTTTACAAGAAATAAGCAAAATTGTGAATGTTATTGTCTTCGATTGTTCGACTCGCCTATACACTATACTGCAAATTAATTACGCGTGTACACACGGAATGCATTTTTAAGGACTAGTTTTTTTTTAATGGAATTTATCTGGTTACACGTTTTGTTTATTTGTCCGTTTTTGGCAATATATTTGCATAGATAACTATAGATTATCATGATTATCATTTAATATATTTTTTGAAGAATTTTAATTATATAAAAAACGTTTAAGTTTTGTTTTTATGTTTTGTGCTGTTAGTTGGCTTCTTAATTCTGTAGGTAAAGAATTTAACAGGTATGGTATTAGATATTTACGTGTTCTTTTACCGTAGTAATTATTCGTTCTAATTAGTGAATAAGGTGTTGTATTTCTGGTGTTATAATTGCGATCTCTTGGGGTTGGGTCTATCGAGTACTCATAACATTCTTTCAGAAGCATATATTTCACCTTTTTATGTATGGGTAAAACATTGCAGTACATGAAAAGGTATGAGTAGTCATTCCGATATTTATCCTTGATATGTTGAGGCAAAATAGATTTTAACAGTCTTATTTGTAAGCTGTATATTTTATCTAGATAAGTGCGAAAGTTCGCCCATAGCTACTAAGCCCATATGACACTATCGATTCCACTAAAGCATTATAAAGGCTTAAACGAATTTTAAATGGAACTGTATTACGAATAATATGAAATTTCGCTAGGACTGCTCTTAATTTACTACACACGTAATCAATATGATTCTTCCAGTTCATCCTATCGTCTATGACCAGTCCTAAATATGTGTGATATTTAACAACCGGAATTTTTTCACATGAACAAGTTATTATATTGTGCAGACAGAGATGATTATGGGCAATAATGCTGATTGGCCTAATGTTTCTGATGTGACTTGAGTGAATGTGTAGTATCTTGGTTTTTTGTATATTTATTATAAGTCCTAGGTCGTGTGCCCACATAGAGAGGCGTGAAAAATCATCTTGTAGCTGTTGCATGGCTATTTCCACATTTTTATCTTCTGACAGAAGACACGTATCATCAGCGTACTGGTATAAACTACATTTTTTTATTATATTTTCTAATTCATTTACGTATGTTAAGTAATGGAGTGGTCCTATAACTGAGCCTTGTGCCGTGCCTGTAGTCATAGGCATTTTAATACTTAAATTATTTTCTATCTTTACTTGGAAATATCGATTGCTCACATAGTCTTTACACCATCTTAGGAAGGGTCCTCTAACACCAGACTTTTCAAGTTTTCTTAGAAGAATGTCATGTTTTAAGGTGTCAAAGGCTTTACTAAAATCAATGAAAGCAATTAATACATGCTTTTTCTCATCTAGACATTTATTTACTTCGTCTGTAAAGTTTGACAGTAACTGTGTAGTAGATTTTTTTGGCTGAATTCCGTATTGAGATGCCGAAATAATTTTATGTTTTTGAAAGTAGTTATGAAGCTGGTTGGATGTGAATTTTTCTATAATTTTGTCAATTATTGGGAGTATAGTAATAGGCCTGTAATTATTGTAATCGTCTTTATGTCCACTTTTGTAAATAGGTCGTACTAATCCTAATTTTAAATCTGTAGGATAGATGCCTGTATTTATACTACTGTTAATTAACTTGACAATCACTTTAGCAATTTTTTCTGATATAGTTTTAATGTCAATCGTACGAATTCCGTCGGCACCTGGTGCCTTTTTTGTGTTAAGTGTTTGTATTATATTTTTTATTTGCTTTGTGTTCGCTTTTTTAAACCGTATAGACGTATCTGCTGTATTTGTGTACAAATCTTCCGATAGAATTTTACTGGTACAATTTGGTATTATATTTTTTATGTTTCTATTGAATTCAGTGGCAAAATTATCGGCTATTGTTTTACTATTTTGACTTTTGAAGTTAAATGCTTTATTTAATGATTCATCTAGTGTTTCGGTAACCTTGCCACAAAGTCTGTTTACAATTTTCCACGTATATCTTGGGTTAGACATATTATTATTGATTTTTTGATAATAGTAATTGTTTCTAGTTCTCTCAATAAATTTAACTGTTTTATTTCTATATTTATTATATTCTATCCTTAAAAGTTTATTACTTGAGTCATTTTTCCATTTAGTAAACAAAGTATCTCTTATTTTACACATATTTATGATGTCTTTATTTAACCAATTCTCTTTATTTCGTTTGCTACTTTGTTTTATTTTTTTAATTGATTGACATTTACTGTAGCACTCCATAAATTTATTTTTGATAAAGTTGTTTATACTAATAGGGCATTGCATATAATTAACCGGTGACCAGTCTATTTCGTTTAGCATTGTATGAAGCTTTTTATTATCATATAAAATAATATTTTTGAATTCATCCCGTGTGAACGAAACAGGTGCGACGCATGCAAGCACAGTCATGCGATGATCTGCTAATACAGTACCAATAGCGCCAGAGTATAAGTCTAACGTACGCGATTGCACAAAGATGTGATCTATACAACTTTTGGTTATTTTGTCTTTTCTTTTTTCTATTCTGGTGTAATCTGTTATCGCACACGTTAGACCGCACTCAGCTATTTTACTTAAATAATATTCTTGAATAGGTGTAATGCATTTAATGTTAATATTCATATCACCCAGGATGATTAAGTTATGTTTTTTAGCGAAATTATCTTTTATTATGTGACACAACTCTTCTATAAACAAGTGTTTGTTCTCGTTCGGTGGTCTATATATTATACAAAGATGGAATGTTTGCATATTATAGGTGGTAATTTTGCTCATAAGTGATTCAGTGTAATGTTTTTATAGGTATAATTTCAAACTTATGGTTCTTACGTACATAAATAATTATCCCACCCCCCTTTCTTTTAGTTCTTAAGATACTATGCATTGTATAGCCATCGATATTAAACATAGATAGTAAATTATTAGATATATTGGCTTCCGTTATGGCAATGCAGTCTAAATTTACTTTACTAGAATTTATACATTCCTTTAGCATTACAAAGTTTTTTATCATAGACCTTAAGTTAATATGAATAAAACTGAAACTTTTTTTACCTTTGGGTAAAAATTTGTAAAAATCATTTAAATTAATACAGTCGTATATTTCTGAAACGTTCGCAAAAGAATCCATTATGGTTGTTATTAATATTACTTATAATTATACTTAATGCTGAGTTTTGCACTTAACTGATTACTTCCTTTACTTCCGTATTATGAGAAATGATTCGTTTTGTTAGTCTTGGGATGTCATCGATGCACCTGATAGTTATGATCTTGTCTTTGTCTTCTTTTCGAGCGAAAATTTTTCCATTTTTAAACCAATTTTTATTCTGAACCTAAATGTTTTTTTGCATTCCACAAAATTGTTTTATTTGCTTTTGTGAGTGCGCGTCTCAACATAATTCTATCTTCTATCCTTACCCTCATCATATTTCATAGGTGCATTAGGAAGAATATCATTCACTTTTAATACCTTCATTTTTGCAGCTTGTATCCACTTCTCACTCTCTGTTTCATCTTTTAATTCCAGTAGCAGAATATCCATCCTTTCCTTTTCTTCTTTCTACCTGTGTAAAGCTTTTAATTGAACTCGCATCCATATCTAATTGGATGCTAATATTGTAGTAATCTTATTATGATTAATGCCATCAATACCACCATACACCAGTTATTTCAATTCTGTTATTATATTGCTTTTGTTCCATTTCTCCTATCTTTTGTTCTAGAGCACTTATTCTTATTTCCAAATTATTATTCTTGTTGTTTAATGCTAGATTTTTGGTTTCTAATTCTTTAATTCTGCTTTTTAGAACATCCATACTTTCTAGCACCTCATCTAGTTTATCGTGACAGTAACTTATGGAAGATTCGATTGGCTCTAGTTCTCGCTTTATAGTAACTTCAACTTCCTTTGAAATATCCTTTAGTAACTTTTTAATGTCTATTGATGGCTTAGAATGCGAATTATCTTGAGTTTGTTGATTTTGTTCCACTTTTTCTTCTTCTTCTGGGATAATAAACGACCTCTTACAGGAGTGTATCGTTGACATTCCTTGCAGGTACATTCCAGGCTATCTGCGTTACGTTATGCTGCAATCCTGTTTAGTTGAAAGATTAGTACAGGCTTGAGTCGCGTGCACAATTTTTTCGCATTTGCTGCATTCTAAGCCGGGAGTTCTTTTAGTTATCGGTTTTTCACAACAATCACATTTATTCATTGTAATGTCGGTATAAAGACTTTTTTAAACACACGTCCGATCGGTAACACTGTCGATACAAACTTAATTTAATGTATGAAGCTGTGTGTAAGTGGCCTGGGCTAGATGACACAATACTGTCCTGGGGAAGGGATCCTCTGGTCGCTCCGGAACTATTCCCTTCTTGAGGCACCCTTTCAGTCTAGTCACGTAACGGTGCAGCCAAAGAAGAAGTTCAGAAGAAAATCACTATCAGAGTTGCACAAATAACTTAACCGAAGTTATTAAGTCCTTTTAAGAACACACGGGTTCTCGTAGACACAACGATTTTCGCGGGTTTTTACGTTCGTAACAAAATAGGCGCTCAAACTAAAAAAGGCCGTCGATTCGAAGTCCGTCCGTGGGAATTCGACCGAGGAGAGGGGGGCCGTTCGACCCTGTGACCGGTGCTTTACCCCGTGCGTACGTTTAACAAATTCACGTTTCAAAAATTTAATATTTTTTGCCTAAGCAAACCCCTGCCACGGACATAAGGAATTATGTCCGCGAGTAGATTGGCAAACGGGACAAGGTCGCGACGGCACGTTGCAAGACCGAATCTCCGACGAAAACCTCGGCCACTCTAGGCACCCCATCCGATGCATACGACAACTTAACAATACGCCCACGGCGCCCAATACAAAGGCAAAGCGTTGGGTTCTTTAACCAACACGAGGTCTCCAACCCGATGAGGATCCGTCTTGCCAGACCACTTAACGCGCTTCTGCAAAAGATGTAGGTACTCCAGAGACCATCGGCGCCAAAAACTCTGAGTCATCTGTTGTAGCAGGTTAAATCTGTTCAGCCGCGAAGGAGTTCGTTTCCCTGAAGGGGTACTCGGGCAGGGCGTTTAGCGGCTGGCCATCAGGAAGTGTCCCGGGGTTACAACCTCCAAACCATTGGGTCGGATGAGAGGGGACAGAGGGGCCGAGAGTTGAGTACCGCCTCAATTTTACAGATGCAGTGGCGAGTTCCTCAAATGTCAAAATAGTTTCACCAATAACGCGACGGAGATGCGATTTTGCAACTTTAACTACCGCCTCGAAAATACCGCCCCAGTGGGGATACGCCGGAGGGTCGAATTTCCACTGGATGCCCCTTTTTAACATAGCATTGCCTAAATAAGTACGGTGGCTGGACAGAAATTCGACGACCTCCTTTAGATACCTATCCGTATAATTCGTTCCGCAATCCGACCGGATCAAGTCCGGCAAACCGCGCCGCGACACGAAACGACCCAAGCGTGGCCAAGAAGGCTTCCGTGCTGAGGGCACTTACAAGTTCAAAGTGAACGGCCTTAGTGGAGAGGCACACGAAGACGCAAAGATAGGCCTTATGCGAACGCGCGTTACGAAGGTTAGAGGACTTGACGAGGACGGGGCCAGCAAAGTCTGTTCCGACTCCAGAGAATGGTCGGATGGCCCTGATGCGGTCGGGCGGCAAGTCACCCATCAGAGGCTGCGATATGGGGGCCTTCAGTTTATAACAGGGGATGCACTTAAAGATGACGCTCCGAATAGTGCGTCGGCCAGCCAAAATCCAAAACACCCCGCTGCAAAATAGCCGAAAGAGCGTTACACCCAGCGTGGGTATTCTTAACATGGTGGTCGGTTACCAGCAACCGAACAGGGGGCGTCCGTCCTTAGGGGGCAGCAACGGGTGTCGAACCCCGCACGGCAGTTGAGAGTTTTTCAAACGTCCGCCCACGCGCAGCATCCCAGCGTCGTCCAGAAAGAGATTCAGGTGGGCCAGAGCGCCCTTGATAACGGAGCCACGCTTCAAGTTTTCAATACGGGCTCAAAATGCTCCGTTTGGACCATACGGGTCCAATGCATCAAAGCTTCATGACGCTCGCTAGGGGACAAAACGCAATCAGAGAGTCGGTTGGACGGATCTCTCGAATTGCGGACAAAGCGGCGCAGCCAACCAGTCACTCCTAAGAGCTTATTGAGAGAGCTGTACCGTTCCAGAAGGGAGAGATCCCGAGTGGCTTATCCTTGCCCACTCCTACTCGGGCTTGTAGGCCCGGCAAATCGGTAGGTTCGGAGTAATTACCCTGGGGCCAGAATGACTGAGGCTCAGATAACCAACGGGACCCCACCACAGTGGGTGGTCAGCCAGCGCGGGGTCCTCACAGCCGCGAGAAGCGCAGTCCTGCGGGATTCAACTCCCCTGGGACATGTCTCCAGTTGAGAGAAGTCTCAGAACTCTGGATTAGAGACACGCGGTTCGCCACAAAGACCTCAAGATTGTGAGGTGCGGCTCGGAGCCAACAAAGTACTATCCCACTGTCCGACCATGCGTAGACGTCCGTAATATCGATTACAGGCTTCAAGGACGAGTGTACGTGGTTGAGGAGCCGCGTGAGAAGAGCGGCACCGGACAGTTCCAATTTTGGGATAGTTAAGCGGAACCTAATGGGGGCAACCTTGCTTTTGGCGAGTACGAGATGGACTGCAGTATGACCAGAGGAACTCACAGTCCGCAAATATACGACAGCAGCATAACCCTTCTCAGAGGCGTCGCAAAACCCATGTAGGGTAGCCCTGCATTTCCCTGGAGGGAGGAAGCACCTTGGCATGGAAACCCGGTTAATGTCCAGAAGGGAGGAGAGCATGGAGAGCCACTCTCGCTAGAGGACCCCGCTAATAGGCTCGGCCCAACCCAACCCGACATCCAAAGCTTTTGAAGAAAGCACTTAGCCAAAAAGATGACCGGGGTGATCCATCCATTAGGGTCGAAGGTGCGAGCTACGGTAGACAGCACGGAGCGCTTGGTCTATGCTTTGGGAGGTGGGTCAAGTTTTACTCTATACGTGAAGGTGTCCTGAACAGGCTGATATTGAATGTCCAGCACAGTCAACAAATTAGGATTCTCAGGGTGCTCGAACAGATGAGGGTCTTGTTTATTCTCTCCTGGGAGGTCCTTCAAAATGAGAGGGGAGTTCGACAACCACTTGCGCAACTCATAGCCTCCGGACTTCAGGATGGCAATTAATTCGTCTCGCAAGACAAGGGCCTCCTCGACGGTGGAAGCGCCCGCACAAATGTCGTCCATGTAGACCGAAGTCTCCAAAATAGAAGCTCCCCGAGCGTATCTCAGCGCTCTCTCTCAGCGAGTTCAAGGAGGGTTCGCATGGCGATATACGGGCTGGACCGGAGTCCATATGTGGTGGTGTTCAACTCAAACACCTGTATAGGATCGCTGGCCTTCTCGCGCCACAATATCAGCTGATATCGACGGTCATCACGAAGGACCACTGATTGTCGAAACATCATCCGAATGTCTGCTACAAAAACCACTTGGTGTCGACGGAATTGGGTCAAGATGTCGGATATGTCTTGACCAGTTTGGGACCAGAGTGAAGTCACTGGTTCAGAGACACACCATTTGATGTGGGGGCGGAACCGTCAAAAACCACCCGAATCTTACTCTCAGGGGTCCTCAAGACCGCATGGTGAGGGAGAAAGTAAAGCTCCTGTGAACGCTATTCGAAGTTGGACGGTGACATGTGACCAAGCTCTTGATACTCGCGCATAAACTTGACATATTTGTCGCGAAAGGCTGGGTCACGCCCGCATGCGGCGCTCCATGGACAGCAACCTCTTCTTGGCTAGTGCACGAGATACGCCCAAAGAAGGACGTGAGGCCAGAAAGGGTAAGTGAGTGACGAAACGACCGTCGACCCGACGGCCGGTATTGTTCTGGAAGAACAACTCGCACTCACGGTCCAGAGGGATGATTCGAGCCGCATGTTGTGGTTCCTCAATTTCCCAGAACCGCTGGACGGCATCTTAAAGGGGACACGCCCACAACGGAGAGCGGGTCGGCCGTCGGAAGGGGAGGAGACCACATAACTAAAGAAACATGGTTGCCCAGACGTACAGAACTAAAAACCACATTTGGCCAGCAGACAATTTATATCGCGTTCTGCTTTTCTTTATAATAAAATAAACAAAGATATTTATATATACGACAAAACATATCACAACTGTAAAAAACTTTTGTTAAATTGGATTCATCACAAGACATATGACGAAACTGAGAAGCTACTGGATCATGTAGCATGATTCGTTCAGATTCAGACACTGTAATCACACACACTCTTTTTAACTCACGCAAGCATAGACACACACACACACACACACACGGACACGCACACGCACGCGCACGCACACGCACACGCACACGCACACGCACACGCACTCGCACGCACACACACACACACACACACACATAACTAAAAAAACTAAGAATAGAAATTAATATAGAATTTAAGTAATATATAGCATTAATATGGATATAGAATATGTTTATCCATACTGCCTTGTAACATGGATATAGTAATGAGGGCAGACCCTCCAAACACAGGCATTATTTGCTTAAATGGAGGTTCCAATGTACTAGTCTTTAAGGCATGTACCTTTTAAAAACGAAATAAAATTTATTATTATTTTGGGGTATTTGTATACTTTTCTCATCTGGTTGGGTTGTATACATATATAATTGAAAATGAAAATGATAAACTTACATAAATATCAATAAAATAAAACAAGTACATAAAAATTACTTTACTAATTATATTATTATTATTATTATTATTAAAGAAGCTGTGCCCAAATATCGTGGACATGGCTGACAGGCCATCGGGCTGTAGAGCTCGTATCTCACCTAACATTATGAACCCCAACGTGTCGGCCCCCAGTAACAAATCTTTAGGCCCCGGTTGGGCCCACCGAGGGTCTGCCGGTCTCAAACCCGACGCACAGCGAACCGCGCTGTCATTTATACGAACGTTAGGGTGTCGATACGATGTCATTAAGGGACATTTACCTTGACTAAAATGCGAAGGTGTTCGCTGGCAGGGCTGAACACCAACTCCGCTTGTCCCCTAGGAGCAGGAGGCTCGGCACCTCCGATACCTACCATCGGACGTGATTCAGAGCCCCAGGGGAGCCCCAGTCTTCCCTCCAACCAAGTGGAGGCCACACTACGTTGGGAACCCCGAATCCAATAGAGCTCGAACCGTTAAGCGGTCGCCGCTCGGGTTGTACACCTTCACTAAGGCCGTCGGCAATAGAACAATTTGACACGTGGACTGCTGACGGCTCAAAGGCTCAGTGGAGGTGGCCATGGCGGGTGCTAGGGCGGCAGCCTCCTTTCTGAAGCTGCCTCGGTCGGACCGGCACCCGAACCGGGTACCCCGAGAGCGGTACTCCGACGGCATCCCGATGACCCTCGACTTGAATTCCCCGAACGGGCCGAGCTGGGGAAATTCGGGGATCCCCGGCTCCGAGGTCCGGGACCGATACGCGGCCTCCGGAACCTGGTAATACCGGCACCGACCAAAGGGGGGCGGGCGGCGTTCCAGTCGCGGCCACTCAGCTAACGGGGGGTGAGAACGGTCTAGCTGACCGCTGAGTGGCTGCGAATCCACTCTCAACCAGCTGAGGGGGGTGACGACCCCCCAGCCCCTGGGGGAACGACTCCCCGACCAGTCGGGGGAGGGACTCCCTTCAGAACGAGGGGTGCCGTGGTCAACCGGCGAGCGTCGAGCTTCGCCCGACAGAGGGCGTAGCGGAGCGCCCCGCCCGATGGAGTCAGGGGGCTGGCAGGACCCGGGGAGGACGCACCGCGCGCACCCAGGCACAACATGATGTGGTGGTTGCCCTGGCAGTGCGTGTAGGGCTGCTGGTGTAGGCAGTCTCGTTGTAAGTGCCTCTCCAGGCACGAGTAGCACCAGCGGCGCTCCCTGGCGATAGTTCGCCTCGCCGGAGCCGGCTTGCGCAATAAGTTAGGGCACGACGTCGCTCGGTGGTCGGACGCTCGACAATAGGAGCAGGGAGGTGCCTCGCGGGCCGCTAGGCCACTATAGGAGGGTAGGGGGGAGGCCCTCCCGCGGGGCCTCCGCTCGGCCTCGGGGGGGTGGGCGACGCCTTGGCCGTCCGATTCCGCCTCTCCTTGGGCACCGCTCGGGCGGCAGCCGGGGGGCCCTCGACGGCGCCTGCTGCGTTCTCTAACTGCCGACACTGCTCCTCCAGGAACCGCAGCAGGTCCCTAAAGGGGGGAATATACGAGGCGCCATCCCCTCGGTACCTCTTTTCTCAAAATGGAGCCGAAGGTCGAGGGGCAGGCGGGACAGCACAATATGGAGTAACAGAAAAGACCACTCGTCCACCGGTAAATCCAGCCGCCGCAACGAATTGCGCGCTACGACGACTGGATTCACGATGTCCTCCCGTAGTCTGGTCCGTTCCCTCAGCAGCGGGAGGTTCAGCAGCTTTCGAACATGCTCGTCAGCAATCCGCCGGACGTTGGCGTACCTTCCTGCGAGGAGGTCCCTGGCGTTTTGGTAGGCGTCGCCAAACAGATTAAGGTGGCCGAAGACGCTCCGAGCCTCCCCCTCCAGTGTTGCCAGGAGGTACCCCATTTTTTGGCAAGGGGTCAAGTCCCTCCGGGCGTCCACCAGGCTGTCAAACATACCGACGAAGATCAGCCATTCCGAGAGGACCCCGGAGAACCTTGGCAGGTCCAGCGTGGGGAGTCCTAACAGCTCAGGCTGAGTGGGCGGCTTCCGAGGGGACTCGAGCAGACTACTCAGCCTAGCCTCGCGCTCCTTCTCCGCGTCCTTGGCCCCCGCCTCGATCAAGTCGTCCGTGAGCGCGAGGAACTGCTCGTAGTCCACACGGAAGGAGTCCAGGACCCCTTTTCCACCTCCGAGTCCTCGAGCTCAGCGTAAGCTACCTCCACGGCAGCGCTTCGAGCATCGACCTGCTCGAGCCTCTTCTTCATGTTATATAAACCCTATCCGGTCGATCTATCAAAGCGTGTGCGCTGATAGCCCAGCGCAGCTCAGTCGGCAAGCAACGAATTAGTAGCTTGTGTGACGGCATCCCTACTAAATACAATTACTACGCGGCTCAAATATAAATTAATTGGCAAATAACAAATACAGTTCCTATCAATCAAGTTAAGTAGAAATTACACAATTATTTAATTAAATACAAGTTAACACGAAAAACACAAATCAAATTAGCAAGTAACAACCCTAGTACAATCAACAATTATCTGATTACGTGACAAACTTTTCTACCTAGTTAAGGTACTTCGCCTTAAGAACTACGGTGAGTACTTAGCCTTTACAAATTCCCGCTTGTTAACCTACGGGCGTGGCGTTCCCAATCTACCCGCTAATAAACAAAAGCAGCGAGGAAAATAATTTTATTGTTACGTACAAAAAACAAAGGAATACTTTTACGTATTATTAATGTTACGGCCGTGGCGTGATTAAAAGTCACTCAACCACGCTCTGCTACCAATTGTTACGGCTTGCAACTGTCTTGACAAGAGTAGATTCCTCCCGGGCCCTGAAGGACGAACCCACAAGCAGGTGCAAGTCGGGCCTCACAAAGGCAAGTGGAAAGTCCTTAATTGCAATGAACTATAAGGGGCGACAGCCCGTTAATGGGAAGGCACTCACTTTCGAGACGGTTCACCTTGGTCTGCCCGGCTGATGGAAGTGTAGTGAATGTATGTGTTAATTGTATGAAGCTGTGTGTAAGTGGCCTGGGCTAGATGACACAATACTGTCCTGGGGAAGGGATCCTCTGGTCGCTCCGGAACTATTCCCTTCTTGAGGCACCTTTTCAGTCTAGTCACGTAACGGTGCAGCCAAAAAAGAAGTTCAGAAGAAAATCACTATCAGAGTTGCACAATTAATTTAACCGAAGTTAATAAGTCCTTTTAAGAACACACGGGTTCTCGTAGACACAACAATTTTCGCGGGTTTTTACGTTCGTAACAAAATAGGCGCTCAAACTAAAAACGTCCGTCGACTCGAAGTCCGTCCATGGAATTCGACCGAGGAGAGGGGGGCCGTGCGATTCTGTCACCGGTGCTATATTCCGTGCGTACGTTTAACAAATTCACGTTTCAAAAATTTAATATTTTTTGCCTAAACAGTACGGATTTATTATTTTAAAATAACTTCACGAGCGATTTTTATGATTATTTTACTGAGGTAATCAAAACATGTCACAGAGCAACACATAAGGGGAGAAGCCAAAGCGTTATTTTCCGATACCATACTTTCTGTCATTTTTAAGAGAAAAATCTGCGCTACGCACTCTTTCTCAGACTCCCACACAAAAATAATCACATGTCACTACGAAACCCATACATAACAATTAAAATTATACATTATCAATGTCACACACATATACATAGATATATGTGAAGGAGTATGATAATGATGATGATGATAGATATTATTCTGTGTCTAATAGTGGATATTTTAATAAAGATAGAACTTAATTATTACTACTACTTACTTATCATTTAACTAATAACATAATAACATAAATACAAAACTACTCCATTTTAAAAACCAGTGATAGTTTTAACTATCAATGGTTTTTAAAATGGATTAGTTTTGTATATATAAAACGAATACATTTTTGTGGCTTCACATTTTTCATAAAAAATATATTTTTTGTATCACTACAGAGAGTTAAAGGAAAACATCTCAGTTGTGGTGAATACATAGTTCGTGAGAGCTTCCGACTTTTACATTTTTTCTTACGTTGACGCTTGATAGGTTCTGTTTCTTCAATGCCAATTTTTTTTTCAAAAAACGTCCGTTTTTTTATCTATCAAAGATAAAAGAAAAACCGATTTTTTTTATCCAGATTCAGAAAAAATTTTTTGAACCCAACAACTTCGTTATTTAAAAAAGAGGTTTCGCTTGGAGTCTTTTAATATTTTTTTCTAGGTGGAAGTGCAATGGTGGGAATCGAAATATAATTTTCTGATGTTTGAATAATCCTGAAAAATAAATAGGCTTTATTATGCTATTATCATCTTTTTACACAGCTTACTTAATCTCAATAATAAAAGATAGTAAATTAAAAATATATTACTATCATTCTGTAATAAAATCTTTCAACTATAATATTTATTAGTTACTTGCTACGGAACGATTTATTATACATTAATAAATAAACGTACGCATATGTATGTTAATGGGTAACCACAAAAAATTCTAATATATTTAATTGTACTGTTAGGAATGAGGGTAAAATAACAAAGAAAATAAGAAATGTTGAAGGTAGAAACTATAATCTCCCACTTGTTTTAGCAGTATAAAGTATCACGCAGTCGACTAAGAGGTATGAGTCAGTCTGTAATTCTACGAGTTTCATATCGTTATTATGCACGTTGGACTAAAACATTACTTTTACCTGAGATTCTGCCCAATAAGACAGTGATGCGGTTCTATTCGTGTAGTAGTTCTTGTAGTGAAAGCAAGGAAGATCGTGATCGTGTTGCCGAGAGGCTGCCCGGTCTTACACCGAGAGAAGTAGTGTAGCTGTTGTTTTGCATACTTAGGTGTTATCATGTAATTATGTCCTTCACGTTACACCAATGTGTGATTGTGTCTGGTACATATTACGGTTGGTCGAACTGTATTTGCTCTATAATGAATGTATAGTGCTTTACGTTGTCTTATTTCTGATAATGATCGTACGTAAGCAAGAGAGCAAGTTGAAACATCCGCTCTCACACTTTTATTATTTTTAACAATTAACCTTCAGAGTAAATTCTAATACGAGTAACGTTATTTTATTTAAATCATTTTGAGAATAATTTCTAACATCAGAAATGGAATAGTTTCTAATAGTACTTATTGAGATGAATATTCACAATGTAGTTGCGGCATAAGACGATCTACTACTACTAAATCATCGCGAAATGGTAAATATTCCCTTAACCCTGTGGGTACCGTAAGAGGCGATAGAGAGAAACTAAAACAAGAGGATGGTCAGCAGCATTTTTGATAAGAACTCAATAAGAGTGTATGTAAGCGTAAGGTAATCTACTAACCTATATCATCGCGTGGGTGCCGTAAGAGGCGACAGAGAGGAACTGAATCAGAAGATTGGCAAGAGCATGACTACGGCATAGCTGATAACAAGTTAAATCTTATAAGAAACTTCAGTTTATAAATATATATATATATATATATATATATATATAATTATATATATATATATATATATATATGTATATGTGTATATATATATATAACTGATCCATACCCATCTCCTGGTTTGTTTTTCTGTCGGCACCTACGACACTTACGTCGGGAACACCGCCACTACATGATAAGTATCAAACACCGTTGTACTATACATTTGTAAACAGGCCGTGTTCCGTTTCAGAGCGCATTACGTCAATGGATGACACTTGACACATAAACCATCGCACGATGTGGCGTAGTCATTAATTTTGTTTGGTTTACTAGGCAATTGTTTTGTTCATCTTAATTTAACAAGGCCAGCAAATTTTTTATTTGTACCTTGACAAGTTACTGATAATTAGTAGACTGATAAATATTTGATGAAGGTATTTAGTCGCCTTTTGGTATTATTTTGTAACAGGGGAATGCAATAATGACTACATAAATAAATATGGTATGGTTTTTAATAAGTAGACAGCTTTTCGGTATTCTACAGGATGCATTTTTAATATCTCCATCTCCCTTCGTCCATCGGACAAACGGATACTAGCCCAGTCTCCAACCTTTCATTGTCAATTTACCACGCATTCTAACCAAACGGTTAGCTTCATCGTTCGTCAAGCATACGGCAAACGATCAGAAGAAGCTGCCAGCTGATATTTTCTATTAATTTGTTTTAAAATTATGTTGATGTGATACGCATACATTTCAACACAAATATTATAATTGCATGTCTTAAGACAAGCGAAGCGTGTAGTTATGTTCTACTGTGGACTTGACATTAAGATTCCAACGTTTTGTCGCATGAAATTGTATCTAACAATCATATCTATACAAATAAATAAAATTGAAGTGTGTAAAATTGAAGTGGTAATGTCAAAATAACAGCTTTTTATTAATTGCATATAAAAGTATATACGGAACCTATAGCAAAATTACAATTTTTTAAATATTTGTCTAACTGTCTGACTGTCTGTTTGTTCCAGCTAATCTCCGAAAAGGCTTGACCGATTTTGACGGGACTTTCACTGGTAACTACCAGTGAAAGTCCCGTCGATTATTTATTCATTTACCTAGCTCATGTTATAAGGAGAGTAATTGAGGCTACTTATATTTTAGAAAAAATAACTAGGGTTCCGCGCACAACAAAATTAAAACTCTAAAATGCACGCGGGCGAAGTCGCGGGGAAAAGCTAGTTCTACATATAAATGATATAAAAAGCACATTGTCATAAAGGTAAATGATTTTTGAACTTTTATTTTTTTAAGTCGATTAATTGCTGTTTTTACGTACAAAGTGGTTTTAGTGGCTTTATCAAGTCCGTATAGAGGGATAAACACAATAAATTTTGCAAATATAATTTTTTTAATTCAATCTATTTTAATCTTTTTATCTATTATCATGTGGGAAGCCACGGAGTGTACATCTATCCACGTTTGTAAATCGAAATGCGGATGCGTTGTCACCCGTGAGGACTGAGATGGAATGCCTCCTTTCCAGTAAAAAGGGTCTCCGGTTCTCTACACTCACCATATGAAACACAGCAGCTTTAAGGTGCTATTTTACCCTGGTATTCTGTGAGAGAGTGGTCCTTCCCTGGTCGAGCCGACCCATTCGCACTACAACTATTCTATTAATATAGCTTCAGCATGGCTCTACCATGTATCAATTTACGTATATACTTACATAAAATACGTTGAACTTTAAGGATTGACCTGAAGATGTACTTCGGTATTTTCTACTGGATCTCCTCAAAGAGTAGTATTAGTAATAGAGGTGCCGACTTTCGGCTCGTTTTGTTAGTATGATGAGACATCATCCCCGGTCGTGATGAAGTAATCTGAAGGTGTACTTCGATGCATGCTACTGGAACTCCCCAAATAGTAGTATAGGTGTGCCGAGTTTGGGTTCGTTTGGTTAGTTATGATGAGAACTTACCTCCGGATTTGTTAGAGTGACTTGCAGGTGTACTTTGATGACTGCTGCTGGAGCTTTTTGGCGAATGTAACTACAATTTACATTTTTTTTAATTTTTTCACAATCATATGAGCATTATGATTCGTGCACTTTGTATTTCCCAAACATTTTTTAATTAAAATTTAACATTAATTATTGGAAAATTGGAAAACTTTTGTGTATTTAAACTAGTTTAAAAAAATTACGAATAATTATGTTTTACGTAATTTTTAATGCGCTTAAGGCATGCACAATTTGATTTACCAATAGATTTTTAATTTTATGATACCAAAGACAAAGTCGAGAATAACAATTTTCTTTATTTATTTATATTTTATACATATAAATCAAATGGAGGTGTATATCTGTAATATTGAAATAACTGGCTTTTATTAAGCACATAGGGTTATTAGCATGCTATTCAGACACAATTATCCATTTAAAGAAAAATTGCATTCTGTCTGTTTGTCCAAACTTGGTTAATCTTCAAAATGATTGAAACGATTGTGATGAAACTATACGAACAGATAAATAAACAGCTAGTTTAATGTAATAGCTATATTAGTAGCATATTTAAAGGATGAATGGGTCGGCTTCAACATGGTCGATCATTTTGTAAATATTATTTCATTATTTTTATTATTTTATTATTTAAGTTTAAGTAAAAAATGCAGCCATTTTATTTTATTTTCTTGATTGCAAATTATATTCATTAATGTCTCCTTCAAACAAACGTCAATTGAGCTCATTTAACTTGCTAATTCCGCTCTAGTCTTGTTCCGCTTGATCTTACTATTAGTTCTTGGCTTTCGTTGACATGAAATTCTATGCAACTAGGTAGTTTGTTATTATTACCAACTAGATAATGATTTAAGAAAGTTAACAAGTCCAAAAGTTAAAAAAGTAAATAAAATAACCCGACTGCATAAAAAAGAGAAAATAATTATATTCTATGTCACTTCTACAAATAAAACGATGCTAACCACACCCCATATGTTAAGATCCATCAAGCTGTTTAGGCTACAAAGCGTGTTAAATAAAGAGACATAAATACATACATACACTCGAACAACATTACTCTCCTTTTGGGGCAGGTACTAGTCAACATTAGTTGTCGTCTTCTCCATCTATTGTGAAATTGATTATACGAAAAGTTAGTTCTCACAGCATTTGGTATTGAATTCAACAATTTTTTTAAAGTTGCAAAAAATAGTTCTCTTCAGTCCGGTTTCTTTCATAATTGATTTCAATATAAAAGTGAAATTCAATAGCGAATAAAAACTAGATTTAAAAATCAAAGCTTCTTTACATAATTAAAATTAATGACACGTCAATTCATTTCAACGGAGTGCAGTTACCACAAGCGTGCACGCCTCGACAAAAGTTCAGAAATTCTCGCTTCCTATATTTCGCATCGCAATCAATTTCCTTTTAAATACTACTGGACTTTTAAAATTTATTTAATTTTTTTTAATTTCATAAGATGTTGAAGTATACAGATAAATTAATTAACGAGTGTAAGAATAAATAAATGAATGCATTATTAAGAGAATCAGGCATTACTTCACTGAAATCTATTATACTCGTATTAAAGACGTTAAATGTTAATTAGCTAATTAGTTGAATAATATAGTACATAGTAATTATTTAGGTGATATGTGGCGGAGTAAGAATATCTACAGCCCCATATCGTGCCGAAGGTGTTGTAAGAGGCGACAGCGGGAAAATGAAACAGTAGATGGGCACCATTCCCATAGTCACTTTCACGACACCCACGAAGTACGAGTAAAAGTAGTGATAGAATCTAGAGAGATAGATCTCTTAAGCCACACCACGCGATAAAACTACTGTATGTTTTTGCATTCCTGGTACTTTTCGTTCTTTAATAAGTTCTTGTTTTCTGCAGACTAAAATAACTAAGCACGGCGAGTTATTTGAGAGTTTAATTAATTTAATTCCGGCCTCATATGGAATACTGTTTTCATCTCTGGGCCGGGGCACCCCAGTGCCAGCTCCTTCCACTTGACCGCATACAGCGTAGAGCGGTCCGAATTGTTGACGACCGAGTTCTTTCTGATCGGCTCGATACACTGGCACTGCGTAGAGATTTTCCATCCCTTTGCATTTTCTATTGAATCTACCACGCGGAGTGCTCTGAGGAATTGTTCGAATTAATTCCAGCTGACAAATTTCACAAACGCACATTGCGTCAAAATTCACGATACGATCCTCATCATCCGGATGCTTGGCGGTCCACGACTGTGCATTTTACTAGGAGCTTTCTTCCTCGTACAACTTCTCTGTGGAATTGTTTACCACCGGCGATTTTCCGGACTAATACGACTTAGAGACTTTCAAGAAAAGAGCTTACACCTTCCTAAAAGGCCGGCAACGCATCTGCAATTCCCCTGGTGTTGCAGTTGTTCATGGGCGGCGGTAGTCATTTACCATCAGGTGAGCCGCATGCACGATTGCCCCCTCTTCTATAAAAAAATTGTATATAACACAATTTTTATATATCTCTAATTTCTATTAACTATAATATCGAAGTAACTGCCTTTTATCGAGCTCAGGTGATTATTGCATCTCATTAAGATATGTATAACAATTTGTAAAACGTTTGCCTTTCTGTCTATCCAAGCTTATCTTCGGAATGACTGAACCGATTGTGAAGAAACTTCACGAGGCCTGGAGTGATCTAGGCTATATTTTTACTGATAAAATAAAAGTTTATTGATTTTTATTTAAAAAACCGTAAATGACGCCACATTAATAAACATAAACGAAACTTGGGCCAATCACAAGTTAAGATAGATAATAGTCTTTTATTGCGCTTTAGTTTTAGTTTTTTTTTATTATGATGATAAATAGTGTATACTTGAATGATTAAAAAAAAAACATTTACCTCAGTTCAATTTCAATTCACCATTTTTGTTTTACTAAGTGTTCTTTATTCATTTCTAAACGTTTTAACCTTTAGGTCATAGATTCAAATCAGTTTTTGCCTCATTGAATTTCTCCTTGAAACTTCTTCCATTAGTATCAAGTTTAGCTCATTTTTTAAATCGTATAATCTTGTTAATTTATTCTTAGAACCAACACGTATTGCTGGGCCTAGTGCGACCTGTATAGATAATATTTTTACAGATGTTAAGCCCTTGCATAAATCAATAATTCAAAATTTAAGTTCAGATCAATGTGGACAGTTGGTATCATTGCCTTACATACAAAAGAAACAGAAAAATAAGAAAGTTGTGTTTGTTCCAATAAATGAACATCGCTTGGAGAGGTTTAGAAGTAATATAATAAAAAGAGTTCCATCACTTTCATTTAAAAACAGTGCTAATTATTTGTATGGTACGTTATTTAAAATTATAACTTGTGAATTTAGTAGGATATTTACTTCTAAAACTTTCTCTTTTAACAGTCGCAAATCATTTAATGAATGGGCGACAGTAGGAATTTATAAGAGTAGGCGAAGGTTATACGAGCTTTATAATGAAAGATCATTTAATAGTAGTGTTATATTTAGAGATTATGTAAAAACATATTCTAAAATATTTAAAAAAAGTGTGCGCCACAGCTAAGGCTTTACATTTAAGTAACAAAATTAAAACTGCATCAAACAAAATTAAAATGACCTGGAGAATAATAAATAGTGAAACGGGCAAGGTCAAACCGCGCAACTCGGATTTTCAATTGAATATTAACAATAATTTAACCCGATCTGATCAAGAAGTTGCTATGGCTTTTGAGAAACAATTTACTGATGTTCCTTTTTTGACAACTAAATCATTAAGTTCTTCTCCTACTGTCGCCGAATCATTGCTTAAACAAAATGTAAAGGCTTGTTCAAATACTTTTAAATTCCATAGAGTACTGCCAAAAGATATCGTTAAATATTTTAAAACTATTGATGTTAAGAAAACGGCAGATTTATGGGGGATTTCAGTTAAAGTTATTTTATCTATAATAGATATAATAGCACCTTATCTAGCCACTATATTTAATACAAGCGTCGAATCTGGTGTGTTTCCTGATTTAATGAAACTTAGTAAAGTCATATCTTTATATAAATCTGGTAGTACATTAGACCCCGCCAATTTTAGACCAATTTCTGTACTACCAACATTTAGTAAAATTTTTGAAAAAATAATTTTAGATCAAATGTTAAGTTTCTTTAATATTAATAAATTGCTTCATAGAAATCAATTCGGTTTTACAAGGGGTCGCTCAACAACTGTTGCTGGAGTTGAGCTTATTAAAACATTTTTTTTTGTGCATGGGAGAATTCAGAGGATGCTTTGGGTATATTTTGTGACCTTTTCAAGGCCTTCGACTGCGTTCACCATGAGACATTAATCAGGAAGCTACAGTACTATGGTGTCAAGAACACAGCGCTTAAACTTATAATTTCATATTTAAGTAATAGAATGCAGAAAGTTATTATTAATGGTAAAAGTTCTTCCGGCTCTCCTGTACTAATGTGTGTCCCTCAGGGCTCAATTCTCGGCCCATTCCTGTTTCTAGTGTATATTAATGACTTACCTTCTATTGTAGAGGATAATCATGATATAGTATTATTTGCTGATGATACTTCTTTTATTTTTAAACTTAAACGAAAATAATTTAAATGTGACGAAGTGAATAATGCTATATCAAAATTAGTGCATTGGTTTAACGTTAATAATTTACATTTAAACGGAAATAAAACTAAATGTATTAAATTTACAACATCGAATGTTAGAAATCTGAGTACCAATGTGTTTTTAAATGGGGAAGAACTGAGCCCTGTTGAATCCACTGTTTTTCTTGGCATCACTCTCGACGCAAAGCTTCAGTGGGGCCCCCATATATCCAAACTAGCAAGCAGACTAAGTTCTGCAGCCTATGCTGTAAAAAAGATTAGAGGTATCACTAGTGTCGAGACAGCTAGATTAGTTTATTTCAGTTATTTCCATAGCATAATGTCTTATGGGATTTCGCTATGGGGACATGCGGCTGATTCAGAAACTATTTTTGTTTTACAGAAGAGGGCCATTAGAGCTATTTACAACCTAAAACTGAGAGAGTCTCTTAGAGATAAATTTAAAGAAATAAATATATTAACTTTGGCCTCTCAGTATATTTACGAAAATTTAATGTATGTTCACAAAAACAAAGGTAGTTGTAGTAAAAAAAGTGATGTGCATTCTGTAAACACTAGGAACAAACACAAGCTAGTGATACCAGTTTCTCAACTCCACAGAGTCAGTAATTCATTCTTGGGGCAATGTATACGCTATTACAACAAGGTCCCGGAAAGTGTACAGGCTCTCTCCATTAGCAAGTTTAAATGTTTTGTTAAGTTAAAACTGTATAAAAAGGGTTATTATAGTATAAATGAATACATGGTTGATAATAACCCCTGGGAATGAGGTGATCGCTTCCAAGCTGTTTCTAAAATAAATTTTGTACTTATATAGTTGGTACAACCATTATTGTAAAATTTGCTTTAAAAAAAAAGTCCCGCTGGGTTTCTTGCTGGTTCTTCCCAGGACAGAGGTTTTTTTTTTCGAACCAGTGGTAAAGTAAAAAATGACTTTCAATAAGTATTACACATGTGATCTATATTGAATAAAAATTATTCTATTCTATTCTATTCTATTCTAAAACTCGCTGGCAGAAGTTTCTACTGCAAACTGCTGCCCGCTTTAAGCCATTAAGAATTACATATATTATTTTAGTACACTGCGGTAAGCCATTGCAACTGTTAAAAGCTCTTATTGAATTAAGACTTTTTTTGAATACTCTCTGAAACTATGTCAGCTACACAGTGGTGAAATTGTAGTACTAAAGAGAAACAATTTTTAACTATTTAATATTTATCAGTATTAGGCGAACTTAATTTGTTTTTATGTGATAAATTAATGTCTTTAACCTGGAAGAAAGAAAGAAAACTAGGGGTGCTGTCACAATCTATCAATCTATACGCTTTTGCAACAAAGTCCCAGAAAATATGCAGGCCTTATTTATCAAAAGGTTTAAAAAATTTAGTAATGGTTATTATACTACTTAGAGTACATGTCTGAAAATAACGGGAAGGAGGTGATCACTACCATGCTGTTTCTAAATTTTTTTATACTAATTTTAAAAAATATTATATTGTAAGTTGGTTATTTCCAGGACAGAGGATTTTTCCATACCATGCATAAAGCTCAAATGACTTTCACTAAATATAATAATATATCCTTGTTATCTATATTGAATAAAAATTATTGTATTCTATTCTATTCTAATTATAATACAATCAGACCCGAAAATCCAAGCCAAAAGACTTCCAAGACTGACGTCGTTGTACGTAGTATAATCCACTAGGCCACGCGATTATAATGATGCTACTATTTCCACTGTTTTTCTTGACATAACTCTGGACGCAAGGCTTCAGTAGGCTTCCCATATGTCTAAACTAGCAAGTAGACTAAATTCTGCAGCTTGATGATAAAATATCTAAATGTTGAGACAGCTAAATTAGTTTATTTCAGTTATTTCCATTTGCTATGTGGAAATATGCCTGATTTATAAGCTAAATTACTTGATGGTAATATGGTAATCTTAAGCTTTGTCGTCCTAAACAACGACAACTAGGCGGTGGAAAGAGACAAAAACACAAAGTCGTATTCTATAACTAATATATTAAAAGGCACGTGGTAAAATTAAAAATTTTGTATAACCGACTGCAATATAAATAAAATGAAAACATCGTCAATGTAGTCTAAGTCAAATAAATAGGCATTATTAAGGATAACTCAAAAACTACTGGTCATATCTTGATCAAATTTGACTATAACTCTCAATTAGCGGTCACTATGCCGTTGAAGTGGGTGGAAGGAAAAGGGGAAATCTCCCGCCGGGCAAGGTGTTCTGCCCGGGGAGCGGCCAACGCTTCGAGTGGTAGTTCGGAGCTATTCTATATATATTGCTTTAATTTCGGAACTTTGTTAGCGCGATTTAGGCTTCGATATGTTTCGCTTGTGGCACGATGACAGCGCCGCCACATCACCCCCTTGCTCATCCCGGACGAGCCCCCAACTGTGGCGGGTGGAAGGAAAAGGGGAGATCTCCCGCCGGGCAAGGTGTTCTGCCCGGGGAGTGGCCAACGCTCCGATTGGTAGTTCGGAGCTATTCTATATATGCTGCTTTTAACTACGGAACTTTGTTAGCGCGATTTAGGATATGATATGTTTCGCTTGTGGCGCGACGACAGCGCCGCCACATCACCGCCCTGCTCAGACCGGAGGTCGATAGTGCAGTCCGATTGCAAGTGCCAGGGAATTGCCTTGTAAGTCTGCGGTGAGTCGAGAAGAAGGCAAGTAATCTGCGAGAGTGTCGTGAAGCAGAGGCGAGCAGTAAGGCTCAGAGCGGTGCCGTACACTGTAGCGCAGAAAGTAGCTTGAAGGAACAAGAAGCATTATTATTCCAATGCTGCGATGAACCTTAGTAAAGCTAGATGGCTTGCAGAATGTGAGGACTGCAGACAATATCTGCTCGGGAGCGAATGAATGGGGTAATTGAGGATGATGACGAAGGTTTTGAAGTTGTAGTTTCCGAAGGTTGTTGGTTGCGTGTTCATATCACGTCGGGGTCACCACTATGGCGGGTGGAAGGACAAGGGGTGTGTGTGATCGCGCTATCAAAGTTCTGAAGTTAAAGCAGCATATATATAATAGCTCCGAACTACCACCTGGAGCGTTGGCCGCTCCCCGGGCAGAACACTTTGCCCGGTGGGAGATCTCCCCCTTTCCTTCGACCCGCCACAGTGGTGACCCCGTTTATGTTTGTACTATGTTCTTTTGATCAAAAGAGAAGAATATAAATGCTGGTGATTTATTTAAAAAAGGAATCATCAAAATCGGTTCACCTAGAAAAATTTGTGAGGTAACACACGTAATATAATAATAAAATGAAGTCTTATTGAGAACCTACTTTTTTGAATTCGATTGAAAATAGCAAACAAGTTTTTTTGGAGACAGTTTTAAAGAAAAAATATACCTTACTGAACAAATACACACAATTACGTATGACATCGCTCTCTCGCACATCATTAGTTTCTCGCTCGTCAATAGTAAACAGATTATGCTACGCGTACTTGCGCCGCTCAGCTTGATAATGATCGGACATTAATTATATTCTATACATTGACTTTGAAGAAGACGAATACGAATGAAGATGTAGATGAGACAAAAAAGCATACGGCTCACCTGATGGTAAGTGATACGCCCATGAACATCTACAAAACCAGGGGAAATTGTAAGTGCGTTACCAGCATTTTAGAAAGGAGTAGGCTCTTTTCTTAAAGGTCTCTAAGTCGTATCTGACAGTAAATTTTACAGTGTGGTCATGCAATACAAAAAAATCCGCGTATGTTGCGCGGTAGTGGACCAAACTGACTTTCTTTAAAAGTGGCAACTGAATAAATATTTTGAGTATTCCACATCTGCCACTTTAAATTATTGCTTTGTTAAATCAAATTCTAATTGATCTGAATCGTGTGCAAAGGCAAACCTTATAATAAAATAGTACTTTCAATATTATTGGAAAAGAATAATTGCCTAGTTTTCTTCTCGTCTACGTTAAGATCGTACATATGCTATATATTTCTACGACGGTATTTCACATAAAGCAAACTCAACTGTAACTGTTATAAATGTCCAAGAACTAATAACTTCATTTCAGACATAGGAGAATTCTACGGCAGATTCCGTGACTTGCCTTAAGTTTATCTCTAACTATAAAGTATTTTTACGTTCATTCCGTTGACAATTTGTATAAAAATACGAGTGACATATAAGCACATAGTCTACCTGGTGGTTAGTGAATGCAGTTACCCATAAACGAATCAGTCATCGGTTAAGAATCGAAACGCAGATGCGTTACCACCCCACAAGATTAAGATGGATACTCGTTGTAATCAAAAATGTCTTCAATCCCTTTATTACACCACGAGTTTTTTTTTTAATATAACAGGGTGCAAACGAGCATACGGCTCACCTGATGGTAAGTGCCTACCGCCGCTTATAGAAAACTGCAACAAAAGGGGAATTGTAAGTGCGTTGCCAGCTTTCTAAAAATATTAGGCTTGTTTGTAGTGGCTGTTTCAAGAGGCAAAAGAAGGAAATGAAACAATAGATGAGAAGCAGGATCTTCCTTAAAACAAATAAAAAAATGTAAAACCTGCGGCTGCTAAATCGCCGGGCGAGCGTGGCAGCTATTACAACTTCATCTGTGTCATCTGTGAACAGGATTTAATGATTTTTTTAGTGTTGAAAGTTGATCCCATCCAAATTTGAATAATAATCATGGACTGAAAAAATTATGGGATAAAGGAAGCTTCTAATGGAACTATTTATCATACGTGCTAGAGCCATGCTGCAGCTATATTAGTAGTATAGATGTAGCACGAATGGGTCGGCTCGACCGGGTTAGGGCCACGCTCTCACAGAATACCAGCGTAAAATAGCAGCTTAATACAGCTGTGTTTCGTATGGTGAGTGTAGAGAACTGGAGACCCATTTTACTGGAAAAGAGGCATTCCATCTTAGTCCTCACGGGTGACAACACATCTGCATTCTGATTCGCAAACGAGGATAGATGTAGATGTCTATGGGCGACAGGAACCACTTACCATCGGGTGGACTGTGTGCTCAATTGTCACTCTATCCTATAAAAAAATATTGAGATGACATTCAAAACTTATATTAAAAATTAAAAGCCGACTTTTTTATAGAATGAGGGTGACAACCGAGCACACAGTTTACCTGATCGTCTGTGGTTCATAGACATTACATCTGTCCTCTATTAAGAATCAAAATGGAGTACCCGAGGACTAAGATGGAATTATTCGTTTTCAGTAAAAAGGGGTCTGCGGTTGTCTACACTCACAACACGAAACACAGCAGAATCAATTTTACATTGGTATTCTATGAGAGCATGGTCCTACCCCCGGTTGAGCCGACCCATTTGTGCTACAACCATAATGTAGCAGCAGCGTGGCTTTACTACGTAAAACCACCACGTACTAAAATATAATAGAAAGATCAAATATTATGTTAAGTTCAGCGTAATCCCAACGTCACTACTTTACAACATTATTCAGTAGTTGTGACTGGGATTGTGCACGCAATTGAGGAGAGCGGGAGGTGGTCTTCAAACTAAGTGAAACACATCACTTTTTACTTTTATGCGGATCATGTCTAAATAATTTTAACATCTTTAATATAATGGACTCTATTTAAAAAAAAGAGACATGTATAGAGGTTTTTAACTAAGCGATAATCAAATATTATATGCAAGGCCTTAAATCACAAATTTCGTGTTTTAGAAACGAAAGCAAAAAAGTAAATTTTCTTTAAACGTAGAAACGTCTCACAATAACTTTAAGTAAACGTTTTTCTTGCCTTAGGAAACACCATCTCATCTATTTCAGTTATTGTTAAACAGTGCCTTCAGGGACAATTTCAGCTGGAGAACAGTTCAATTGTTAAAGAAAATATGATATTGTTATTATAGCGTACAGAATGTTGATGTGCCTTACTGAATTTAGCTTTTCAGCTATTATTATCAGCTTTACATTGCTACATAGAATAAATAATAGATAAAATAGATAAAATAAATATATGTTTGTTACTTTTTAGTGTCGCTTTTTCGTTTTTATCGAGTTTCAAATCGCATAATTCTAAAGAAGTTTTCAATTAAAAACTGTGATTGCACACAAGACTAGTAAGCGTAGCATCTATGATACATACATCGATAGGTAGAGCATTTATTTGTTTTTCTAATCTGTTGGTATCTTAGTTGTTTATAAATAATAAAACTGCAGATCGGGTGAAAATGCGTGTGCTCCGTTTAATAATTCTCTTGTACAGTAATGACATTAGTAACATTGACAGATAAAATTAGACAATTAATATTTTTGGAATAGCTTCTGGGCTTTTTTCCCATACAGATAAAAACTTAATGTTGTGTTGCCAACATATTGGCGGGGCAACTGGAAGATTAAAATGATAAGTACTTATTATTAAAGTATACAAACATTGAAACACCCTATTAATTCACATAGACAATATAGGTGATAAAGATATTAGTATTAATAACAGCAGTACATTGCAGTAGTAAATTCCACCCGCTTTCAGAAGCTCCGCTGTAATTCCATCCTCGCCTGGGGCCTAAGCGTTTTAAGGTGCTAGAGAGCCATTCTAATCTCGCTCAGACTGACGTCCGGGATATCTTTGGAATAGTGTCAGATGAGACTCGCTCTTGGATCGTTACTCACACTTGCGTGTGGCTCCAACAATGACGTGTACAGCTGCCCATAGAACCTCTCAATCTCACTCAAAATCTCAGATGTCCCGAAAACGATGCTGCCACACTCTGTCTTCAGCTTTGACAGTTGGCTCTCTCTGGCAGACAGATCTCTGACAAAGACTTTGAAGCCTTGGTTCCGCTCGATCGCTTCTTCAATACGAGCTGTATTGAAGTTGCGTAAGTCCCGCCGCATGCATTTGGAGACCTGTCTGTTCAGATGCCTGTATGCTGTCAAAATCTGTTGAAGAATGTAGCTTCATCTCCCGTCTAACATCCATGAGATGAAGAGTGTGATCGGAGAGTTTTTTGTGTTCTTCTGTGATGGGTCTTGCAGAACTTATCTCTGACCGCATGGACAGTTTCCACGAGCTTGTCATTCATATCATCCACTTCATTGCAGTCTTCTAGGCACTGAAAACGGTTTTTGTAACACGAGCTGAAAGGTTTCGGGACTTTGGAACAGAGCAAGAGGGGGACGGAGCGTTGACTTCATTAGACGAGACCTCTCCAACTTAACGGTAAGGTTCAGTGTGCCTCTAACCATTCGGTGATCGCTACCAGTTTTCACCCTCGCGATCACGGAGACATCACTGAACAGTTTTCGTCTGGTCGTCATAATGAAGTCAATCTCAATTTCTGTCGAACCGTCGGGGCTCGACCAGGTCCACTTCCTATGGGGCCGCTTCTGGAAGAAAGAGTTCATCATAAAGAGTCCCTCTTTTTCCATGAAGTCGGCCAGCTGCTGGCCCCTTGGGTTCCTTTGCCCTATTCCAAATTTCCCTATTTTCAGCTCACCGTTCTCTCTTGTGCCTAGTTTTTGCATTGAAGTCTCCCATTAAAATCGTGTATTGGGTTTTGGAGGAATGCATGGCTCTAGAGATATCCTCATACATTTCCTCCACCTCCTCATCGGGGTGTGCCGAGGTTGGTGCGTAAACCTGTATGACCTTCAGCGAATACCGTTTGGTTATTTCCTGAGTATAAGGTACGCAACCCTCGTCGACACACTCCCGATCTTTACAACGTTGTTAATGAGAGACTTGTGGACGATAAATCCGACACCTCTTTGGGACAGATGGTCACCCTCCCGGTGATAGAACAAGTTGCCGGATTCGAGGATTACCGTGTCTTTTCCCTCTCTTCGGACTTCGGATAATCCTATAATATGCCAGCGCAACTTGTCTATCTCTTCTTCCAGCTCCACGATCTTCTCGTCAGTCCTCAGAGTGGGTGCGTTGTACGTTGCCAGGTCGAGTCGTCTTAGGTGGCAACCGAACCTCCACCGGAGATTCTTAGCACCCCCCTGCCCCGCCGTTACCATGGTCGCCACCGTAGCCCAGGAATAGCGGGGCCGCCGGGGACTGGGGGCCGTCTGTTTGTTGCTTTAATCATTGGGGGGTATTTGCCATAGTTGCCATGCTTGGCGAGCGGGTTGGCAACCGCAGTTTTTTTATTGTAATTTTGGCTATTATCAGGAAGATGCTTGCTACCCATCTCCTGCCTGTTTCCCTTTGTCGCCTTTTACGACACCCACGGGAGGATATGGGGTAGTGGATATTCTTGACCGCCACTACACGGCATTATATTAAATATTTAGTAAAATTATATATAGGTTACTCTATTCTACGTATAGGTAGGAAGTTACGAATATTCTTTAGAACAGTTATATGAGAAAATAAAAGACGTGAGAACGTATTTAATTAAAATTGGATCGAGTAGAGTTCATTACATAAACGTAGTGTTATTATAAACTAGGTGGCGAGGTGCAAATAATCGGATATGTTTATGTTCCATTATTAATTCATGGATCTGTTATTAATCCTAAGTTCTTTGTTTTTAATTCGTTACCAATTTCGTCGAATGGAATTCTAGGTAGAGACTTTTTGAATAGATTTTGGGCATATTTAAATTTCGAGAAAAATATATTGTCTTTGAAGTTAGGATCAGACTACACTTGTTACTTGCCTTTCACTAATATTTATAATATTAATGTATTGGAAATTCCTCCAAGAAGTGAATCCATACATTATATTCAAACCGATTTTCAAAACGATGCATCTAATAAAGCAGTTTTGTCGAATAAAAATGGAAGACCAATAGCTTTTACTAGCAGATCTCTAAATAAGGCTGAATCAAACTATCCAGTTATAGAAAAAGAGTTGATAGCGATAGTATGGGCCGTCAGATATTTCAGACCGTACCTGTATGGGCAATATTTTAAAATCAGGACTCAACATAAACCTCTAGTATACTTATTATGCATGAAAGATCCGTCGAGCAGACTTATGAAGTTTCGTTTGGTATAGGAGGAATATAATTTTGTAATTTTGAATAAAAATTACGCCGCAAAAATATAAAATTTAATTTGATTAAATTGGAAACTAACTGGTTATAGGTACATGTGACACGGACGGCCGTCGTCTTAACCCAGGCTTCACATAATGTTTTATCGTCCGTGAGTTCATTACAAACAATAATGAAAAAAAAAACACAAACATATATTTGTAGTCACTTCAAATACTGTTGCCGACAGCGGTGTTACTAGATTATAAAAATAATTAATTTTAAGAAAATTGTTTTGAAAACATGTATTTCAATTAACAGTAACATATTTACAAAAACAAGGACTGTATTTAAGTAGTAAGCATGATTAAAAACATTATTTCTGCTATAAGAACATAACAATATCAATTTAGCGTCTGTTGAAACCACAATTGTATACACTCTCGGAACAAGAGAAGCATTGTATGAGCATCCCTGAAAACTTTCTAAAATAGCAGTGAAACTAAGTGTCTACCTAAATATAATATATTTGTATTAAACACATTATTAAATAAGCTTGTTGAAAGTAATTGTTTGTTTTATAGTATTTTGTCATATTAATACGAACTTCGTATGTTCTAGAAATAATTATACGAGCTACGTATGAAAATATAGTTACAGGCTGTGTGAGTATAGTTACAGGCTGTGAGGCATATCATTATACTGCTCAGCGGTGTCAACGTATCTACATTCTTTCTTGTATAAAGTTAGTTGCAGTTGTCCATTTTTTTAAAGAATAAGTGTGACAAGCGAGTACACAGCCCACCTGATTGTAATTGGATGCTGTGGCGCATACACATCTTCATCTGTCCTAGATTAAGCATTAAAATGAAAATGTGTTGTAAGTGTTATACCCAAATAATACTAATCTCTAAAGGATTGAAAAAACTTCTATTAATATCAGTCAGGCAGAGACAATGTTTTCATATACTGTTTGACGTGTGCATACTGAAAATGAAACTTTACGTTAATTATATACACGTTTCATTACTTGCATCGCGAGTTAAATGCGGCATGAAATTTGTTTCCTATGTTACACTCCGCTTCTCAATGGTATTTTTTTATTTATGCCTAAAATTAGGCCTGAAATTTAATTAGTAAATTTATATTAGTTTTTTAAAAAACTGTAGATAATTTAAATAAGATATTAAAGCAGTAGTAGTATAATAAGCTTGAAAAGATTATTTGTCTTCCGTGTCTTCCGTGAAAGCAGGAAGAACCATTTTTTTTTTAATTTTCATGAGGTATTTGATGATTATCTTAATTAATAGTTAATAGTTGTGGAGAAATGCCGGGTCGGTTACATAAATTCAAAAGTTATAATACAATATTCAAACTTCGTTAGTCAGTCAGTGAAAATTAAAATATTTTAATAATTAATTATTTAAAAACATTTTGAAATATTTATATTTTCTGAAATAGATGTATTGCGTATATGTAGAGTGTTGGGAGATATAAGTACTACCTTACCAATCGATAGTTGTAAAATTTAAGGAATGTGATGCGAAAATATAAGGTACGCATATATCCTTCGTACAGATGGTCGTCCTCCCGGTGATAGACTAGTTGCCCGATTCGAGTATTACTGTATCTTCTGTTCGGACCTCAGATAGTGCTATATTATGCCATTGCAACTTGTTTATCTCTTCTCCCAGCTTCAGAAACTTCTATTCAGTCCTCAGGGTGCGTGCGTTGGAATGTTGCTAGGTCCAGTAGTCTAACGTGGCAATTGAACCTCCACCGGAGATTTTTCGTACCCCTGCACCCACCGTTACCTTAGTTGCCACCGTAGCTAGGAATATCAGGGTCGCCGAGGACTGCCAGCCGTTTATATGTGTCGTTGTTCATGAGGGGGAATGCTTGCTATAGTTGCAAATAATATAGTACAGTATCTATGAGAGGTATGATTACTATAATTCGAAAAATATATTGTAAAAGGTGAGGCTATTCACTATAAATATTATATTCTGGTATGTGTATGTATGTGTTTGTAATTCTTCTCCTCAAAAACGACTCGACCAATTTTGATAATATAATTATGGGGTACTTTATGGGTAAAAGTGATTTAGATATACAACAAGCATTATTCGTGTAATTTGATAACAAAATTAAAAATGTTTGCTGGTGCTATTCAATGTTCCAATGCCATATTAAAGGCGACTTCTTTCAACTTAAAAATACACTTTAAATTGACAAAGGCTATGTGGTCTTCGCGTAAATATAAAAAAATAATATATTTTCGTGTATAATTCTTTGACTATGAGTCGATTTAAAAATCACTTGTATATATTTGTGTCATAGGCTTAAACTTTAATTAATGACTTTCTTTCTTCTTTCTTTTCTTTGGTGTTTCGAAATATATCTCGAATGCTTCATTAATTTCTATAGAACAAAATATCAACGCAGGAATGATTGTTGGTACGTGTGATAATTTCCGTAAGATATGCGCCTTAGTTCACACATATAACTGTGAGTGCTTTGAAATTACCACAAATGTAATATATTGTTATCGTACCACATAAATTACGTTGCTGGAACATTAAAATTTCTTGATATTTTTGGTGTCCTCGTTTTATATTCAATGGATATATTATAGTGTTATTTATTATACTGTAATAAAAATAAAAATTTACTGGACATATTCTTAAATCAAAATAAATGAGAAAGAAAGAAGTTTAAAAAAAAAAGTTAAAAGTCTTCTCGTCTTAAGTTCACTCGGTGTACCTTGTGAAATAATTAGAGTCAATAGCATACCTCAAGTGGTAATTTTATTCCTTTGGGAAAGATGACCCCGTTGTGAAAAATCCGTGGGATGACATTTTAGCGGCCTCTCACCTTAGGGGTAATTAACTAAAAGCCCGGATGGAATCCGAGGCTGCAGAACTTAGTAAATGGTTCAAATATGAATCGCCGAGAGTTGATTATATTATATTTGCGCCATTTGCTGTAGAGACTATCGGTCCGTAGTTCGTTAGTTAGTTCTTTCCTCACCTAAATACAGCCATTGAGCAGAAAAAAGCAACCACTATTATTGGCACTATAACAGAGAAAGTGGGTACTGTTCAATAATTTTAGTTTCTATTTAATGAATAAGGGTGGCAAACAAACACACAGTCCATCTGATGGTGACTTAATACTGTAGCCCAAAGACTACATGTAAATGTAAAACCCGCCAAGATACTACAACAAGGCGTTTAAGAAGTAAATATGCAGACCTAATATATCAACCTCCCTATCATAAAATATGTATAAGAGAAATGTATATAACATGAGTATATTATTATATAACACATTACCTATGAATTTAAAACAAAAAAAGAAGTCTCTTTTAAAAATAATTTAACAAAATGGTTATTGGAAAATTGTTTCTATAGCCTAAAAGAATATTTAGAATGGAAAAATTTGTTCAATGATTTATGTGATCCAGTACCTAAATATTTGCACGTCTGCGAGCAGACTAAACACATGTGCACTAGATTTAACTTAAGAACCTGTCAACTGTGTTTCTTGCAAATAAAGAATTTCTATTTGTATTTGTATCCTCGATTAAAAATCAAAGTTCAGATGCGTGTCACCCTCGAGGACTAAGATGGAATGCCTCGTTTCCAGTAAATAGGGTCTTTGGTTCTCTATATTCAACATACAAAACATAGCAGCATTAAGCTGCTATTTCACGCTGATAATCCGTGAGAACATGCTTCTACACCGGTCGAGCGGACCCTTTCGTACTATAACCATAATATAGCTGCAGAACTGAACTACGTATGAAATGTTTTTATTTGATAAATATTGTATATTACTTATTATATCAAACTTTGTGGTGTCGCTGTTGTCTCTCCACAAGCGTAACTGATAATGAGGCGGATTGAACAACAATATAATAGAATGATTTTTTATTCAATATTGATTATTACATAATACTTATTGAAAGTCATTTTTTATTTACCACTGGTTCCTGTTACTGGTAACCGAAATATAAATCATGCTATTGAAGTTTCCAAGCAACTCTCCTACATATCTAGAAAAGTTACTACTTCACGAAGCATTGAACGTGACAGTAATATTTTTCCACCTACGGCCAAAAGTTATTTGTTATAATATTATACATAATATTTATTCACATAACATTGAAATATATACAATATTAAAAAAAACTATAATAAAAAGTAACTATTGTTATGTTATAGGTTCTATTATTGTGTTATATACTATTTACTTTATATTATAAGTCCTCTATACTCCTATATTGTTATTCTAATATTAATTACATTGGTTACCTAGAAACCAAACTAATTAGATTGTAATATTTAAATACTAATGTTTACTATTCCAAAATTACCATCCTTAATTGTATCTTAGAATAAGTTAACGATAAACACAAACAAGCATAATGTTATTCCCTTATCTTTACCCCTATCTCCTAGCTTCCCGCGATCCTACACTATAAAAACTAAGTCCTTCGATCCCACAACACAATTCTATTTCCAAACTCTCTGACTCAACTTCAATATTTTAAGTTAGTTTATATTATAGTTAAATTAATTAAATAAATTTATTTTTAAAAGAGTTTTAATCTCTACCACATAACAAATTTAGCGCAGTCGGTAGGATCTCGCGTGATTCATTCGCTTAAATCGCGTAAAGACGAAGTGAACGTACCAAATTCCACGGGACAGCATCGCCCAACAAGAAAACAACGTACGGTAGCTGAAGGCTTTTGAAGAACTTCGCCGAACCATGCAGCTCCACATTTTATTGTTATTGTGGTAAGTGGCTAAACTTGTTTGTTCAAATTCCTATTTTCCATTTTTACCAAAATATTTTTCCTACATCTACCACCTCATTTTACATTATATTTTTTTTATATATATATAATCATACTATTCAGTCATATACTATTATATTATACTATACTATTATATCAATTATTCATATTATTGTATTGTATTACCTGTGTAAAACAAAGAACACTAAGATGGCTTTAGACATTACCACATTACTTAAATTAATTCCCTCATTCGACACAGACAATAACGACCAAGTGTATAGATTCGTTAGGTCATGCAATTCAGCTTTTGACCTTAGTTCAGCGGACCAGAAGTCAGTACTTTTAGTATACGCGTTGAACAATATTACTGGTTCGGGTGCGGCAGACGTTCACAGTAAAGAACATGCTTCATGGACCGACTTAAGAACATTCCTTATCGAAAAATTCTCTAACGTCAAAACCATAGCACACCTTAATCTCGAACTGCAATCAATGTTTCAAAAACCTACAGAAACACTAACTGAATATTTCCACAGAGTTGACCTTTGTCGCTCTAAAATAATAGAGAAGTTAAACGCCGAAATATGCGATAAGACATTACTAGGTCGCTTAGCCACAACGGAAGAAACGGCTCTTAACGTTTTTGTCAATGGTATTAGCTCCGATATCGGAGCAATGCTAAGAACAAAAGAGTTCCCTACCCTTTGCGAAGCAGGCCGATTCGCACTTCAAGAAGACAAAATTCGTGCGATGAACAAGGCTAGGCAATCTCTATTTAAGTTAAACACAACGCGTTCACCACCTTTTTCAAAACCACAACTACTATAATAATAATAATACAACTAAGCCTATAAATCGAACTCATGTACCATATACACAAACCACATACAATAATGCCCACACACCGCAACAAATTACAAAATTATGTAGTTATTGTAAAAATATTGGGCATAATATTACAGAATGCCGTAAAAGAACTTATAATAATAATATAAGAAATAATCAAGCCCAACGCGCACTTCCTGCGCCTCCTATCCCAGTAAATCATTTAAACTGCCAAGCGACCACCGAGATGAGCAACTCGTTGGAAATCGCTTCAGTATCCTGCTCACCGATCCCGACTCAAGACATCGAGAACCTGCAGATATGAACTCTAGCAAATCCAACCCTATTTCTCAAAGGCGTCCTCGACCGCCGAACCATCGAGATCACACAATGTAAACAAACAGCGTACCTTCTAAATTACCGCTTAAGTGTCAGACAGAGTTAAAAAATGTGTCTACACAAACTAGCGACTTAAGTACTACATCACATACACATCACTCAATATTCAAAAATTCCAGTTCTCAAACGGAAACCTACGAACAGGGTAACCAGCCCCAAACCCTTGGTTTTCCAAAACATGCTATTCCTTCTACATCCACTGACTCTATTACTACTATCTCTACTAGATCTACTATCTCTACTACACCTACTGACTCTCTCGAGACTACTAAACCTACTACGTCCACTGATTCCATCAAGACAACTACACCTCCTATATCCACAAATTCCACTGTTTCCAATAAACCACGTTCGAAATCAAAACCTACAACTAAAAAGCTTAAATTAAAACATCCCAAATTCAAATGTTATACAAAATCTTTTGCCATATCTGCCTTAAACGATATACCACCCGATAACCTCTTACACTGTACATTTCACATAGAAGGCAAACCAGTGACATTTCTAATAGACACCGGAGCAGGAATCTCGGTAATAAAAAGGGATAAAATAGGTTCGTCACCTTTAAATAAATTAAACATCGTGTCAATCGTAGGTATTTCCGGTAGCCAAAATTCAATTACAACCTCAGGCACCACCGAAATATCTCTAGATTATTTACCTTAATATCGTTTTCATGTTGCTTCCCTTAACATTAAAGCAGACGGTATCCTAGGCAACGATTTTATGATAAAGAACAATTGCAGCATTCATATTCATTCTAAAACAATGAGAATACGTGACAGATCATACAACCTACATTATTTGAACGAAAATCCTCAAAATATAATCGACCCTAATAACCAGTTCCTTTCTAGCCGTTCCGAGAATGTAATTATGTGTAGAACAAATAATATAAATTCCGGGACAGCAATAGTCGAAAAACAAATAATAGATAACGGTATTGATATTCCCAACGCATTAGTTGAAGTCAAAAACAACTCATTTGTTATTACTTGTGTAAATACAAACAAATCCGATAAAGTAATTAGCATTCCCAACATCGAAGTTCAACCTTATCAACCAAATCAACAAACTAACAACATTAATAAACACTCAATTAATAATCTTAATCACACATTCGACACCGATAGACAAAAGCAAGTACTCAACCTCATTAGACGCGAACATTTAAACAAAGAAGAATCGAACTCATTAGATAAAATTGTCTTCAAATACCCAGACATATTTTTCATCGAAGGCGACTCCCTTACATTTAGCAATCATACAAAACATCAAATACCTACCACTACTGACATTCCAATTCACACGAAAACCTATCGCTTTCCTCATGTACACGAACAAGAAGTAAAATCACAAGTCCAAAAGATGTTAGACCAAGACATTATCAGACCTAGTTCATCTCCTTGGAGTAGCCCCATCTGGGTTGTTCCTAAGAAACTAGACGCATCTGGGAAACAGAAATGGCGATTAGTTATTGATTACCGCAAGTTAAGTGAAGTCACAGTAGGAGACAGTTATCCTCTTCCTAATATCACAGATATTCTAGACAAATTAGGTCATTCTCAATATTTTACCACATTAGATCTTGCCTCAGGTTTTCATCAGCTAGAAGTTGATCAAAAAGATATACCTAAGACGGCTTTTAGTACACCATATGGCCATTACGAATATAAAAGAATGCCATTTGGTTTAAAAAACGCACCAGCGACATTTCAGCGTGTAATGGACTCCGTTTTGTATGGCTTCCAAGGTGAAAGATGTTTCGTTTACCTCGACGACATAGTTGTCTTTGCTTCCAGCCTTCAAGAGCATGAACAAAAACTTGAAGAAGTCTTCTCTAGACTTAGAAAATATCAACTAAAGATTCAACCAGACAAATGCGAATTTCTTAGACGCGAAGTTGCTTATCTTGGCCATATCATTTCGAACGAAGGCGTTAAGTCGAACTCCGATAAAATTCGGGCAGTTCAAGAATTCCCTATTCCTAAATCATGTAGAGATATAAAGGCATTTCTAGGCCTTACAGGATACTATCGTCGGTTTATTCCTAATTTCAGCAAACTTACTAAACCTTTGACTAGCCTTCTTAAAAAGGACACTACCTTCATATGGGGTGAAACCCAACAACAATCCTTCAATGAATGCAAACATCTTCTTACTAACCCTCCCATCTTACAATATCCAAACTTCATGAAAGAATTCATACTGACCACCGACGCTTCTATAAACGCCCTAGGTGCTGTGCTATCGCAAGGCGAAATAGGCAAGGACTTGCCTATAGCATATGCATCTCGGACACTAAATGAAGCGGAATCAAACTATTCCACTATCGAAAGAGAGTTATTAGCTATCGTTTGTAGAAAATTTAAAATTGTAACTGACCACAAACCGCTAACATGGCTTTTCTCGATAAAGGACCCTGGTAGTCGGTTAGTTCGATGGCGACTTAAACTCGAAGAATACGAATATGAAATAGTATATAAGGCAGGTAAGAACAACACTAATGCAGATGCTCTCTCACGCCCGCCTATTCTCCACACGAACATAAATCATCCCACAAAAAGCGACAAAAACACACATCTCGACCCAAACACTTCGGAAGACTATTTACAATTAAACTTTCAACACTACTTAGAAATCGACTCTCACACTTTTAATACTCCAAATCTTCATATTTCCCCAGACTGCCTCTTAAACGAACGTCACAAAAACATTCTTATCCCAATCTCGTGTCAACTTTGCGATAAAAATACCCTTTTCAAACAAGCAATTTCCACTTGCTCTCAAGTGGACCCATTTTTAAGTAAACCCAGAACACTTTACGAAACTGATTTATTAGTTTCAGATAAGAAACAAAATATTACATTTGGCTGTTCGAGACCCACTCACTTCGATCCTTGGGATTCTGAGAGCTATTTTAAAGTATTACTCGCTTGTCTACAAAACCATAAATCAAAATCACTTTACGTTCCGGACTTAAAAAACGACCCCACTTGTAAACTTAAAGGAAACGAACAATTACACATAACAGCTTATTTAGCCGACCTTTACGAATGCAAGATCACCATATGTGAAAATAAAGTTAAAACTCCAGCTCCAGAAGAGATAGAATCAATCCTTAAAACCTTCCATGATGATCCCTTATCAGGACATCGTGGCATTATCGAAACGACACACAAAATACGATCTGAATATTTCTGGAAAGGAATGACCGATACTATTAAAAATTATATAGATAATTGCCAAATATGTCAACGAAACAAAATTCAACGTAAGACATATAAAGCTCCCATGGTTATTACTTCTTCTTCCACTGAACCTTTTGAACGTGTAACTATTGACTTAGTCTCTTACTCAGATATAACTAACGACTTTAATAAATACATACTCACACTACAAGATGACTTGACTCGTTTTGTTCAAGCATACCCTATTCAAGATAAACAAGCAACAACAGTAGCCAAATCTATTCTAAATTTCTGTCAACATTACGGCGTACCTAAACGTTTCCATTCCGATCAAGGTACAGAATTTCTAAATAGCGTAATCAAACAATTGATGAAATTACTAGGATCCACTCACACAGTTAGTACCGCATATCATCCTCAGACTGACGGTTCTTTAGAACGATTCCACGCAACATTACGCGACCACATCCGAATGTACCACAAACGTAACCAATCTAATTGGGATCAAATCGTACCATTCGCCGTTATGTGCCATAACACATCAATAAATCAATCCACAAAATTCACACCACACGAATTACTCTTTGGCTACAAACCGCGTTCGCTTTATTCTCTAAAAGCTAATGACGACTATACAACTCATGACTACCTAAGAGATTTAAACGAAAGACTCAAAATATCTCGTGACGTAGCTCGCCAAAACGTTGAATCAATGAAAGAAAAGGCAAAAGAGCGATATGACAGTAATATTAAAAATATAGCCAAATTTAACGTAGGTGATAAAGTTATGCTCAAAGTCCCAAGTCCAAACAACTTAAATAGCCTTTGGGACGGCCCTCATGTTATTGTTAGAATAGGTTTTAATGAAAATTATGTTATACAAAAATCTGGAAAAAACCAATTAGTACATGCGAATCGTTTAAGACCATTGCACGACTTCACTCCATCATCATAACATTTACTATAAGACTAGATCGTAATTATTCATAAAATATTTAACTTTATTTCTATTGCAGGGTGGCTCAAATAATGGCACACCCTAATCCCTTAAACAATAAGACCCTTAGTTTAAATGAAAATCTTTTAAATTTTATAAACAACCCATATATTAATTTTACAATTTGTTCTATTATTAAATTATTACTTTACATCATTTTATACAAAGTTAACTTATTTTCTAAGAATTATTATATAACTAAATTTAAAGGAAATCAAAACAATTAACTAGGATTATTCTAATTTTCAGGTACTCCACAACTTTTGTTGATGGGGATACCCACATAAAACCCATTCCCTCTAATTCTGGACTCTATTTCGAAAACAATGATGAAATACTAATATCTGAAAATCCTGGAAACTTATCATATATCGTAACTTTGAACCTTTATTCCTAGCTCGCAACTCTATCAAAAGACTCGTAAATAACTACCAATCTCTTATCGCTACACATTCAAATTTACCCACCGTTATCACTACTAGTTCATTTATAAAAATAAACGTAAACAGAATAGACTCTAGACTCGATGAACTTAATTCTTACACTGATAACAAGCGATCCAAACGTGAAATGCTAGACGGCTTAGGTTCAGTTTTGAAATGGCTCATTGGTGTTCCAGACGCAAAAGATGCTAAACATTATAACGAATGCATTGAACAGCTAGAGAAACAACAAATATCTACTAATGATATTCTAAAACAGCAATTACAAATTATTTCTTCAACAATCACAAATTTTAATGAAACAGTGCATAAAATCTCTTATGATGAATATGTTATTAATGAAAATATTAACAAGATAAATTTATATTTCGCCTCCACAAACAAACTTATATTTAATTTAACTATCCTTGAAGAAATATCGACCATTTCAATTCAAATTCTTGAAGCCATAGTTTCTTTAGAACGAGATATTGACGACGTCACCACAAGTATACTTTTTATTAAATCGAATGCAATACACCCGTCAATAATATCAACTATGCGCCTACACAAAGAATTACTGTCTTCTAATCCCGCTAGGCTCAACAAAAACTTAGTTGCCCCAATAACATTACCTAATATACACAAAATTCTCGAATCTGCCTCTATTACTTCCTATATTTATATGAATAAAATTATATATATCTTAGAATTCTCTTTAGTTAAAAACGAAAAATTTATATTATACCATTTATATTCTATCCCTATGCTACATCCTGACTCCTCCTTATATTCCACTATCCTTCCCGAACAAACATACCTTGCCATGAGTACCACTAGACAACAATACGTCGTTATGAGCTCACTGGACAAATGCAAAGACTTTACAACGAAATCCAAAGTCTGCAGGGATCTTCTTATCTACAACATCAACACCAGACCTATATGCGAAGTTGTCATCCTAACAACAACGAGTCAACAAGTTCCTGAAGTTTGTGATATTACTACATTTTCAGCACATATCAATACTTTTCAAGCTCTTAAAAACAACAACTGGATATACATACTCCAACGCAAGACTCCGTATACCTTAGAGTGCGAAAGCAAAACAACTCACGGCGAAATCTCTGGAGCAGGTATCATCACTCTAGAACAAGGATGTAAAATGTACACCGCGTTTGTTACACTCCTAGCTGAAGACACTACAACGATCAACATCAGTCATCCTATTACTTCTGTGGATATTGAACACATTTGCCTCCCAGAAGAAATTAAACTACAACAACCAGAACTTGCACCAATCCAGCTCAACAACATCCAACTCGACTCTCTTAACTCAGTTAGAGACCAAATAAAAATACATTCAAAATTACTTAAAGAAAATAAATCTACATTCTCAGAAAAACATGCAACAAAATTTTCCATATTTGGTATGATTACTGGCATTATTATGCTAACATTTTTTTGTTACAAATGTTACAAGTGCTTGCCATGGAATAACATGCCCATAAATCCACATGGCAACTGTATACAAATTTTTAATAACTGTTTTGACCGTTCTCGTCGCCAACAACACGTCGAAGTTCCCATGTCATCGGTAAACACCACTGCTACAACATCCTGCATATCAGAAGACGAAGACGAAGCTGCTGACTACATTCAAAAATCGAGCAAAACCGCTCAATCTTTATTCTAAGGGGGGAGGTGTTATGTTATAGGTTCTATTATTGTGTTATATACTATTTACTTTATATTATAAGTCCTCTATACTCCTATATTGTTATTCTTATATTAATTACATTGTTTACCTAGAAACCAAACTAATTTGATTGTAATATTTAAATACTAATGTTTACTGTTCCAAAATTACCATCCTTAATTGTATCTTAGAATAAGTTAACGATAAACACAAACAAGCATAATGTTATTCCCTTATCTTTACCCCTACCTCCTAGCTTCCCGTGATCCTACACTATAAAAACCAAGTCCTTCGATCCCACAACACAATTCTATTTCCAAACTCTCTGACTCAACTTCAATATTTTAAGTTAGTTTATATTATAGTTAAATTAATTAAATAAATTTATTTTTAAAAGAGTTTTAATCTCTACCACATAACACTATGAACCACGTAGTATCATGCCAAGAACTTATGCCTTTGACTAAGAAAAGAACATGCCCTCTTATCACCAGCAGCGACGAGCAGTAGCGGATACAACTGTTTCCGGAACTTCACCGTAAGTGGACCCCACGGACCTCATTGTTAAAATGTAAGAAATTGTTAAAACTTTGTTCACTTACAATTTATTTTTGCAAAAATATAAATTCTTATAAAGAACTGCAAGCAAACAACAAGTCGATTCTACTTGTATTTGATATTTCTTGGAATATGAGATATCTAGATGACTGATTACTTTTTAAGAGAATTATGATTTCTTTTCGAAATATGGTATAATTTTAAAGCAAATTGTTTTTAAATTTTTGGTAGCTCAAATTTGAGTTTAATTGTAAAAACTCGGTTGTCCAGTTCTATTACTGATGAATGTATTTAAGAAGAAACAGGATGCAATGAAATTAAAATGAACTTATGACGGACGATCTTTTGATCTTTTTACATACATAATGTGAGTTCGCTTAATTTAAAGTAGTAATTATATTAATTATTAACTATGTCATGGTAACTTAAAAAATTTACGTTTTTTTCATTCATTGAAAAAGTAGAGAATTAAGTTGACAGGTTACTAATACAGCCTATCAAAGTCTACTGCAGGACATAGGCCTCCGTCAAATTTTATCTCATATTTGCCACAGTGGTCGGGTTTGGCAGACGGGTGTGTGACCGCTGTAATTTTAGTTCTTATTAGGAAGACGTAGCTGCTCTTCTTCTGATTTGTTTCCTTTGTCGCCTCTTACGACACCCACGGGACGATAAAGGATAAAGTTTTTACAACACATTACACGGTACAAGTTCTTAGCCTACTCAATATTTATTACTCTGCAGGCATACTATCTAGGGATCTTTATCTAATAATCAGGATAAATAAATCGAATTAATCTATATTTAAAATGTATGCGAGCCGTTCGTTATTGCGTTCTCGCTTCATCACGTCCATTAAGACAAAAATTAAATACTGCGTGAAATTTCTTTCCGATGTTATATTTCAAATTGATTAAATGTTAAAATTTAATGCTTAATAAAAAGGGCAAATATATTATTTATTATATGCAAGTACCCAACCGTAGTGGCGGTGTAAGTATATCCACTTATCAGCCTTATATCAGCCCGTTGGTGTCGTAAGAGGCAACAAAAGGAAACAAATCAAGAGAGGGTCAGCAGCGTCTTCCTTATGACGAATAAGAATAAAACACTGCAGTTGCAAAGCCATTTGCCACTACTAACTGCAACACTGACGATTTGTTGCCTCTTACGACACCCACGGGCTGATATAAGGTAGTGAATATTCTTACACCGCCACTACGGTAGGGTACTTACATATAATAAATAATATGTTTGCCCTTTTTATTAATAGACGATATGAATGACGAGTTCGTGGACACTGTCCATGCGTTCGGAGCTAAGTTCTGCAAGACCCGCCGCAGAAGAACAGAAAAACTCTCCGATCACACTCTTAATCTCATGGCTGTTAGACGGGAGATGAAGCTACATTCTTCAACAGAATTGACAGCATACAGGACACTGAACAGACAGATCTCCAAATGCATGCGGCGGGACTTACGCAACTTCAATATAGCTTGTATTGAAAAAGCGATCGAGCGGAACCAAGGCTCCAAAGTCTTTGCGCGAGATCTGTCTGGCAGAAACAGCCAACTGACAAAGCTGAAGACTGAGTGTGGCAGCGTAGTTTCCGGGACACCTGAGATTTTGAGTAAGATTGAGAGGTTATATGAGCAGCTGTACACGTCATCGTTGGAGCCACAAGGAAGTGTGAGTAACGATCCAATAGCGAGTCTTATCCGATACTATTCCGAAGATATTCCGGACGTCAGTCTGAGCGAGATTAGAATGACTCTCCAGCAGATTAAAAACGGAAAGATCCCCGGGCGAGGATAGAATTACAGCGAAACTTTTGAAAGGGGGTGGATAACCGGTACTTGAAGTCTTTTAGAAGCTCTTTAATTCCGTCCTCCATGGTGGCACTATTCCGGAAGCGTGGAGCAGAAGTGTGGTGGTCTTGTTCTTCAAGAAAGGCGACAAAGCTCTCTTGAAGAACTACAGACCAATTTCCTTTTTGAGTCACGTCTACGGGCTGTGTTCGAGAGTCATTACGAATCGTCTCGCACGCAGACTTGACGACTTCCAGCTTCCTGATCAAGCCGGTTTCCTAAAAGGCTTTAGTACCATAGACCACATACACACCCTTCGACAAAATATACTGGAGACAGAAGAGTATAATCTGCCACTTTGCCTTGCGTATGTGGACTACGAGAAAGCCTTTGATTCCGTCGAAATTTGGGCGGTGCTGCAGTCCTTTCAGCGGTGCCAAGTTGACTGTCGGTATATCGAAGTGCTGAAGTGTTTGTACAGTAGAGCTACGATGGCTATCCGAGTATAGAATCAGAGTACGAAACCTATTCAACTACAGAGAAGTGTAAGACAGGGTGAAGTAATATCCCCGAAACTCTTCACCGCTGCATTGGAAAATATTTTCAAGCTGCTGGACTGGAAAGGATATCAGGAGAAGGTATTAACATCAATTTTTTTTTCACTAACCATATACATTCAGAAAACAACAAAAAATATGTGCTTACATCTGATAAAATACTATTGTTAGGTGAAAAACTGGTTAGGCACCAGGTAACTAGGTAAAACCTGTATCTTAGGTCACCAGGTCCCCACCTGTAGGTATCCGTGGACAAAATAAATAGATGAAGCTACAATAAATGTTTTCATTCGTAATTAAAAACAATACAACGAGATTTACTTATATTCTAGAAAAAAAAACGCACAAAACTAATAAGAAAGAGAACAACAAAAAAAAGGGGAATGTCTCACTAAATAGCAAACAGAGACAACAGTTAAACATTTTACAACGGTATGTACTTCATTTTGCTTATTAATGGTCGCATCATTTAGGATGCATATAATTGAGCAGAATATTAAAATATGTGTATTTGTTTATGAGTAATAAGAAGAGTTACATAAATAAAATAAAAACAGTATAGTTAAATATATGTATATAGATATTTTATTATGTTAATAACAGACATAAATATTATTATTACACAAACACACACACACACACACACACACACACATATATATATATATATATATATATATATATATATATATATATATATATATATATATATATATATATACTTTATAAATCACCACACTTTATTTTTAGTTTATGCTTTCTTTTTTAATTTTGTTCTTATAATATATATATATATATATTATCACCTCTTTAATTGATTTAATAATTTAACAAGTTTATAGACAATATAAAAATTATGGAAGTTACATCAAGTAATTATTAAATAAGATATTAATAATTACCTTATTAATAATTCTTATTAAATTTTTAGTATCATCATAGCTTAGGTTTAGTAACCAGGAGGTAACCTTTTTTCTGCATTCGTATGATGATAAAGAATATAAATCAATTTTCCCGTTACATAGGTTGTATAAATATAGACCAAGAAAATCAAAAAATCTTTGTGCGAATTTCGTCCTAAATACTTTGTTCGAGCACACTAAACCATATCTTCGCTTTTTGCTTTTGAGCTCTGGATTATAAAGAACTGTCTGTAAGACCTTGCGCTTACAGACTTCTACTATTCCAGTATTGGGATAACTTTTTGGCGGGAAAAATTCAATCCAGCTGATTTATTCAAGAAAGGCATCAATAAAGTACCATTGCGTTGGCAACAATGCAACGATTGCTTGGGTGATTACTTTGGTTAATAAAAATATATAAAAATAAATTTACGTTAAATTATTTCACAAAAAACGACAATTTCATATTTAAAGATTACAACTAGCGACCTACCCTGGCTTTGCCGGTTTAGGGTCTGATACTGTCGCGTTATTTAGATACAAAATAACACATTTTTTATTTCATCAATTTTTATTTCTCATGAAAACCTCCATCTTTTTTGGTGAAATATTATAGTCTTTATCACTCCTGTTTGTTAGTGAAGTTTTATTACAATCGGTTCGGTGATTCTGGAGATTAGCCTGAACACACAGATTAACAAGCAGACAAAAACTAATTGTTCAATTCTCAAGGGCATGCAAATAACCCACCCAGCTCAATATAAGGCAGTAATTTCGATATTATGGAACCCGTTTCTATTCTCGTTAACACGTACCATTAAAGTGTCACGGCTTATTGCTTTTTTAAACATTGTTCCGTTTAGTTTACCTAATTTATATATTTTATACAAACATAACTAGATACGGCACATTTTGAATATCATTACCATATTTTAATAAAAAATTGATTGAAAACTGTATCTACGAAATGAAAGTGGAATTATTTTCACTTATATTTTTACGGGTTTCTCAACGCTTTTATTTGTATCACTACTTCAGAGATCAAACGCCCCAGGGCGGAGATATTGAAAAATTTAACAGCTAAAGTAGCCGACGCGACTTCCACTGCTTTTCTCTGAGCCATGGTCGAGTCGACACGAAAGTTTTTATCGCTTCTGAAAGAAATTAAATTCGTTATTGGCTTTACTGTAGAATTACAGTAAAGGAACAGTGATATTAAATATATTATATGTTCACAGAGATGAATTAAGAAATTTATGCCCGAGCAGTTATTGTGTTGAGCGGAATTTTGCCCCCCCCCCTCCCCCCCAGAATACGCGGGTCAGCCTGAGCACCCACGCTCAGGAGTGGAATAGCATGGTCGTTGATGCTCAGCGAGGGGTTCTCCAGGGGTGCTGGTACCTTCCTGGGGTAGTCTATGATGTAGTTCCGCTACCATGTTGATGGTGGGGGGGGGGACTTGGGCCTTATTTATAGTATTTAAAAAAAAATAAAACCAAGTCGCTATCATTATCATTATTATCACGCTATAAGATAAAACTCGGATGAAACGAATACGTACATACATATACATTTTTGTCTAAATTACAGTAGAGTCAGGTGGTATGAAAATACAAACGAACTTACAGTACAGTAAGTGCCTACTGCAGACCGGCAACCAAATTCAAAGAAAGAATTCTACAGATGCGTCGTCACATCCGAGTACTGATATGGAATGCCTAACAGCCCATAATTATTTTTATTTTAGGGAATAAGTTTGTAAAACGAGCACACCGTCCACCCAGCTGGGAAATCTACATCTTTCCTCGATTAAGAATCTAAATGCAGATGCGTTGTCATCCTGGAGGAATAATATGCAATGACTCTTCCAGATGGAAGTATGTTGAGATCAACATACGAAACGCAGAAACATTAATCTGCTATTTATCGGTGGTATTCTGTAAAATCGTGGCCTTCCCCAGTCAAGCCGACCCTTTCATGCCATAACTATAACATAGATCCCGTATGACTCTACCACGCGTTTGATAAAAATTAATAAACGAAATATGTGCGAGGGTGATGCGGATTTCTAGGTAGATAAATATTATAGGTAGATAAATAAAAATTTTATACAACTGACTTTAAAACTTATTAAGGCTTATTAAGAATAACTCAAAAACTATTGGTGAGAACTAATTCAAATTTATATAACACCACTTGCGAAGCACCAGATTTCAAATAAAAAAGAATCATCGGTTCAACGAGTAAAAAGTTATGAGGTAACACTCATAAAAAACATACAGTCGAATTGAGTACAGTCTCTTTTTGAAGTTCGTAGAAAATGAATAGAATAGAATAGAATAATTTTTATTCAATATTGATAATTACATAATACTTATTGAAAGTCATTTTTTATTTACCACTGGTTTGGAAAATACCTCAGTCCTGGGAAGAACCAGCAAGAAACCCAGCGGGACTTTTTTTTAAACATCATTTCACTTAACATTAATTTTGTTTATACAATTTTTAAAAATATTTTCATAGAACCAGCATGGTGGCGATCACCCTATTCCCAGGGGTTATTTTCATTCATGTATTCCTTGATATTATAATAACCCTTCTTGTACAGTTTTTCTTTAATAAAACTTTTAAACTTGTTTATTGACAAACTTTGAATATGTTCTGGGATTTTGTTGTAAAAGCGTATACATTGCCCCATAAATGAATTACTGATTCTGTGGAGTCTAGTAACTGGCATTACAAGCTTATGTTTGTTCCTAGTATTTAAAGTATGCATATCCTTATTATCCTTATTAATCCCAACATCTATAATACCTTACCAATTTGTAGTAATCTGTACAAGGTTTTGCGGAAATATTTTAACCCTTTTTCAATAACGTCAGTTAAAATTTCAATTTGAAACAGTTGTAAGTTCCCACATAATTTTCCATGTAAAAATAAATTTAAATTAAATGCTATTCAAATTTGGTAAATTTTTTTGAACCATTATATTAGAAAATAAAAGTTTTATATTATTTCTATGATAAAACGATTGGGTAGTTCGTCCAATTAGTTCAACTGCTCGATATGGCATAATTAATTTTACACCTATATTAATCATTATTGGATATGGTTAAAAGGTATCTTTGTGGTATTCCTTGATCTATGTTCACCAATGGACTCGTAAAAGGCTGTAATTATGATGATGATTACTAGATTCTCTGTGATTGATTTCTTCATTTATCTTCCAGTCGGGCTCCAGTTTTTTTTTTTCAGGAGGAACTAAGTTTATTTGCAAAATTAGAATATTTAATTTATAATAGATATAATATGGCTCCTAGAGGGGCGCCGATGAGGTTCTAGGCTAGCCAACATTTAATCCGCCTGTGCCTCAGGACTTGATAAAGTGACCTGAAAGTATACTTCGATGACTGCTACTGGAACTCCTCGAAGAGTAGAACTAGGCGAGCCGAATTTGGCCACTTTTGTTGGTTATGATGAGACCTCACCTCCGGACTTGAAAGAGTGATCTGAAGGTAAAAATTTAATGACTGCTACGGGAATTCTTCCACAAGGAGAACTAGATGTGCTGAGTTTGGACTCGTTTTGTTGGTTTTGAATAGACCTTACCGCCATAATTAACGGAGTGACTTGAAAGTATATTTCGGTGACTGCTACTGGAACTCTTTAACGAACAGAACTGTAATTTACATATTTTATTAATTTTTTGCTCTCATATGAGCATTATGGATTTCCTAAACTTTTTAAATAAATTTGACGTAAAATTATCGGAAAATTGGAAGTATAATAATAAGGTTTATTTATTAGTGAAGACGTGTATGTATTTAAACTAATTTACTTTAAAAAAATTTAGGGATAATCATATTATACGTAATTTTTAATGCACTTAAGGCATGCACAATTGTATTTACCATTTTTTTTTTCATTTTTGGGCACGTTCATGGCAAAATACCATTTGGAATGATACAGTTTAAAATCTTATAATCGGCAACATATCTGCACGTTGGTGTTGAAGTTGTTCATGTGCGGCGATAGTCACTTACCATCAGGGGAGTCATATGCACGTTTGCCCCCTCTCCCATAAAAAAATCTTACCTTTCATAATAAATACAAAATAATTATATGTTCTTCAATATTCGATGTTCACGTTTCATGATATACATTTTCTTTACTCAAAGTGCTATATTTATTATTCACTCCACTTAATACTGAGGCAGCTTCGATATTATTTCATTTGTAAACCTATTTATATAAGCTTGATTAAATTTTAATCAAATTTTGTTTTCGATATAATAGCTTAACCTGTTAAGGTCTCAGACAGATTTAGTTTCAAAACAATACAATAAAGGACGTCGTAAGGTCGGACTGCGATGGAATATATTCCTTCTAATATCGTTTCAGTATTTCCTTTGGGAACTATAAAATGTTACCAGATCACATTTCATGTGTAGGTTTGTTCAGTTTGTACCTACACAGTAACATTCTTATTAATACGTATGGTGTATAGAAATACTAGTATTAAAATTGCTTTAAAATATTTTCAGCTATCATTGTATATAATAAAGCACTCTTCTATATATTGAAGAAGGAAGAGAATTCATCACAAGATTTCGTCATTTGGACGACTCTGTGACGCAGTTGCAATAAGTTTCAGGTCTGAGGGCTGCGTGTTCGAATCCCGCATGGAACAAGTATTTGTATAACCTAAAAATAATTGTATCGAGTGCGGAAGTTTGTCCTTGTGAAATTTAGATACAGGTTAAATCCTTGTATGGCGGTAACGTTTATTTGTAAGGAAAAAAATCGCTTCCAATAGATGGAGATCTAAACATCACGTATATCTTATTAACCAGTCCATAAAAGTCTTCTGCTGCACATGTCACAATCTTTGTAGAGAGGATTTAACATGTCGTGCGGCGATTATCTTACTTGTTAGCGCATTCACTCGGGCACTGTAATCCTGTCCTGCGCAGATGGCTAGTCTCCAAAGTGACTGGTCTCCATGACTAAATTTCGATATGGAAGAAATTATGACTATAATTTTTGAAGATAGCACACACAATAAATACCACTTCCCTAATTCAAGGTTCGGCAAACGGCTTGACGATCGCAATACCTGTGGCCTTAGCAAAACCTTTTGACGTTTTCGTATTGTCTTCGACTTGTGTATAAAAGTGTATGGAATTTGAAACAGCACCCCTGGCGGACTTAAATGGAACTATGTTTTATCAAACAAAGTCATTCAATGACGTTATGAATTAGATATGATAAAAAATACATGCTCATAGGCAGAAGTCACGCACCTGTGGTATCAAAGGTCATGTCGAAAGTCTACTCCGGTTATGGTGAGTCTATTCTGTTTCTAAATGCTACTAAATTTAATTCCATTAACTACTAAATTTTTAGGTCAGAATTTGGTATCACAGAACAATTTTTTTCTATTTTAGATTTTGTTTAATATAAAATATACTATTGTATTAAGACCGTTGATAAATCCAAATGTCATTTGTTACCGCCAAAGAAGTAATGATATTTTATTTCACATAATTTTCAAGAATCTGGGAGTATTATATCGGCAACAATCGCAGGTCAAAGGATTCAGTCATTAAATAGAACAGCAGCGCCTCTCAGGCTCCCGGATTGTTACGATAACTAAGCGACGAGATAACGTCGTTCAATTTCATTTAAGTTTATATAGTATCTTATACTATATAAACATTTAAATGAAATTGAAGTGCCTGTAATATCAAAATTACTGTCGTATATTGAGCTGCGAAGATAATTGCATGTATAAGCATTTAGATTTTTTTGTGTATGTCTGTTTGTCCAGGCTAATCTTGGGAATAGTTGAACCGATTGTAACAAAACTTCTCGATCAGAACAGATCAGATCAGAAAAAAAGAAACATTTAAAATAGTCATTTAATTTAGTCTTTGAATATTTTAAATCAAAATAATGCTACATAAATAGATCTTTATCAGGCGTAGCTTGGACGGGTAGCTAGTTCTAATAAGTTTATGTGTCAAATTAGAAAATTAAATATCACAAGCAGAACCGAGCGGCATCGCTCACGTAATATTCGCAGCAAATTACTTTATTTTTTTTAAATTTTATGTACGTTACAGTTATCAACAAAATAATAACACTACAATCATTCACTCAATAACAATTTAATTAAAAATTGTTAAATAAAAATTAACTAACTTTGTAATAAATATAATGTGCCTCTTTACATGCTCATATCATCTAACTACGAGATCTGGCCTTTAGCTGATATTTTCCTTTTTGTTCTTCTTGATGCTAGAGACATTTTGCTGATGTTTCGTAAATGCAGTGACGGGAACCTATGAAAAGTCCGTTGTTAACGCTCTATTAGGTCCTCACGGGTGACAATGCAACTGCAATTTGATTCTCAATCGATAGTTGTAGATGTCTAAGGGCCACAACATCAACTTACAATATACACGTAGACTGTGTGTTAATTGATTATCCTCATAGTAGGTAAGTGGATGCTGCATCCATCCTCGATTAACAATCAAAGTATATAATGCGTTTTCACCATTAAGGACTAATTTGGAATACCTTATTTTACTTTACGCTTACCATGCATAATCGCGAAGTGTGCAGCCTCCGTAATTACTTTCTGACGAGAGCGGATGATCCATACTATAGGGACGTTATTTGTTGTGATAAAGGACTTACCCCTCTATCCTTAGCCAACGAGCAATGGCAAGACCCGGCAGTACAGAGCATTTCCGACCGGGAGACCGTATGGAAGGAGAAAGAGCTCCACGGGAGGTTCTACAAGGCTCTACATGAGCCTTTCGTAGACACAGTCTCCTCCCTCCACTAGCTACGTTTCGGTGACCTCTTTGGGGAAACCGAGGGTTTTGTCTGTGCGATACAGGATCAGGTTATTAAGACCAACAATTATCGGAGATACATCCTAAAGGATGGCTCCGTTGACGTCTGTCGAGCTTGTCGCCATCCCGGTGAGTCACTTAGGCATGTCATCTCCGGTTGTTCGGCGCTTTCTAACTCTGAGTATTTGCACAGGCACAACTTAGTAGCCAGGATTCTACACCAGGAGCTCGCTCTGAAATACGGTCTCGTGGATCGGAAACTGCCGTATTATAAGTACTTGCCGGAAGCCGTGCTCGAAAATGACCGCGCCAGGCTCTACTGGGACCGGGCCATCATCACGGACAGGACTATTCTTGCGAATAAGCCTGATATTGTGCTGATGGCCCGGGCACAGTCAAGGATATTTTTGGTCGACATTACCATTCCTTATGACGAGAACCTCGTGAAAGCCGAAACAGATAAACTGACTAAATATCTGGACCTGGCTCAGGAGGTGACCGACATGTGGGGTGGATTGCCGGCCGAAATTATACCTGTAGTCGTCTCTGCAAACGGGTTAATCCCAGTCAGCCTCTCGGGTCATCTGAGGCGACTGGGACTCCGTGACGGACCGCTCCAAGCTCAAATGCAGAAGGCGGTGCTCCTCGATACCGCCCGCATCGTCCGCCGGTTTCTTTCCCTTTCCCCCTAACCCTCGGCCGTTTGGTCTCCCCTGCCGAGGGCTTCCATCTGGTTGGGTTTTTATTTATTTATGTATTTTTTATGTATTTATTTTATTTTGTTGATATTTATGTATGTTTATCATTTTCATTTACAATTATATATTTATACAGCCCAACCAGATGAGAAAACTATATAGATACCCCTAAATAATAATAAACTATATGGATATCCCACATAATAAGTATAATAAGTATGGCGTAGAGAAATGACGCTCCATCGCTTGCTGACGTAACAGTGTTAAGTGACAAAACTGCTAAGTCAGCGCAGTCAGTCTGCGCCTTGTCAAGAGAAGTGAGCGACGTGCCTCGTGTGGGTGCAAAGTCTTTTTTTTGTTTGTACTCATGAAACTGTCCCGGGCCTCCGTCCATTTTTTTTTTTTATAGAATAAGGGTGACAAACGAGCACACAGTCCACCTGATGGTAAGTGGTTGCTGTGGCCCATAGACATCTACATCTATCCTCGTTTACGAATCAAAATGCAGATGCGTTGTCACCCGTGAGGACTAAGATGGAATGCCTCATTTCCAGTAAAAAGGGCCTCCGGCCACCTGCACTCACCCAGCGAAACGCAGAGGTAAACCTCTACTTCACGCTGGTTTTCTGTGAGGTCGTGGTACCACCCCGGTTCGAGCCGGCCCATCCGTGCGACAGCAAACGCTGCCGCGTGGCTCTACCACTGTTAAAATCCATCCCGTTAATTGACGCCCATTTATTGAATGATGGACAAAAAAAAGAGGTGCGCAAAGGGCCGCTGCCTGGAGGTCGCCAGAGTACGTATAGACCTGGCACTGGACGTGACAGCATGCGGGCCGCCAGCCGAGCACGGAGGGATGCAAGACCACCTAGCAGTCCCCCGCATTCATCATTCCCACCAGAAGGCTTGGTGTTGGCTGGGTTCTTCTTGGCCTCATTAAGCGGCACCCGTCACTGATGGAGCACGTCGCATGTGTCGGAGGAAATAATGAACGCAAACGCGTATTTTAGGGCAAATGGGGAAGAAAATGAAGGATAGGCGTATCTTGATCCGATGCTTCGCTTTTTTGCAGAGCTGGAGCCATCTCTAACCGTCACTGATAAACCTGGCAGATCGAGTTGGGTACATCCTGCGTTCCAACATATTTGATAACGCCGAACTCGAACGACTACGATTTGAAGCTGTTCACTCATCGGATGAAAATGCTACGACTGGTAATGCGGTGCCACTAATTGCAGAGCAACCTGCACACGTGGATACCACTGTAGATATTTCAGTTCTGGTTCATTCAGACAATTAAATAGTTTCCCACGAACTGGAATAAATGAGGAGCATATTGGAAGAGGCGTTTTCGGAAACACGCAGCACGCCTCTCGAAAATTGACCTAGACTTTCCCGCATACCCTAAGCAAGCGGAATCGGGCTGTCGTGCGGGCTCTTAACCCAATGCTGGTGACCTATTATATAATGTCCTCCAGATGGAATTTCGGCCACGGCGGCTAGCCTTAACGGAGACTAGCCATCGGTGCAGGACAGGATTATAGTGCACAGGTGTATACGCAAGCAAAGGTGCACTCTATTTTCCCTTAATCTTATAGTCCAATGGCTTGATAAACCGACACGACCGCAGAGAGAGCGAGCGCAGGACCAACGGCTTTACGTGTTTTCTGATGTACGGGGATGAGACACTGCCAACTTCCTGACTTTGGGCAACTGCTATGAATTTCTTGACGGAAAAAGTAATTGATTTTTTTGGGCAGACGCGGGGTTCTGACTACCTCATTGGTCTAGTGGTTGTAAACGTGACTGCTGAACATGAGGTTCTGGGTTCGAAATATGTGGGTGAATAAGTGTGAGGTTTGCATATTATGTATATTGCGCTACAAAACGTACAAAATGAGTGAATAAGATCGCTAATACTTCTGCCGATCGTGGCAATTAAGACAAATGCTGTGGGAAAGGCCTTACTTCAATAGTAAATTTTTATGGGCTGATGATGGAAAAAAAGAAGAACATCATATAGGAGAGAGTTCAAACGATTGATTTGATTGAAAGATAAAGGTGAATGAAAGAAGCATTTTTAAGAGATATGCTTAACCCCTGTGCATACGTCTGTATCCACAATCATAGATATACAATACATCAACCTCAAATGCTTTCTTTTATACGTCCACTCCAATATAATAAAAAGAAACAGAGCTTGCTATTCACGCGCTAAAATATCCTTACAAACATTTCATCCATTTGATACGAAAACACCTTAACAATTCTTTTTCCCGCCGGCCAGATAGTAAATCCGCACACAAAATAAAAATTGACAGTGTCAGCCGTGCTAGTTCGAAAAATTGAATTCGGTTGACACCCTTTATTTTAAATTTAAGGCAAATGTCCGATCCATGAAATGATAAGAAAAATAGAACAATATCAAAACTTATTTAAATGGCTCTTATTGAAAATTAATACCTACTCTGTTTTAATTAATTAAAGTTTAGCAATTGGCAAAAGCTCGGTAACGAAGTTAATTAACGCGATAACGATAGAAAGTTTAGTTATTAATTATTAAGCAATTCTTAGAGTGGTATTTGTTTAATTATCTTTTTTTTTTGCGCCCAGAAACAATAGAAAGGGCTACCCTCCGGGAAACGAGGAAAGGAGGTGGTGAATACTCTAAGCATACCACGACAGCCGGCTGCCGTGGTTATATGGGACTCACTGAAAAACCTAAGTGCCTACACACTAAACACCCCCTGTGAGACTGGCATTGGCTTGTGTGGCCTTTCTGCCGTATCGGAAGCGCCCCCTTTAGGGAAAAGGGGGCGCAGACTAATTTAATTATATATGAATTATATTCAATAAATAAATGTAAACCAGCTCATTTAAGCGGAGATTTTATGCAAAAAAGCTTTTATAACTTTTTATAACGGAGAGTTTTGTCTATGCAATACAGGATCAGCTTATTTAAGACTAACAACTATCGGAAATACATCCTCAAGGATGACGCCGTCATCTGTCGAGCTTGTCGCTATGCCGGTGGGTCACTTAGGCATGTCTTCTCCGGTAGTTAGGTGCTTTCTAACTTTGAGTTCTTGCACAGACACAACCTAGTAACCAGGTATCTACACCATGATCTCGCTCTGAAATACGGTTTTGTAGATCGGAAATTGCCATATTACACATAATTGCCATAAGTCGAGCTCCAAAATAACCGCGCCAAGCTTTACTGGGACCGGTCCATCATCACAGACAGGACTTAATGTATATTTTCATTTATGTATTATTTATATTAATATTATAATAATATTATGTATACTTTGCATATAATCAGTGTGGTATTTCAACTATATTGTTACACAGCAACTGCGCATACAGTTCTTTGAAGTCGGCTTTTATATTTTTATAAAAATTAAAGCTGACTTCAAAGAACTAAAAAGGATGAAATAATTTCACACTGTGAAGTTGGAACTTTAATTCATCTATACACTATGTCTACTTAGGTGATGGCGAAGAAGAAATTGATCAATTTCTGGCTCAAAAACACAAAATTTAAAAACAAGGGATTTCATATATTTTGCTTTCTTTAAATTTCGTTGCATTTAAATGTATATTCAGTGTGACTTGAAAAATGAACTCCGCGCGTTTCTAGCAAGAGTGACGGTTGCCACATCGTTTGCAACAACATTAATCAATGTAATGCTAAATAAAAGAGAGATCTCTACTCTGCTCTGTTTCTGTTTCTGTTTCTGATCATCTTATTGCATGCTGTAAGCAAAAAGCGCGCAGGTATGTTCTGCTAGGGCCTAAAAATTAAGTTTCCAACGTTGTGTCGTATGAAATCGTATCTAGCAGTCATATTATACATATAAGTGATATAAAAAGCACATTGTCAGAAAGATAAATGATTGTTGAACTTATTAATTTTTTTTTAATCGATTAATCGCTATTTTTACATAAAAAAGGGGTTTTAGTGGATAATGATGTGGATTTATCAAGTTCGCGTGGCTTCGTAAGCACAAAAGTATTAATTGTTCAACTCAGTCTATTTTTAAAACTCTTCATCTGTCACGTGGGAAGCCATGGAATGTAAGTGGCAGTTTAATTTTATTTTGTTTAGTTATAATTAATTTTTTATTTCTCTTTTGCGTTCTGTGTCAGCGTGATGCTTCCATGTTCAATCGACCTATTCGTGTTGCAGCTACATTTCAGCTGCATTGTGACTCCACATGTTTGATCACGTAATATTTAAGAAAAATTAAAAGATCTCAATTTTATTAAATTTTATCTCAAATTTTATTGTGAATACATTTTTCATTCATTGACAACAACATTGTTTTATTTATTAAACGTGATGACATTAAAATTATCTAAATAGTGCAGTCAAGATCAAATGGCCTACAAGGAAAGCGTCATATTTAGAGCCAAAGATAACATTATGTAAATGATATGAGAAATGAATGAGTGTATACTATATGATTACAATTCAAAACACCACATATTAAATAGCCTTGGTAGTGCCTCGTGGTAGCCAATGAAAGTGTATCAGTATGTGAATTGCCATTACTCCATTTCATTCCGTGTGTCGTAAGAGGCTACTATGGGAAATACCAGTAAGAGCCTATGGCTTCCGAATAAATGGCAGTATAACTAACCAATTTGCAGTAAGTAGTAGCCTTAAAAATTATACTTATTCATGGTACAGCCCACTGCAGCTATATAATGGTTGTAGCATGAATGAGTCCGAGGAAAGACCATGCTCTTACAAAATTCTTGTGCTAAAATAGCAGCCTGGTGCTGCTGTGTTTCTTATGGTGAGTATAGAGAACCGGAGGCCGGTAAATGAGGCACTCCATCTTAGTCTTAAGAGGTGATAAGGCATCTGCATTCTGATACTTTATCGAGGATAGATATATGTAGATGTCAATGGGCCGCAACATCCATCGCTATGTGTTCGTTTAACAGCCTACTTCTATTTAAGAAACGCACCCAACAGGGCATCTGTAGCATAAGGCTCAGGTGGTTGGTGTTGACTTTTATTGTAGCCAACTTTGATAGATTTCTATAAATAAATCGGCGCCATAATTTTTCTGTACATACTGCACTATATTTTTCTGAATCAATTTCATGCATTCGAAACCAAAGCAATAACTGAATTAACAATAAAATAAGAAACCAAAAAAAATAGCAAATTCAGTAATTGCTTTCCATGCTATTTGTTAATAAAGTATTAACTAACTAAATAAATACACTTCCATTCAAGGCATTTTTAAAAACTCTACTCTTTTTACATCACCCATGGTCACGGAGGGAAATGAGGTATTTTATATCCTGATGTCATAGTTAACGAAGGTCCGAATAAGTATTGAACGATATAAGTTGATGGGACCAAATTAGAAAAAAATAAAAGTTGAAAATAGCTTTCGTATAGGTAACTAAGACATCAGAACCTCAAACACCTCAATCCCCACCGTGATCATTGGTGACGCGAAAACGCGAAGCTTCAATGGAGCCCCCATATATCAAAACTAGCAAGCAGACTTAGTTCTGCAGCATATGCCGTAAAAAAGATAAGAAGTCTAACTAGTGTTGAAACAGCTAGACTAGTTTACTTTAGCTATTTCCATAGCATAATGTCGTATGGTATTTTACTATGGGGACACTTAGCTGACACTGACATTATATTTGTTTTACAGAAGAGGGCCATAAGAGCAATTTATGATTTAAAGCCTAAAGAGTCGCTTCGACAAAAATTTAAGGAAATTAATATATTAACTTTGGCCTCTCAATACATTTATGAAAATGTAATGTACGTACACAAAAATAAAAGTAGTTTTACAAAAATAAGTGATATTCATTCTGTAAATACTAGGAACAGACACAATCTAGTAGTACCAGTAACACGACTCCATCGAGTTAGTAATTCATTCTTGGGGCGATGTATACGCTTTTACAACAAAATTCCAGAAAATATACAAAATTTGACCTGCTCAAAGTTCAAAAACTTTTTTAAACTTAGTTTGTATAAAAAGGGTTATTATAGTATTAAATTATTTATAGGTGATAATAACCCCTGGAAATGAGGTGATCGCTACCAAGCTATTTCTAATTTCTTGTGTTGTTAATTTGTGTAACATACATGATTGTAAGCTGTTATTAAAAAAAAGTCCCGCTGGGTTTCTTGCTGGTTCTTCCAAGGACAGAGGTTTTTTTTCGAACCAGTGGTAATTATACAAAAGAGTGACTTTCAATAAGTATTATTTATAATCTATATTGAATAAAAAAGTTTCTGTTTCTGTTTCTGGTGCTGTGAAGTGCTCAAACCATCAAGAATTTAAAAAAAATTAAATTAAATGCATTTTGAAACTAACTTTATGGTTTTATCGCGTTTAAATGGGAATTAAAATAAGTTAAATAAAAAGCTATTTATTAAAAAAAAACAACATGGTTATATACCAACAAGCAGAAATGGGATGACAGATTCTCTTACGCTACTACCACATGGTATATTTACAGCAATTCTAGCATCTCAAAATAGAACAGCTTTGTGTTTCAATACAAAATCAATATCAATTCTAATTCACGGAATTTCTATTTCACTTGAATAAACTAATTCACACGTGACACCTTCCATAACACGATTACACGCTCTGTTAGGCACAGTGAACCTATATAATACTTCGGCCAGTTATTCGCATACAGGCCATTGGATATTTCAGATATATAGCGCTCAGTAATATTTACTCCAAGACGAACGATTTCAAAATATATGTAAAGGTTTATATCAGACGTTTAGAAACTTCTGTTGTTATGTTTTTTGGAAATATTGGTAATCCTCTCTTCTATGGGAGACGTCCTAAGTTTCAGTTTGGTATGGTTACCAAGTGTCATAACATAATAGAGAGTAAAAACCGATAAAACAATAAAAAAAATAATCACTTTTAAGAATTCTGTAAGCTTCTCAAGCGGAAATCGATATGTTTTTGTAGGAATTTTCAATGCCTTTTATCTCATTAAATTAGTTTATATTGCATATTGTTTAATCCTTGAATTTTATTTTACCTACAATACTGCTTTGTTTAATTTATTTCCATCTCCAACAATTAGCATCTGCGTTCCACTGAATTAATTCCAAATCATTCTCTTCGTATTCCAGTACATTAAACGTCTTTCTCTAAAAATTATTTTCCGTTACAAGTTCATGCTTGTAGAAGTCTACGTAATTGAAATAAATAAGAAAATCCAATAAAAAGTAAAAAAAAAACTCTTAGTAAATCCAATTGTGCACAAGCGCATTAAAAAATTACTTGTAACATTATTATAGGATTTTTTTTAAAGAAGTTAATATACACACAAGTTTTCACCTAAAACAATTTACTTCCAATTTTCCAATAATTTCATGTGAAACTTCAATTTAAAAAAAAGTTTGGAAAATCCAATGCCATCAAAAACATAACATAAGGTTGGAACCTAAAAAAGTTTTATTTCGTATCTTTATTTTGAAACCAATATCAAATAACCACTATTTCAACCGAAACCAGGATGGTACCGTACCAAGTAGAAAAATAAAACCCAAATAAAAAAACTACAACAAAATTTAAAACCGATTTTCAATCCCGGATGGTAATCTTTGTTATATAAACCTTTTTTCCGATTCTGCCGAAATATTTAAAAAAATATTTCGTTTATAATATAGGCATTGACTCACAGAAAATAACGAAAATAAATTTTGTTTTCTGCTAAGCGAGCTTTTCTGCTTCTTTGTCGCCTAATTTTCTATTCAACTCACAGCAAACTGTATCTTATGGAATTCGGATAAAAATTATTTCTCATATCAGTTATTGATACGTGCGTTCTGGGTCAAATGTAACACGTCGCAAAAAATTAATCTTAAAATAAAATAAAATAATGTCACGTTACGTCAATGTAATTCTCTGTTTCATGACCAGAAGAACAATGAATGAAATAAAAAAAGCTGAAAGGGTTAAACTGTCCAATTGAAAATTAAAAATAGAAACTGTAGCAAATTTGAATTATGAAGTGTTAAATGAAACCTAACAGGATATATTAGATTGGATAAAATTTTACTTTGCTCTATACTAATGCCGATAGGTAAAGATCCAATCTTGTAGCCAAAATTATTGAATTATATGAGAAAGATGTCAGGTCATATCGCACTGCTCAGACGCGTGATATACGCGTATGAAAGCGCGAAGCACAGCTAGTTTTAAATAAAAATATACCATTATTTTTCCATACATTGCTATACCAGATGGAAGTTAGCGTAGAACATTATTTTTTTTAAGTAAAATGCATGCCAATTAATTGCTCCTTAAATGCTCCAGCAGAATCCGAAATTGCTCCACCTCTATTTCTAATAGTTAATTTATAATTATATTTATAAAAAAAAATAAGTATCGAAAATTTAATTTAGCAATAAAACATAAAATATCTCTTTTTTAAAACTAAACTGTATGCCAATTAATTGCTCCTTTAATGCTCCAGCAGAAACCGAAATTACTCTACCTCTATTGCTATTTGTTAATTGAAAATTAATTTTGAAAAAAATTACGTATCTATAATTTAATTTTGCTATAAACATAAAATATCTACTTTTTAAAATTAAACTGTATGCCAATTAATTGCTCCTTACATTCTTCAGCAGAATACGAAATTGCTCCACCTCTATTGCTATCAGTTAATTTAAAATTAGTTTAAAAAAAATAAGTATCGAATATTAGATTTTGCTTTAAAACATAACATATCTACTTTTTAAAATTTATCTGTATGCTACTTAATTGCTCCTTAAATGCTCCAGCAGAATCGGAAATTGCTCCACCTCTATTGCTATTAGTTAATTTAGAATTAATTTAAAAAATTAATTAACGAAAATTTAATTTTGCTATTAAAAATAAAATATCTACTTTTTTAAATTAAACGGTATGCAACTAATTGCTCCTTAAATGCTCCAGCAGAATCCGAAATTGCTTCACCTCTATTGCTATTAGTTCATTTATAATTTTTTTTAAATTAAGTATCGAAAATTTTATTTTGCTACAAGACATAAAAAATCTATTTTTTAAAATACAACTGCATACCAATTAATTGCTCCTTAAATGATCCAGCAAAATCCGAAATTACTCCACCTCTATTGCTATTAGTTAATTTAGAATTAATTAAAAAAAAGTTAATTATCGAAAACTTAATTTTGCTATTAAACATAAAATATCTACTTTTTAAAATTAAACGCTATGCAACTAATTGCTCCTTAAATGCTCCAGCAGAATCCGAAATTGCTCTACCTCTATTGCTATTAGTTCATTTATAATAATTTTTTTTAAACAAGTAAGTGGTCACATGGACAGCCGTAAAATATCAACTTATAAATACTCTATTTTAAATAAAACAAGGAAATATTTAGTCGACGATTTAATAAACAAAAATATTTATACCTTCTTTTTATTCCAATAATAATATTGATAAAGCTTTAACATATTAATATATGAAAATAAATCATTAATTTCAAAGTGAGGTCACAAATTTTTGCTTGCTGTGTATAATAATATGATCGCTAGGGTTTGCTTTATTCGTTGATACACTCGTCGATCAGTAGTTATTTAAAAATAAATCATAAATAAATGCACGTGCACGTGCACGTGCTGCACTGAGCACGTCCTCCTACTTTTACACTTTTAATACTTGATATGTCAAAAGATTAATTTAAGTGACTTTTCTGAAATTTTAAAGGTGGAGTAATATTATAATCCACCCGACCACTGTAGGGTTAACTTTTCGGTTTTTCCAAAATTGATTTGTAATGTGATTGCAGATCGATTTTGATATTTTTTTAATACTCACTGAAGAAACATCAAAATTTACTCACTCAACTAAAGAAGAATATTATTGAGTAGATTATGTTACCTGGTATTATAATAAAAATGTACATGAACAATTTCTGTCCTTATATAAAATAAATTCAATAAATAAAAATCAGAATATCTATATATATATATAGGAAAGCTTTCCTTTTAGGAAACCGGCTCGATCAGGAGGCTGGAAGTCGTCAAATCTGCGTGCGAGACGATTCGTAATGACTCTCGAACACAGCACGTAGACGTGACTCAAAAAGGAAATTGGTCTGTAGTTCTTCAAGAGAGCTTTGTCGCCTTTCTTGAAGAACAAGACCACCACACTTCTGCTCCACGCTTCCGGAATAGTGCCACCATGGAGGACGGAATTAAAGAGCTTCTAAAAGACTTCAAGTACCGTTTATCCACCCCCTTTCAAAAGTTCCGCTATAATTCTATCCTCGCCCGGGGATCTTTCCGTTTTTAATCTCACTCAAAATCTCAGGTGTCCCGGACACTACGCTGCCACACTCAGTCTTCAGCTTTGTCAGTTGGCTGTTTCTGCCAGACAGATCTCGCGCAAAGACTTTGGAGCCTTGGTTCCGCTCGATCGCTTTTTCAATACAAGCTATATTGAAGTTGCGTAAGTCCCGCCGCATGCATTTGGAGAACTTAGCTCCGAACGCATGGACAGTGTCCACGAACTCGTCATTCATATCGTCTATTAATAAAAAGGGCAAACATATTATTTATTATATGTAAGTACCCTACCGTAGTGGCGGTGTAAGAATATCCACTACCTTATATCAGCCCGTGGGTGTCGTAAGAGGCAACAAATCGTCAGTAATGCAGTTAGTAGTGGCAAATGGCTTTGCAACTGCAGTGTTTTATTCTTTTTTGTCATAAGGAAGACGCTGCTGACCCTCTCTTGATTTGTTTCCTTTTGTTGCCTCTTACGACACCCACGGGCTGATATAAGGCTGATAAGGGGATATTCTTACACCGCCACTACGGTTGGGTACTTACATATAACAAATAATATATTTGCCCTTTTTATTAAGCATTAAATTTAACAATTTAATCAATTTGAAATATAACATCGGAAAAAAATTTCACGCAGTATTTTTTTTTTCTTAATGGACGTGATGAAGCGAGAACGCAATTACGAAGAGCTCGCATCTATTTTAAATATAGATTAATTCGATTTATTTATCCTGATTATTAGATAACGATCCCTAGATAGTATGCCTGCAGAGTAATAAATATTGAGTAGGCTGAGAACTTGTACCGTGTAACGTGGTGTAAAAACTTTATCCTTTGTCGTTCCGTGGGTGTCGTAAGAGGCGACAAAGGAAACAAATCAGAAGAAGAGCAGCTACGTCTTCCTAATAATAACTGCGGTCACCCACCCGATTGCCAAACCCGGCCACTGTGGCAAATATGAGGTAAAATTTGACGGAGGCCTATGTCCTGCAGTAGACTTTGATAGGCTGTATCATTAACCTGTCAACTTAATTTTCTACTTTTTCAAGGAATGAAAAAAACGTAAATTTTTTAAGTTACCATGACATGGGTAATAATGAATATAATTACTACTTTAAATTAAGCGAACTCACATTATATATGTAAAAAGATCAAAAGATTGTCATAAGTTTCTTTTAATTTCATTCCATCCTGTTTCTTCTTAAATACATTCATCATTCATAAAACTGGACAACCGAATTTTAACAATTAAACTCAAATTTGTTCTACCAAAAATTTAAAAACAATTTGCTTTAAAATTATACCATATTTCGAAAAGAAATTATAATTCTCTTAAAAAGTAATCAGTCATCTCGATATCCCATATTCCAAGAAATATCAAATACAAGTAGAATCGACTTGTTGTTTGCTTGCAGTACTTTAAAAGAATTTATATTTTTGCAAAAATAAATTGTAAGTTAACAAAGTTTTAAAAATTTCTTACATTTTAACAATGAGGTCCGTGGGGTCCACGAACGGTGAAGTTCCGGAAACAGTTGTATCCGCTACTGCTCGTCGCTGCTGGTAATAAGAGGGCATGTTCTTTTTTTCAGTCAAAGGGTTAAGTTCTTGGCATGATACTACGTGGTTCGTAGTTACTTTTTATTACTTTACTATACTACTTTTTATATTTCAGCCAAGTTTTTGGCTACCAAGACTGCTTTTATTGAGGATAATCATTTGACATTTAATTTGGAATCAGTTCCAACTAATTTAAATTAGTGAATGTGACAATAGAGGCAATCTCTAGCAATAATAAGAGTTTAATTAATTTTAAATACAGCCCACAAATAACTAATAAAAATTGTTTACACCTGGTGCATCAAAATATACAAGGAATGTTGGGCATAGAATTGGAAGTTGAATTGTTTTTAAATAGTAACAATATACACATCCATTGTAACATTGGCTAAAAGATTACAATTTCGTGTTTAATTTCAGAAATCACCAGGTGGTCAGTTCCTTCAATAGAGAAAAAAGTTTACGTGTTGGCTCCTTAATATTAGCAGATAAGTCATTATTATATAAAGAACGTAAGGATATTGTGAGTCCCTCTGTTGAACGAACTGTAGAAATGGCTTGTGTCGAGCTCGAGCACCTCATTGTTGTAAGTGTTTACAGACCCCCATGTGCTACTTATGACCATTTTGAAAGGATTGTGGAAGAAGTTTTACTCAAACTTAGTAAAGAGAACAAGTCTGTTGTAATATGTGGAGACTTTAATATCAATCTCCTTTAAACTTTTTCCATTAGTATTAAGTTTAGCTCATTGTTTAAATCGTATAATCTTGTAAATTTATTCTTAGAACCAACACGTATTGCTGGGCCTAGTGCGACCTGTATAGATAACATTTTTACAGATATTAAGCCCTTGCATAAATCAATTATTCAAAATTTAAGTTCAGATCACTGTGGACAGTTGGTATCACTACCTTACATACACAAAAAATAGAAAAATAAGAAAGTTGTGCCAATAAATGAACATCGCTTGGAGAGGTTTAGAAGTAATATAATAAAAAGACTTCCATCACTTTCGTTTAAAAATAGTGCTAATTATTTGTATGCTACATTATTTAAAATTATAAGTTGTGAATTAAGTAGAATATTTACTTCTAAATCTTTCACTTTTAACAGTCGCAAATCATTTAATGAATGGGCGACAATAGGAATTTATAAAAGTAGGCGAAGGTTATACGAGCTTTATGATAAAAGATCATATAATAGTAGTGTTATATTTAGAGATTATGTAAAAACATATTCTAAAATATTTAAAAAAGTGTGCTCCACTGCTAAGGCTTTACATTTAAGCAACAAAATTAAAACTGCATCCGACAAAATTAAAATGACCTGGGAAATAATAAATAGTGAAACGGGCAAGGTCAAACCGCGCAACTCGGATTTTCAATTGAACATTAACAATAATTTAACGCGATCTGATCATGAAGTTTCTATGACTTTTGAGAAACATTTTACTGATGTTCCCTTTTCGACAACAAATCATTAAATTCTTCTCCTACTGTCGCCGAATCATTGCTCAAACAAAATGTAAAGGCTTGTTCAAATACTTTTAAATTCCATAGAGTACTGCCAAAAGATATCGTTAAATATTTTAAAACTATTGATGTTAAGAAAAGGGCAAAATTATGGGGAATTTCCGTTAAAGTTATTTTATCTATAATAGATATAATAGCACCTTATCTAGCCAATATATTTAATATAAGCCTCGAATCTGGTGAGGTTCCTGATTAAATGAAACAGTTAAGTCATACCTATATTTAAATCTGCTAGTACATTAGACCCCGCCAATTTTGGAGCAATTTCTGTACTACCAATATTAAGTAAAATTTTTGAAAAAATTATTTTAGATCAGATGTTAAATTTCTTTAATATTAATAAATTGCTACATAAAAATCAAGTTTTACAAGGGGTCGCTCGACAACTGACGCTGGAGTTGAGCTTATTAAACATATTTTTTGTGCATGGGAGAATTTAGAGGATGCTTTGGGTATATTTTGTGACTTTTCCAAGGCCTTCGACTGTGTTCACCATGAGACTTTTATCAGGAAGCTACAGTACTATGGTGTCAAGAACACAGCGCTTAAACTTATTATTTCATATTTAAGTAATAGAAAGCAGAATGTTATTATCAATGGTAAAAGTTCTTCCGGGTCACCTGTACTAATGGGTGTTCCTCAGGGCTCTATTCTCGGCCCATTCCTGTTTTTGGTGTATATTAATAACTTACCTCACCTAGTAGGGGATAGTCATGATATAGTATTATTTGCTGAGGATACTTCCTTGATTTTTAAACTTAAACGTCAATCATTTAAATGTGACGAAGTGAATAATGCTATATCAAAATTAGTGCATTGATTTAACTTTAATAATCTGCATTTGAACGGAAATAAAACTAATTGTGTTAAATTTACAAAAACGAATGTTAAAAATCTGAATATCAATGTGTTTTTAAATGGAGAGGAATTGAGCCCTGTTGTATCCACTATTTTCTTGGCATCACTCTTGACGTAAAGCTTCAGTGGGGCCCCCATATATCCAAATTAGCAAGCAGACTAAGTTCTGCAGCCTATGCTGTAAAAAAGATTAGAGGTCTCACTAGTGTCGAGACAGCTAGATTAGTTTTATTTTAGTTATTTCCATAGCATAATGTCTTATGGCATTTTGCTACGGGGAAATGCGGCTGATTCAGAAACTATTTTTGTTTTACAGCAGAGGGCCATTAGAGCTATTTATAATCTAAAACCGAGAGAGTCTCTTAGATATAAATTTAAAGAAATTAATATATTAACATTGGCCTCTCAGTATATTTACGAAAATTTAATGTATGTTCACAAAAACAAAGAAAGTTTTAGTAAAAAAAGTGATTACATTCTGTAAACACTAAGAACAAACACAAGCTAGTGATGCCAGTTTCTCGACTCCACAGAGTCAGTAATTCATTCTTGGGGCAATGTATACGCTATAACAACAAGGTCCCGGAAAGTGTACAGGTTCTCTCTATCACCAATTTTAAATGTTTTATTAAGCTGAAACTGTATAAAAAGGGTTATTATAGTATAAATGAATACATGGTTGATAATACCCCTGGAAATGAGGTGGTCGCTTCCAAGCAGTTTCTAAAATAAATTTTGTAAATAGTTCGGTAATCATTTATATTGTAAAATTTATTTAAAAAAAAGTCCCGCTGGCTTTCTTGCTGGTTCTTCCCAGGACAGAGGGTTTTTTTTCGAACCAGTGGTAAAGTAAAAAATGACTTTCAATAAGAATTACACATGTAATGTATATTGAAAAAAACACAAATTAACAACACAACAAATTAGAAATAGCTTGGGAGCGATCACCTCACTTCCAGGGGTTATTATCATCTATAAATTCTTTAATATTATAATAACCCTTTTTATACAAACTTAGTTTAATAAAGTTTTTGAACTTTGAGCAGGTCAAATTTTGTATTATATATATATATATATATATATATATATATATATATATATATATATATATATATATATATATATATATATATAATTATTATCAATATTGAATAAAAAATCATTCTATTCCATTGTTGTTCAATCCGTCACGTTATCAGTAAAGCTTGTGGAGAGACAACAGCGACACCACAAAGTTTGATATAATAAGTAATATACAATATTTATCAAATAAAAACATTCATACGTAGTTCTGTTCTGCAGCTATATTATGGTTATAGTACGAAAGGGTCCGCTCGACTGGTGTAGAAGCATGTTCTCACGATTATCAGCGTGAAATAGCAGTTTAATGCTGCTATGTTTTGTATGGTGAATATAGAGATCCAAAGACCCTATTTACTGGAAACGAGGCATTCCATCTTAGTCCTCAGGAGTGACACGCATCTGAACTTTGATTCTTAATCTAGGATAAATATAGATGTCTTTGGGCTACAGTATTAAGTTATCATCAGGTTGACTGTATGTTTGCTTGTCACGCTTATTCTATAAAAAAAACTAAATTTATCGAACAAATCCCCACTTCCTTTTATTATAGTGCCAATAATATTGGTTGCTTCTTTCTGCTCAATGGCTGTATATAGGTGAGAAAAGAACTAACTAACGAACTACGGACCGATAGTCTCAACAGCAAATTGCGCAAATATAATATAATCGACTCTCGGCGATTCATATTTGAACCATTTACTAAGTTCTGCAGCCTCGGATTCTATCCGGACTTTAAGTTAGTTACACCTGAGATGAGAGGGTACTAAAATATCCACGCACGGAGTTTTTCACAACGGGGTCATCTTTCCCAAAGGAACAAAATTAACACTTGAGGTATATGCTATCGACTCTAATTATTTCACAAGGTACACCGAGTGAACTTAAGACGATAAGACTTTTAACTTTTTTTTTTACTTCTTTCTTTCTCATTCGTTTTGAATTAAGAATATGTCTAATAAATTTTTAATTTTAGTAGAGTAAAATAAATTACACTATAATATTTCTATAGAATATAAAACGAGAAAACCAAAAATATCAAAGAATTTTAATGTTCCAGCAACGTAATTTAAGTGGTATGATAACTGTTCGCGCAAAAGCGTTAGTGTCAATATTAGACGTCAGAGGGCATGCGTGCCGCTACGATACCGGTTTTGGACGTCCAGTCGTTTCGAGGGCACGCTAGGAACAGTAGTGCTTTTCATCGCGTCGAAAGAGTTCGCGTTCTTGTTCGGGAAGTCGGAGGCGGAATATAATAGGCGCGTATAGTAAATATACCACTGGGAATTGTAACGCGCATTCCTGTTTTAATGCTTCATCCCGGGACTTAGGGTCTAATTCAGAATCTGTATAAGTGGATTCGACCGTATTAGTTACTAGTGCGGTATTTGATATTCTAGAAATAACGGTGACCTTTGATCCGTACGTTCTGTGTTCATTCGCGAGTCAAGCGTTATAACAAACGAGAGTTGGTGGCTTCTGTAAGGTAGTTAATCGTACAACAGAGTTAAAGAACTGTTATCGTACAAAACGAAGAAAGTGACTGCGGAAGGAGACCGTAGTTTGGAGAGTAGCTGAGGGCCGAACTGCTGCAGAGGGAACGGTCTAATAAGGTCAATAACACTACCAGCTACACACAAATACACATCACTGACCCTTACTTTCCTAGCACTACACATCTACACGCGACCTGACCGAATCCTGAGGGACCAGTCGCCTTGGATAGAGGTAAGTAAGCTCTGTTCAATAATTGTAACGCTCCCCCCCTGATCGTTTAATGTAATTAGAAACTTAACCCTTGGCGTTAGGACGCCCGACCTGTACCTGCTTGTAGGTTCTTCCGTTCATGGGCCGCGGAGGATCCTACTCCTGGGATAGGCAGTTGCAGGCCGTAACATTTGGTAGCAGAGCGTGGTTTCGGGATCGATTCCCGGTCGATCTCGACCATGGTGTTTGATAAAAATTAAACAATTTTGATGGCAGGGAGCGTTGGGTTGATTGATTTAATTTGTGTCTACATTCACGGGGTGGCTCCGTCCGTAATACGTAAAAAATATATTTTTTTATTATATACGTAATAATAAAATCCCTTTCTTTGGTGGCTTGCTTTTTTTGTTGTAGCGGGTAAATTTGAAAAGCCGCGCCCGGATAGCGCACAAGCGGGAGTTTGCGTCATGTAGGTAGATGGTTATTTTTAAGTAATCGGTTAATTATCGTTGTTGGATAGTTGTAGTGGATTACTTATCGAAGGGTCGATTTCCGAGATAGGCATTTTTTGTTGATGTGTATCTTCGTTATGTATCTTTCGTATTGTAATTTGTATTTGAACTAAAGAGTAGTAATTTGTATTTACGTAATTTGAATTTAACTTGATTTGATCGCACTAGTATTTGTTATTGTTAATTTGATTTGTCTTTTCTTTTGTACTAACTTGTATTTGATTTGATAAATAGCGGTTCTTAGTTGTTTAATTTCTATTCAACTCGATTTGATAGGAACTGCATTTGTTAGCTGTTAATTTTTTTTGTATTTGTTATTTGTTATTGTAGCTACATTCTTTAACAGATTTGGCAGCATACAGGCAACTGAACAGACAGATCTCTAAATGCATGCGGCGGGACTTACGCAACTTCAATACAGCTCGTATTGAAGAAGCGATCAAGCGGAACCAAGGCTCCAAAGTCTTTGCCAGAGATCTGTCTGCCAGAAAGAGCCAACTGTCAAAGCCGAAGACCGAATGTGGCAGCATCGTTTCCGGGGCACCTGAGATTTTGAGTGAGATTGAGAGTTTCTATGGGCAGCTGTACACGTCATCGTTGGAGTCACACGCAAGTGTGAGTAACGATCCAAGAGCGAGTCTTATCCGACATTATTCCGATGATATCCCGGACGTCAGTCTGAGCGAGATTAGAATGGCTCTCCAGCACCTTAAAAACGGCAAGGCCCCAGGCGAGGATGGAATTACAGCGGAGCTTCTGAAAGCGGGTGGAAAACCGGTACTTGAAGTCCTTCAGAAGCTCTTTGATCCCGTCCTCCATGGCGGCATTACACGAAGACGTGGAGCAGAAGTGCGGTGGTCTTGTTTTTCAAGAAAGGTAACAATGCTTTCTTGAAGAACTACAGACCGATTTCCCTTCTGAGCGGCGTCTACGTGCTGTTTCCGAGAGTCATTACGAATCGTCTCGCGCGCAGACTTGACGACTTCCAGCCTCCCGAACAAGCCGGTTTCCGAAAAGGCTTTAGCACCATAGACCACATACATACCCTACGGCAAATTGTACAGAAGTCGGAGGAGTACAATTTGCCACTATGTCTGGCGTATGTGGACTATGAGAAAGCCTTTGATTCCGTCGAAATTTGGGCGGTGCTGCAGTCCCTTCAGCGGTGCCAAGTTGACTGTCGGTATATCGAAGTGTTGAAGTGCTTGTACAGTAGGGCTACGATGGCTATCCGAGTACAGAACCAGAGTACGAAACCTATCCCATTGCAGAGAGGTGTAAGACAGGGTGACGTCATATCCCCGAAACTCTTCACCGCTGCATTGGAAGACGTTTTCAAGCTTCTGGACTGGAAAGGATACGGTATCAACATCAATGGCGAATACATCACTCACCTTCGATTTGCCGACGATATAGTCCTTATGGCAGAATCGCTGGAGGACCTAAGCACTATGCTCAATGACCTCAATAGTGTTTCCCAACGGATAGGTCTTAAGATGAACATGGACAAAACAAAGATCATGTTTAATGTCCATGTCACACCTATGCCGGTAGTTGTTGGGAACACTAAGCTCGAAGTTGTTGACGAGTATGTTTACCTGGGACAAATAGTCCGACTAGGTAAGTCCAACTTCGACCGATAGGTCAATCGACGGATTCAACTCGGTTGGGCAGCGTTCGGGAAATTACGGCACATCTTCTCGTCAGGTATACCTCAAAACTTGAAAACGAGACTGTACACCCTGTGCGTGTTGCCAGTGATGACATACGGAACTGAAACGTGGTCCTTCACTGCTGGCCGGATAAAGAAGCTCAAGGTCGCTCAGCGAGCTATGGAGAGGGCTATGCTCGGAGTTTCTCTGCGTGATAAACTCAGAAATGAGGATATCCGCAGTAGAACCAGAGTGACCGACATAGCCCAACGGATTAGTAAGCTGAAGTGGCAATGGGCCGGCCATATAGCTCGAAGAACCGACAACCGATTGTGAAGAAAGGTTCTCGAGTGGCAGCCTCGTACCGGCAAGCGAAGTGTAGGGCGTCCCCCCACTAGATGGAGTGACGACCTGGTAAGATATGCAGGAAGTCGATGGATGCAGGTGGCTCAGGACCGTGCTTTGTGGCATTCTTTGGGGGAGGCCTATGTTCAGCAGTGGACTTGTGAAGGACTGTAATGATGATGATGATGATTCCAAAATATCAAAAATGCACCACGTTAATATTCAAATTTTCACTTCTGCCGGCACTTCCGGAGTGCAACCCGTCGTTTTTTTTTCTAGGTTCACAGCCAGTTGCTGCAAGTTAGTGCTCAGGCTACAGGCTACGTTGTGATAACGTACAACATGTAACCTCTTTTTAAAGTTAGTTTCAATTGTCTACGGGTTATGTAAACTGCCCTTTAAAAAAACTGTATCTTGTACAGGAAATAATGCTAGGACATGACGTTTAAAATTAAAAGACTAAGACTAAATACTAAAGGTTCATGATGAGACCAGTAACAACATAAGGTTAAAGAGTTTTCTATTCCGTTATAATTACATTGTATAATACAAAACCTTCGAGTGGAAAATGGGAAGCATCACAATTTCAAAGTAGTACTTGGTAGTGAGCTTTCCTTGCTTTACTTGCTTGGTTGAAATGTAATTTAATGTGAAGCAACAGTAATTTATTACTATGCAAATTATCTCTCTAAATTTCTTTCTAGCATAATTTGATCTTTAAGTATCTGTGACATTCTTACCTTGTTTTCCTATATTAGATGATTATTTATGAAACTTCTTTATAGAAAAGAAATGAGTTATCTGTATAGAATAAAAAACCGTTGAATACTTTACTGGCAATTGTACTAAAATTTATTTATATTTTAAATAAATTAACATTAACATTTAATTTTTGTTATACATAAAATATTAAATTTACTGTTTTTTTATTTATTATATGTATATATATTATATTATATATGAATTATTTTTTTGTGTTAATTTTTATATTTACCTCACCTATGGTAGCTCAGAGGCTACGCTCTCGCTGTGAATTTCACAATACGCGAGCAACCCGGGTTCGATGCCCGTCAGCACCAACGAAATTGTTGATTACAATTTTAAATGCTGATCAACCACGTGCTCGGCTGTGTATAACGGACATTTCCTTGCCCTAAAACCCTCTCAAAAATGAAAGGGATAGTATGTAGACGTATATAGGCTGTAAATTTTTTTAACTTTAATATAATAGATAATTTTTTGTATTGAAGATCATATGTCATACCTATGCCGGTAACTGTTGGAACCTAGAACAAATAGTCCGTCTAGGTAAGTCGTCTTCGACCGAGAGATCAATCGACGAATTTGAATCGGCTGGGCAACCTTCAGGAAATTCCGACACATCTTCTCGTCAGGTATACCTCAAGACCAGAAAACGATTGCTGCCTGAATGCTGCTACGGTTTTCACAGGACAGAAACGTCAGAAATTAAAAATAATTTAAATAAGTCAAATAAAAAGAGATAAAATCTGTAAATTAAATTTTATCCAATGTCGAGTATTCGTGTATAAAAAATGATTTTCCAATGAACTTTATTGGGTAAAATGTTAACACCGATAAGGCGTCAAAAATATTTTTAAATTTACCCCAATTCCGAAAACTATGAAAATCAATAGGTATGGCGAGTACTTCGGATGACGCAAAGCTCGAATCGGCTTCGATTTACTCATTTAGCGCTTGGGGCATTGTTTGGCTGCCTTTGTAGCATCTAACCATTGGGAAGAACATTTCCAGTTATTACACAAGCTCCAATTTTCATCACAAGTGATAGTCGGATCCGAAAAAATCTCTTTAGTGAGGCGATTACAAATATGAAAATAGCATTTTTTATATTACACAATTTTTTTTATAACACTGAAGTGAAAAACTAACTTACCTTATACCTGATGTTAATTGACTACTACTACGGTCTATGGACATTTTAGTGATCTATGGTTTTCGATTTGACTTCTATTTTTAGTCATTTTATAAAATAAGATCTTGTTTATAGGATCTGTTTTATAGGATAAGGGTGACAAACGAGAAAACGCAGTTCACCTAATGGTAAGGGGTTACTGTCACTCATAGTCACGTTGTCAAGCGTGAAGACTAAGATGGAATGCCTTGTCTCCAGTGACAATAACGCGATATTGTTACGGAGACGCCTGCAATTTTTATTTTATAAATTAAATACTAAATAAACTCACAGGCCACCTGATGTTAATAATGTTCTTTATTGTAGTCACAACAGAGGCTAGCCATCTGCGTTGGGCAGAATTATTGTGCCTGAATGTATGCGCAAGCACAGGTGCACTCTCTATTCCCTCACTCTCATAGGCCGATGCGACGGTAATCCGACATGACCGGAGAGAGAACTGGCGCAGGACCTACGGCTTTATGTGCTTTCTCAGGTACGGGCGTGAAAAATCGGCAACTTCCTAACTCCCGTTTGCCATGAGAATTTTTAAAAGCAAAACCAAATAACAGGTTTTTGGCTAGACCCTGGTATCGAACCCGAGATATCATGATCAGCAATCGTGTTTACAGCCAAGAGACCAACGAGGCAATCAAATCTGTTGTTGAACTGATGTTAAGTAGCTATTGCAGACCATGAACACCTACAACCAGTATCAAACAAAGAATACATATACTAGCTACTACTAGATGTGTTGTCACCTCTTAGAAATAAATTGATCACGGTCACAGTCTGTAATTATACTGGCTTTTTATAGACTTAGGACTGGAGCAAATCAGAGCAGGAACTGCTTTTGGTGGAAGAAATAAGTAAGACAGTGGTACCAGCCCAGACAGATTCCTAGCAGGAAAGTACGTAGTTCTACCAACTGTTATATTACAATTACATAACTCATATTATATTCGCGTTTATATTTTAGTAAACTTATTCCTTCTTTCATATATCCAAAATATAATATAATAATAATATATTTGTTTATTCTGTAAGTAAAATAAATAATAATGTTCACATAAAAGTATCTGAACTTATTCGCGCCACTTTGCAACTACCAACTAACATTTATAAGATTCGTTAATTGTTATCCAAAAGTTTTGCAAGGCCCATTTTCGGGTTTCCTATGTAACAACTTTTATGCCTAGCATGTCCACTCCTGTGTTAACGGGGTTCTCATAACCTCGCAAGTAACGAAACTAACTGCAACGCTAATATCTCGCGTCAACACCTCCCGCCGTGGTGTAATTTAGATATTGAAATATTCAAGATCATAATTAAGTATATAGACATTTTGTTTTACCTCTATATTTTGCGATAATTTGTGAAGTTAATATAATAATGTGTGAAGACAGCCGGCATCCCCACAACGTGCAACGCAGCCTTAGAGATACGAGGCAGATTAGCAGAAGTCCAGATGAGTGCACTTGCATTCCTTCACATCTATCCTGTAGCTTGAATTTAGGGACATTTGCAGTATTGTGAAATAGTATATTCTCGTCGCTTCATACAGTCCATTATATAGTAAAATTCGCAACGCCTCGTCCAGGCCGTGATGATTAATTTTATCCACCAGAATTATTCTACGTACTCTGCCTTTGCACTAACTACAGAAACTATTATATTAAAATAATTTTAATATCCTTACTTTTTTGGGAGTCAATGTATTCTTTAAGACGTAATAAAGCCACGCTGGAGATTTATTATAGTTAAAGCACGAATGGGTCGGCACGACAGGAGAAGAACCATGCTCTCATACATTACCTAGTTACATAGTTTTACATGTAAATAGTTTTATATAGAGAGTGTAGAGAATCGAAATCCCTTTTCACTGTAATAGCGTCAGTCATCAATAGTGAACTAATCAGTGTTTTGATTCTTTGTTGAAGATACAACGTGAAGACGTCTCTGGACTATAACATCCGGTAGTACCATTAGGTAGACTGTATGCTCGTTTATTACCATTATTCTATATAAATAACACTTTATTAATAGTTAAAATGTTAACGAAACATCTTTACCACATATTAGCACCTGAAATGTAGAAAATAATATCTTAGTAAATTGTTTTTGAAATTATTCTTAGTATACTGCGCGATCTTAAAAGCATTTAATTCACTGCCCCCGTTTAATATAAAATTTCTGAAGCGCATATTAAATTACTTGCATTTAGTCTAAGTAAGAACCTTATTTAAACTATTATGAAGCGTAAATTTTTTTATTTTCTTAAGAGTGACGTTTAAATTTAACGGTTTTAATATAACGGTAGTAGTACTAACTCCTAGGATTTCTCCTGTATCGTGGAGGCAGTCTTTTTCTTTTTATATAGAAATAGGGTGAGAAACAAGCACACAGTCCACCGACAGATGGTAATTCGATGCTGTGGCAATATCATACTCAATTAGACTTACAGATTTATACGCGGTAGAACCATGCTGCAGCTATATTATGGTTGTTGCATGAAAGGGTTTGCTTGACTGGTGAAAGACCACGCTCTCACAGAATACCAGTGTAAAATAATAGCTTCTGTATTTCTTATGGTAAACATAGAGAAGCGGAGATCAATTATAATGGAAATGAGGCATTCCACCTTAGTTCTCGGGGGTGACAAAGCATCTGCATTTTAATTCTAATTTGAAGATATGTTTATGGGCCACATCATCTACTTAACATCAAGTGGACCGTTGATTCGTCTGTCACCCTTATTTTATAAAAAAAAGAACCACATGTGACCTCTAAGCAACCGCGGCTCTCGAGACGATATTTCAGTGAATGTAATTTTTGAAGAGGAAGATAAAGGTAGAAGCGCAAATTTCTTGTCTAAACGCTAACCTTACCTGCACCGGTCCATCCTGTTTATTAATGGATTCATTATCTTCTTCATCGCCTTCAGCCTGTAAAATTCCACTGCTGGTCATTGGCCTTTCCTTTTGTAGAGAGGATTTGCCTTGACACGTTTGATTGAATGATTGGCCAATGCAATACCAAATATCTCGCAATTTTGATATTGTTGCCGACATCCGTATATAATTTTAATGTGTCGTAATCAAGATGGTTACAGATGTATCATATACCATAATCGCCATTTAAGAAACTAAAAAAGGTTTTTTTATAGAATTAGGGTGACAAACAATCACACAGTCCACCTGATGGTAAGTGGATGCTGTGGCCCATAGACATTTACATTTATCTTCAATTAAGAGTCCAAATACGGTGGTATTCTGTGAGAGCGTGGTCCTTCCCCTGTCGAGCCGATCAATTCGTGCTAAAACTATACTATTAATATAGCTACAGCATGGCTCTACCACGTATGCAATATGTCTTGGGGAACTCCGTTCTCTAAGTCGAACAGCCTTGTCGTTGAAGATGAAAGGGGTCTTAGTAGCCTTTGCTTGATCGTCCACGGTGAACTAAAAGAAATTGAGATGACTGGCCCGGGTCCCTCTCCAGATGCATGGTAGTGGACTGCGGCGGGAGGATTGTCCATTCACCTTGCCTGTAGGAGCCAGCTCGGCTGCCACGGTCAGGGTGAGCACAGAGGGATAGAAGTTACAACGTGAGACGATGCGCTGCACCCCTACCCTCCGCGGCTGAAACGTGGTGGTCAGTGGATTCATGACCAGATTCTATTTCTTATTTAATTTCTAAATGTGTTAATGGTGATGTCTAAAATCGTTAATCGATTTAGACATATTATGTTACATAATTATTATATTTCAAATAATTATTTTTATTTTATAAATGTAAAATAATTTATACAAATTTATCAAGAGTTAATAGCTGGGATCGAACCCCCGTTGTTCACAGACCCTCCAGGCCTTCGTGAAAATTTAATTTTGACTTGAACATATTCATCTCATTTTTTCACTGTCTCGCGCGTAGAAATTAGCACGTAAATATGTCATTAAGAACTTCAACCTGGACAGCAACAAGTCTATGCATGTACGTAATTAATTATGTAATAGATGTCATATAAATTTAATAAAATATCAAAGAACTTAATTTAGAAACCGCATTTTTCATACGAAACGAATGAAAGGTAATGTCGCTGTAGCAAGAAATGTTATGAAATGCCGACTTTATTGCCATGCCTCGTCACTTCGCAAAACATAAATTAAACATAGCTGAAAAGGTAACTGCAGGAACTTGTCTCAAGTGTTTAATGTCGTCCGTGGCATGTTTTCAGTTAACTGCTTTCTTCTATAGATAAATTATGTACTGGCGTATTCTTTATTCAATATGAAAAAATACTCTGTCCGATGGGAAAAAAATATTAAAATATCTTAGTATTAATGAATATCAAATGTTTTTGTAACTTAAAATATATGATTTTTGCTGAAAATTTTGTACATTTTAAAATCTTCGAATTTATTAACTCGACGGGCGCCCGACTCGCATGTATTGCCATGTAAGTTAGTAGCTTGTAAGATATATTTTCAATGAAATTAGTTTTATGGATTTTATCGCGTATTTACTAACATTGCATAAAGGTATTATAAAATCAGTAGTTATTGTAGTTTTATTATTGTGTTCACATAAGCATTATGTTATCATTATGTATTTATTTGACATCTTTTGTCGTGCTGAGAAAAGCGCCGTGTAGTGGTGTCGAAAGGGTATTCACTACCTCATACCGTGGATGTCGTAAGAGGCGCCTGGGACAAATGAATCATGTGAGCAACAGAATATTCTTGAAAACTGAAAATGATAAAGAGAACGGTTGCCAACATTCCTGCCAAGCGTCGCTAATATTTTTTAAATATTATTTATTATTTCGTTGACTCGTGTGAGAGTCAGTCATCGCATTCCATTCTTTGACATCGTTGAAGGCGTTCTAATGGAGAGCAATATATTAAGCATATTGCTTACGTCACATTTTCTAAAAAAACTAAACTTAGGATGGGAAGCAGATACAAAGAGGCGAGAAGTCTGGTACTGCAATCGCTAATTCACTCGGCAACAGTGATAGTTACGACAAATTCAACATTGCATTGCCCTGCTATCTCCTGTAGCCTCCGAAATACGCCGATATTCTGTGCGAGCGTGATGCTTTCCCACCCGGACCCATTCAAGTCGTTATATACTGCAGCGTGTTTCTAGCTATTAAACATTACAAATATTTCCTTAAACCACTTCTAGTAAACTTAAATTGCTTGTGTTAGAAGTGGTTCACGACAGTAGTCGAATGGCTGATTCGAACCCATGACCTTTCGAGTTCGTGATTCGCGCCCTGTCATTAGGCTACTGACGCTTTTAATCTAATTGAGACACTTAACAATAAGGAACCAAATTTTAAAGAAGAATTCACAACAATGAAAACAAATTTATTGGGATGACAATGTCTACACACTACAATAGCATTCCGCAGCGGGGCTCCGGACGAAGCAATCATGTTGCAACTTTCCACTTGATTTCATTTAATACTTCTGTCTCTGCTACTGCTCCTCCTGATTTTTTCGTTTTATTTTTAATTTTGATACTTTTAATATTATTTAATGATAGAAACAATATAACATAATAACTGGTGACTCTTAATTGCAGTCCACCTGTAGTCAAATTTGTGTACAGAAGTGTACTCGAGTTTTGATGTTTGAAGTTTGTTTCTTAGCTAATTTGTAATATTATAAAAAAAATTTATAGCCGCTCAGACACGCGATTGGATTTTACTGCTTAAGTAGCTGTGGAACCATTTTGAAATAATTATATTTTCACAATTTACTGTTGTTTGTTATTTTTTACTTAACGGGATAACTCTATATACTCGCTATAGTTAACACGCTTATCAGGCGGGTTGGAAACCACAGTTTAAATTTATGATTGTTATTAGGAAGATGCTGCTGCCTATTTTCTAGTTTGTGTCCCTCTTACGACACACACGGGATAATAGAGGTGAGTGGATATTCTTACAATGCACGGCTTTGAATAAATAATTAACTATTAATTTAAGCCACTAAAATTATCAGTTAATTTTCTCAGCTAATAACTTTTAACTATTAAATAAATTTAACCACTATCGCTATCTTTATCATGCGTTTAGCAATGTGTTGCACGGAGTCTAATTTGTATGGCGAGGGCTTTTAAGAAAATCGATTATTAAAGAGTAAAGTAAAAAAAGAACGAAAATATTTTTGTCTGTCTGTGCGTTTGTGAACGCTTGTCACCAAAATGCCTTTACGAATTTTTATGTAGGTTTTATTTGTGTAATACAGAGAAGCATATCCCATGCTTATCTCTATACTGTATCAATGTAAACATGTAGTCTTATTTCTTTTGTACATGTCAATCTATTTGTACATGTTGTAGTCTTATTTATTTAATCTGTTGAAAATAAATATGAATCAATCAATTTTAAAATTGGTATTATGTGAATTCCTGCAAGCGATTCATCATATCATCTCATCATTCATCTCATCAACAAATTGAGATACATAAAAGCAAAATAATCTAATCTAAAAGTATTTCTTTTTTCATTGTTTGTTCGTATTTAGCCTGATGATACTGTGAGGAAATTCGGTTAGTTTTATAATTGGTATAATAAAAGTTTAAAATAAATACTGTGAAACTAGTACAAGTGTTTATTCAAATCACAAATGCGAAGCCAAAGGGTTTCACCAAGTGACAACATTCGCAAATATAAATTATATATCTTATTTCCATTGAGTAATATTTATTTTTATTTTTGACCTAAGTGTGCACCAGCTGTGGATTGGCGCTTTCTACGATAGCGATAGACGATAGACTGCTGCATAGAAGAATTCATCACTCTATTATGTCCCGTGGGTGGCATAAGAGGCGATTATGGAAAATAATATAAAATTATTTTTATGACACTAAAGTTACAAACAAACTCACAATCTACCTGATGGCCAGTGACTACTTCTATGTATGGCTAAGGATACCAGCCTAACCCGCTTCAAAAGCTGCGTTGCCGTCCCTGAAGCCTGAGATGGAACACCTCACAGCCTGTTATTATACTGGCTCTCTGTACCATTCAGACCGGAGCACAGCAGTGCAGCCACTGTTAATTGGCGACAAAAATAGGTAAAAGTGTAATGCCTACTCAAACGAACTCCTATTCAGAAAAGTCCTACCTTGTGATGTCACTATCCTTATATCATTCCTTTAAAAAACCTTATTTTAACAGCTCATATAATTTTCAATTGACATGAGACGAATTCTGTAGCTATGTATCTTGGGGTAATTCTAAAACACTTAAACTATTTATGTAAGAAATGTTATTGTGTAAAAAGCCGGAGAAATAAAATAAATATTATTATATTATTATTATTATTCTTATTGTACTGCTTTAGTCTAGGCGAAGTCTGCAACAAACTCGAGAGATAGTGATAAACGTACGTGTAATTGCGCCACTCCTTGGTTTTAATTTAAGGTGCTTGCAGCCGGAAATTTATTTTATGTTACAAATCTGTCGTGAGCCCACGAGTCTAGAAAGTTAGGAGCAATGTTCTACGCTTATGGAATTTTTCTAATGTTAAATGCTTAGTATTATTGAGGAGATAATATATTCCGTATAGAGACGGCGCTAAAGAATCCATCATCCCATTTCATACCGTGGGTGTCGTAAGAAGCGAAGAATAAGTAGCATCTGTATTTAGATCTCTGTTTAATTTAATTCATATTTTATATTTATTTTAAGTTAAATAGAAAAATGTAAGCGACATTTTACTCAAATCATTTTAGACACAACTGTTTATATCTTTTCATAATATAATTACATCCATGCAAATTATTTTCAATTATTAATCATCAGTTCTGCTTAACCTACGTCTTGTACAACGATTGCCAGGCCACCTGCCAAACGTAGCGTTTATGGCAAATTCTCCCTGATATAGTAGAAGCCCAAGCCAGGAAATTTGTACGGGCTTATTAAGAAAATGACGAAAGAGAACGCTGAAATGCCTTTAAAATATTTGAAACTCATAGGAATTTGTTTGAATACTTAAATTATTTAAATATCGGCCAAATAAAATCGGGACATGGGTAACATACGGTCCCGCTTTGCAGTAAATGTGGAATCATTGTTAGATAAGAACGCTACATACAGTATAGCAACAACCTTTTTAAGTCCGTTGCGGGATATATAATATTATGTTTCTTTTATAGAATAAGGGTGACAAAAGCCACACAGTCCACATGTTGGTAGGTGGATCGTATAGCCCATAGACACTAAATCTATACTCGATTAAGAATCAAAATATAGTAGCTTTGTCACTCCTGAGGCTTAAGATGGGAGAAGCATGGTTACTACGTACACTGGTTACGTAAGCACTTTGCTCGTGAAGCAAAGTGTTGATCGCAGTACGTACCAGTCATCTTGCACCATGAAGCTTTATTCTGTAGCTGGTATGTTATTTTACAAATACCGCCATACTTGGAAGCCTCTATAATATTACGAATGCTTTCCCCGGGGTAAGATGGGTGACGGATTCTATTTTATTTATTTTATTTTATCCAGGACTACAAACACATACATATTAAGGCTTAAACAAATTACAATTTATAAATAACACGCGTAATTATATAAACAGCACCGTTATCCACAAAGTAATATTAAATCAGTATTTTACACAGTAAATAGAGTTTATTTGTAAAAACAAATTAAATTGACAAAACCCAGCAACATGAAAATGTCAAAAATAGACAAAAGGAAAAAGTAGACAACAATATCCGATCTGTCTTGTGATTTTATTGAATGCTATTGAATATCTAACAACCAAACCGTGCAGCAGCGGTGTAAGAATATCCACTACCACGCCATCCGTCTACGTCGTCCCGTGGGTATCGTAAAAGGCGACAGAGGGAAATAAATCAAGAGATGGGCAGCAGCGTCTTCCTAATAATGTACGTCGTATAATAATAAATTGTGATTGCCAATTCACGTGCCAAGCTCAGTAACTATAGCGAATATCTCCCCTATGAGGCAATCTATTGGGGAGGCCTATGTTCAGCAGTAGACTTTAATTTGCTGAATCGGTAACGATCTAACAACCTTCTTAAAACACTTGTTATATTATGGCCTAAAGATTTTTTTCTTCTCTCTTCTTCAGTCTGTAAATACCTACTGCACGACGTGCTTCTTCGACTGTAGAGAGGATTTGCCTTAGTCGTTTTGCAGGTGGATGAAGACGTTCGCTGTACCAGATATTTCACACCTTTTACGCTAATCTCCGTTGCCAGTTTGGGTATGTCATGCCTTGCATAAACAACATGTATCATATAGTGGCGTTGTAAGAATATCCACTACCCCATATAGTTCAAGGGGTGTCGTAAGATGCGACAGAGAGGAAATGAAATAGGTTATGGGCAGCAGCATCTTTCTAAAAACAACTCAAAATTATAAAAAAACTTCGGTTTGCAACCCGCATGCTAAGCTTGGCAGCGTGTATGGATAAAGTTTTTCGAGCATTATAATTAACTACTGATTGTCTGTGGGCACTGCACTAGCGACATCTAGGATTTGGATCTCGATTGTCCCTTGGTTCGATGTGCTTGGACGTTGTTTGCAACGCACGCGTTTATAATTAAAAATACACTCTTAAATGGCTATTTAGAAGATTTTTGTGCTAATATACAGACTATTCGGTTGTATTGTGTACATTTAAACATACTTGCATTTTTTGACCACCATTGTGAAGAAAATTGCCAGGAAACACGCCGGTTTACCATAGAAAGCAGGTTAGTCCATTTGACTTTTCGAGGTGGTTTATGTGCCTGTGAATCACTACGCGAGCAAAGCTGGGGCCAATTTGCTTACCATTGAATTGTCTGTCGAAGGCTCGCAAAAGCGTGAACTTAGGTCTTTTTCGCATATTTGAAAGAGACGAAGTGATGGATTCCCATACGCCACCACCACAGTACAGTGAATAATATATACAAATAAATAAAATTTAAGTTTCTTTCTGTAATATTAATATTGACGGCTCCGTGGCGCAGTGGCTCAGCAATCAGTTATTGCGCTGGGGGCCGCGGGTCCGGATCCCGCACGGAACAGGTATTTGTATGGCCTACAAATAATTGTTCCGGGTCTGGATATTTGTCCTTGTGCAATTTATGTTTGTAAACTGCCTCCACAACACAGGAGAAAATCCTAGTATGGGGTTGACGTTTTAAAAAAAATATATATTTAAATAACTGGTTTCCATTAAGTTCAGGGCGTCATTTAACACGTTATTAAGACATAAGGAACCATTTAAAAAAATTGTCTGCCTGTCCGGGCTATTTTTCGGAATGGCTGAACCAATTGTAATGAAACTTCAAGTGCATGTAGTGAGCAATGCCAGGAGAGATCAAGGCTATATTATATCCTTAAACTTTATTTTTTTATGAAACGTAAACTTGATGGAATCGAATGGTCTTTGATTATTAACGGCTCCGGGCGCACTGACTTAGTATTGAATTGCGGCGCTGCGCGTTGCGGATTCGAATCCCGCACGGAACAAGTATTTTTATGAACTAGAAATAATTGTTAAGGGTATTGCTCCGCGATATAGGATAAAATCCTAGAGTAACGTTTTTGGAAGAAGAAATAATAAAAAAATATTTTAAAACGCCACATAATAATTCACTGGATATGATTTAATAGATGGCAAAGCAGGATATAAGAACGCAATATAAGAATATATTTCTAAAATGATATAATGGAATTACGTAAACCTTTATGTTGCTGAGCATGTTTTCTGAATTGTAAATATTTTATTTGACTCTGAACGCATATGCCAACGTTCACGCGCGAAGGGTTAAACGCAGGTGTTCAAACACGGTTTATTATTTTGATTGTTAGAAAGGATCCGTTTCGGGACACTAAGTAAAATAAACATGTCATCGTGTTTTGATAATATCTGTTTATTTAAATATTATTTAGAGTATGTTTTATACGCGGTAGAGCTATGCTGCATGTGTATTATGGTTGTACCACGAATGGGACAGCTCAACCGGGGAAGGACCACGCTTTCATGGAATACCTGTGTAAAATAGTGGCTTACTGCTGATGTGTAGTTATGGTGAGTGTAGAGATCCGGAAACCATTTTCATTGGCAACGAGGCGTTCCATCTTAGTCCTCAAGGCTGACAACCACTGAAACCTAAATTATATTTCTAGGGTAACAACGCATCTGCATTTTGATTCTTAATCGATACATGTAGATGTTAATGGGCTACATCATCCACTTACCATTAGGTAAACTGTGTGCTCGTTTGTCACCCTTATTCTATCAGATGCATTTTTAAATGAGTTGACAAATTTTATTTAATTTGAAATGATTTAAACAGAATTGTCAAAATTTCGCGGGTATCGAGTACGAGAGCGCGGGCATGAAGTAGCATTAAATCAATGCTGACGTGAATTGTCAAAAAGAGCAATAGTATTATAATGAGGTACGTATCGCATTAAATTTATTAATGACGCTTGTTTTAATAATAATGTTCTTGTTACTTCGCAGTATGATATACTTACTGATTGTTAATAAATTATTTGTAAATATTATCCGCGAAATTGAAATACAAAGAATTACAGTAACAAGCCAAGCTGGCTTAGGAACAAAAGTTTATTTGCAAATCGTGTTTGTGAAAATTGTTTGTAGTTTGACAAACATTGAAGGGATAGTTTCCAATGTATTGGAGGTACGTATCACATTATTGAGTACATTAAAGTTTATATAATTTGTCTTTAAAAGTGTATGAAATTACATTTGTTAGATCACTGCTATCAGGCAGTACTTTGCTTGTTTTAATCATAATGTTCTTGTTACTTTGCAGTATGATTTGTTTACTAATTGTTAATAAATTATTTGTAAATGTTTTACGCAAAATTGTAATATATAGGGATACAGCGTCAATCGAAGCCGACTAAAAACAAACGCATATTTGCAAATCATGTTTGCGAAACTTGTTTGGAGTTTGACAAATATTGGAGGTTTCAAGTTCTTTTTGTTCTTTTTTGAATGAATGTTATTAGTTATAATAATAATGCCTTCTTGACCGAATTTAAACTGAAGCGGCCATTCTCAACGGAGACTAGCATCTGCGCAGGAGTGGGTTATAGTGTGCTAAATATAGTGTGCTAGTGAGATTATAGTGTGCTAAAGTACTGTCTATAATATTCTCTAGCTAACTGCGCAGGACAGGATTTGAGTGCAGAACCTCTTATAATAGTCGTATACATCGTCATAGTCATCATCATTACAGCCTTTAACAAGTCCTCTGTTGAGCATAGGCCTACCCCAAGAAATGCCACAAATCACGGTCCTGAGCCGCCAGCATCTACCGATTTCATGACATGCATTTAAGACATGCACCTTACTTTTATATTCCTAAATTTAATTCATCATCATCATCATTACAGCCTTTCATAAGTCCACTGCTGAACATAGGCCTCCCCCAAGGAATGCCACAAAGCACGGTCCTGAGCCACCTGCATCCATCGACTTCCTGCATGTCTTACCAGGTCGTCACTCCATCTCGTGGGGGATCGCCCTACACTTCGCCTACCGTTAGTTATTAGTTACAAATTACCTAGTTAATTATACGAATGTAAATCTTAAAACAAATATTATTTACACCAATGTCATTTATAACATCTAATTGCAGTACAGTGCGGACCATTATCATTAAATAAATGAAACTTGTTACGAACTTGGTAAATAAGCCGTATAAATTGACTTTAGATGGAAAATTGGGACTCTGCAAATATTAAGCTAAATTATTATTCACCATGTGTAACGTGACACTGTCACTACTATTTGAAAAGAACTCTTTCTTACCTTTGAACAAAGGGAATCGGGCTAAATTCACACAGAAACAAACCGGGCAAAATTCACGCAAAAAAAAACCAGATATTTTTACAAAATTCGCTCGCGCGTATCTTCGATTTTTTATCGAACATACGAGCACAGAGTTCACCTGATAGTAAGTGGATGCTGTGGCTCAGAGACATCTACATCTATCCTTATTAACACCCAACATACAGATGCGTTATCAGGCCTGTTGACTAAGATGGAATGCCTCGTTTTAAGTAAAAATAAGTCTTCGATTCTCTACGCTCATCATACAAAACAGCAGCATTTAGCTGCTATTTTACGCTGGTAATATGTGAGAGTGTGATCCTACCCCGGTCGAGCCGACCCATTCGTGCATACTATAATATAGCTACAGCGTGGCTCTTGCACATATACATAAACACTCACGCCTGTCACCTAGAGGGGTAGGCAGAGACTTCCATTTGGCACGATCTTGACACACCTCTATCGCTTCCTCCACGTCCATATACCTACACATACACACTCATCGGTTAAAGATACTTTTAATTTGGTCCCGATTATGCCGTTTACCTCTGCAACATAAAATTGCTTTGTCACTCTTTCCTCATTCATTCTTTCAATATGACCAAACCATCGAAGCATTCCTTTCTTAATCCTGGTCACAACATCATCTTTGCAAACCACACTCGAGAGCCGTTTGTACTCCTTCTTTCTTTAAGAGATAAGGTTAAGCTTTGTGATTAATCCTAACGCTGATTTTCATCTACCTTCCGCTCTGCTTATTGTACCAATACAGTCCACTAAATCTAAGATAAAAATGGAAGAAAATTTGCCGTTACTGGTGCGTCCACTCACCATTATCACTAGCTATAAATTTAATATAAATATATTATTATAAAGTTAATTTATCTTGTTGATTTTTAAAAATAAACTAAATAAATGGAAACACTTAAGCCTGAGGATTGTGATTACAAACATTTGAATCCATTAATTTAATTTATGAAGATAATCATTAAACAGTAAAATAATTGACATTTATTTCTGCAAATGTCCCGCGCCGGTTTCGCCTGAATATAGCTACATTAAAATTTAAAATCCTATACCTTATAATAAATTTCTACATTAATATCCAAATAATATCCAGACCATCCAAAACTAATTTTTTATAATATTTTAAAGCTCCACGTTTAATAAAGCAAAGCGTTGAATAGGAAAATAGCTAAGCAAAGATAAGATAGCCAAGGTTACTCATGGTTTTGCTCTATATCTGTTCGTGAAGTTTCATCGTAATTGGTTCAGCCATTTCGAAGATTAGCTGAGACAGACATACAGACAAAAAATGGTTATTCATGTCGTATTAGCTTGAAAATAACATCCTGAGCCTATGATCAGTTATTTCGTTTATATAGAGAGACATTTTTTTATTTTTTTTTATTAGGCTCTCACAACAGTGAGTACACTGTTACATATATATGGAATGACATCACAATTATTAAAACTAAATGTCCTATTACTTACAGGAGGGCACTATATGCATAAAGACAAAAAAAATCAAATTTATTTATATTTAAACAGCAGATTTTGAAATTTTATACTTCAATTTTGGTTTAGAAAACAACACGCTATCTTAATTGGGCGATATAACACCAAGTTTCTTTAAGTTCATACAAGAGCGCTGCTGTGAGTTTATTTTCCAAGTGTTAGAAGTCGTTTCAAGTTAAAGCCGTTTATTACGAGCTTGAACACTACAAGATTTTACTTTTGTTACTACTTGATGCTAAAAAATTATGCAATACAGAATAACTATTTATTTATAAAAGAAAGAGCACAGGTACTGCTCTCCTGATGGTAATTATCGACCGTGCCCATGAACAACACCAGGCAATAACTGCAACCACTCCAACAGCTTGCATAGCACAAAGAAGTCGTGCGAGGAATACTAGTAAATCGCACAGTGGTGGACTGCCAAGCATCCAAATGCAAAGCAGTGGAAATAGCTTGTGACAAAAATTAGTATTTTAATAAATAAAAAAAGAAACAATTATTTCCACATAATAGCTTCTGAAGTTAAGGCTTTAATTTTTCTATACTGCTGAAGCTATTATTATTATCATCTTTTTGGTTCGTTAAAGTCGACATTTATTTTTTACTTAAAAGTTTATTTAAAACCATAGGCCTTGTAACTTGTTTATCTTTTTTAAGCTTTCGATAAAAAAATTGCCCGAAGAAAACTTAAAACTTACAAATTTAGATTTCTAGTTGAATTACAACAAATTTATATTTTTACACAGTGTAATTTTGCGGAAATTGAAAGTAAGATCCAATGCTTGTGGAAATTACTAAGTAGTACATTTTGACATTAAACGCTTGATACAGCCGCGGGACTTCCGTTAAAGGAAAATATTGAGGCATATTCGGCATTGAGGAATTATTTCCCGTTGTTTATAATATATTCGTATCTTTTATTCCAGCTTTCTTTTATTGGTGAATTTATTTTTAGATGTTGTTTAGTTTTACTTGATGACAAGATTAACTTTTAACCGAGCAGTCCTTACAATACCCACGTGTATGATGACATAAATTGTAGTACGTGACTACTGCAGCTCATGGTCACCTGTAACCAATTTTAAGAAAAGTAGGGCCAGATGTGTTATCACCGGTAAAAATAAGATGTAATACCTCTAAGTCTGTAATTAGAAAATACATGTTTTATTTCATAGTTTATATTATATCCGCGGTAGAACGACGCTGCAACTATTTTATGGTTATAGTACCGTGGAAGGACCACGCACTCACAGAATGCCATTCATTTTTTCATTCGCGCGCGCGACGTCGTTCGTATCACCTGTGCCTAACGTACAAGCGCTTCCCGTGTACGAGTAGTTTATCAGTGTACGTGTAACTTAACCGGCCAGCTTCGCGGCGGTACGACGCAGCGTTAGCGCTATTGTTTATTTGGCACAGAGTAATAACTGGTAAAGAGGTGACTGCGTGCTGTGCTATAGTAATACCATGGATAAACTTAACAACACATTTTGTCGAAAGGATCAGTCAAGTGACAGCGAAAGACCGCTCAGGTCTGGTGACATGAGCGTAGACGAAAACCTTGAAACGGTGTCACCTCCACCTTTTGTGACATTTCGTAAAGCAGCCTGAAGCTCTTCAGATCCAGACTTCAGGAGTGAACTTCAGTCCTTCCAGAATAAAATTCTCAGCATGATGGAAAACTACTTCTCACGACAGGATGAAAAGATCTCTAAGCTGGAAAAAGATACTGAGGACGTCAAGACTTCAATAGGAGTTATGAGTGACATCTTCGACGACTTAAATAAGAAAATTGAGGATGTTGACAATCGACTTAGCGACCTGGAAAAAAAATCAAGGTCTATATCCCCAGAGTCAGATCATATTCAACTCGTCGAGCTTCAGGCCAGACTGGATTATATGGAGCAAATATCGAGAAGTTGTAATGCCGAAATTAGTAATCTTCCGGAAAGGCGTGGCGAGAATTTGTTAAGTGTAGTGCAAAATATAGCCAGTATTATAAAACAGCCGATTACTTCACAGGATATTGTAGCCGTTCATCGCGTACAACAACTAAATCCGTTTAGCTCACGACAGAAGAATATAATTGTCAGATTCTCTAGTCAAATAATGCGTGATAATTTTATATCTGCAGCACGTCTTAAGAAAAATATTATATCTGAACAACTAAAATATGAAGGAACGTCTCACAAAATCTACATCAACGAGCATCTAACGCTAAAGAATAAAAAGCTATTTCGTCAAGCAAGAGATGCAGTCAGACAGCATGGATATAGATTCATCTGGGTCAAACATGGAAACATCCTTGTTCGGGCAAAAGACACCTCCCCTGCCTTTACTATACGTTCTGAAGAAGATTTACTTAAAATTAAACCAATTAATGTTCCGGCAACATAGTCTAAGGTTTTATATTATATATTATATTGTATTTCTGTATAATTACGTTTTTACTTTAATTTTTGGTTGTCTGATCGGAAAAGCTGATATTTGTCAACCTTATACACGCTATAGTGAGATTAGGTGTTTAATGTTTACTTTCTTGGATTGTTTGAGGCGAGCGCTCTCAAGCGTGCATTACTCTGCGACTTCGCAAGTATTCGAGTGTTTTACCGAATACCCCGCATTAATATTCGCTACCTGCTATCAGGAATTACTGGAGTTAAAACTTAGTTTTTACTGTTTTTATAGTTTTATGCGACACTTTGTAATACATTCTGTATGCAATACTACAATGGTGTGTGTAAAAAAACATTTAATTGCAGATTTGATGGTTATGTATGATGTAAACTGTGTTAATTGTCACTTAATTTACACACGTAATAACAAATTATCGCCTTCCTATATTTTAGCCTATTTTTTAGCCAACAAGGTAACAATTATTTATATGTTTTTTATTGTAAGTGAATAATAAATTAACTATTTATTATCAAAACTGCAGAGGTTTACGGACCAAACTTAATACTTTATACAATAATATTCTTGCAGAGTGTTTTGATATTATAGTATTGACTGAAACGTGGTTAATACCTAATATTGCTGATTGTGAGTTAGTGGATTCCCGTTATTTAGTATTTCGGTGTGACAGAGACCGGGAGGCCTGTGGTAAATCGGATGGGGGTGGTGTTTTGGTGGCGGTACGTCGTGGATTAACTGCCATTCGTTGCGTAATCAGGTCGCCGCCAACGTCTGATGATAATGTATGCTGCAATGTGCCCTCTAATATTGACTATGTATTTTTAATATTCGAAACATCTGTGCACCATGAATATAGTGTAGTATGTGGCGTTTACATTCCCCCAAACCAAAATATAAACACATATGATTTATTATTTAATGCCATCCATTATGAATTCACTTCTAGAGCGGTTAATGATTTTTTTATTTTTGGGGATTTCAACCTGCCACACGTGGAATGGGTTTCTAACGATAAGTATGCAATTATGCGAGATCCGCTTCATAGCTTTACACCTACCTACCGACTACTTTCTAACTTTTTGTCATTATTGAATGCCAAACAATATAACGTATTTAAAAATACTATAAATCGCATTCTTGACCTCTTTATAAGTAATACTGATACTTGCAACTGTGAGTTGCCACTGTTTCCCTTGGTTCAAATAGATAATTACCACCCACCTTTTATAGCACATATATTTTTAGATATACCACAAAAACCAATGATTCGTTGTGCAGATCCTAAATATAAATTTATTGAAGCTAACTATGTTGTTATTAATAGTGAAATAAACTCTATTAATTGGGCCAATATACTGTACGGGCTCTCATTGGAATCGGCTGTATTCTTATTTTATGAGGAGATAAATAAAATTATTAGAAAGCATGTACCCTTACGGCCTACTAAATCAAAAGAATTTCCTATATGGTTCTCACGTCCTCTTATTCACGTTTTTAAAAACAAAGAGAAAGCGTGGATTAAATGGAAAAAGTACGGCAATAAGTCGGATTATGAGGTTTTCGCAGTATTTCGTAAAAGATTTAAATCATTATGTAAAAAATGTTATAACACTTATATTAATTCAATCGAAACTGGTATGCATAGGGATTTAAAATTGTTTTGGTCATTTGTGAAAACGCGAAAGGATAAAAATGGTATTCCCAACAACATGATATATAATAATTCTCAGTCTAACAACCCGCAAGACATATGCAACATGTTTTCAAAATATTTTGGATCTGTATATGTGGAAAGTGATGCTGCATTGATAGACCTTGACTCCTTGCCGTGTAGTTCTACTAATAACGTCATTCTAAGTGATATATTCTTCTCGTTAGATACTATAATAGGAACGCTTAAATCCTTAGATGTTGCTAAAGGCTCAGGACCTGATGGTCTTCCGCCGTTCTTTTTTAAGCATACCGCAGACTCCATAAGCTTTCCTCTCTTTCATATCTTCAACCGTAGTCTACGCGAGGGTTACGTACCAAAGGTTTGGAAGACAGCAAATATTACCCCTGTCTTCAAGGGAGGAGCAAAAAATGTTGTTTCTAACTACCGCCCGATCTCGCTTCTGTCCACCGTGTCGAAGGTCTTGGAAAGGTTAGTTCATAACTGTATCTATCCAAGCTTACACAATATCATAATTCCGGAACAGCATGGCTTTGTCAAAAACCGCTCGACTGTAAGTAATCTTGTTTTATATGCTAACTTTATTTTTGATAATATGGACAAGCACCTCCAAATTGATTCTATTTATACAGATTTTTGCAAGGCTTTCGATAAGGTGGATCACGAAATTCTTCTTCGTAAAATTGCTTATAACGGTATACGCGGAAATTTATTGCGATGGTTTTCATCCTACATTATAAACAGGACACAAAAAGTGGTCATTAATGGATTCTCATCCGATGAAATAAATGTATCGTCTGGTGTACCACAGGGCTCAATAATGGGTCCTCTTCTGTTTTTAATCTTTATAAACGATATATCGACTTGTTTCAAAAATTCCCATTTCTTACTCTATGCTGATGACTTAAAAATTTTTCGTATTATAAAAACATTGGATGACTGTGTTCTACTTCAAGAGGATATGGATCGTTTATCTTCCTATTGTCTTGAAAATAAACTAATTCTTAGCCTACCTAAATGTAAATCTATCACATTCACTAAAAAAAGCAATATAATTAAATTCACATATTCTCTTTGTAATAATCCTCTTGAGAACGTCTCGCTTATTAAAGACCTTGGCGTGTTCTTTGATTCTAAACTTCATTTTGATTACCACATTAACCACATTATCAACAAAGCCTTGCAACTTTACGGTTTTGTCATGAGAACTTGTAAGCCATTTAAAAAATCTGGCACTTATCTACTGCTTTATAAATCTCTTATAAGACCTCAATTGGAATATGCCACACAAGTTTGGAATCCCTTTTACCAAAGGTATCGTGATTTACTAGAATCGGTTCAAAGTAAATATTTACGTTCTGTAAATTATAGATGTTACCGTTCTTGGTCCTCTTATGATAATCTCTTGCATAATTATTCTTTAACAACTTTAAGTAATAGGCGTTTACTGCTTGATAGTATTTTTCTTTACAAAATTTGTCGTAACTTTTTCGATTGTCCTCAATTTGTTAATTGTATATACCTTCGTGTACCAAGTCGCTCTCAAAGAATACGAAACACTCACGTGCATCGTTTGTTTTTCCTTAATCTGTGTAAAACAAATGCGGGCAAGCGTGCCCCTTTGCGTCGCATAATGGAACTATATGACAACGGCTTCTCCGATGTAGACTTATTTAACATGTCACTACCTCAATTTAGGAAATCTATAAAGCTTGTATTAAATAACTTGTAATTTTTCTTTTTCTTTTCTTCTAATGTTATAACTTTAATCAAAATTGTTTTTTTTTTCTTTCCTAGTAATATATGTAGCATTCATGATTTTGCTGTTAACGGCTAGGTACGCATTTTTGCCTCTTGTTTTATTTTTGTGTTATATGTGCCCATTAGCTTTTTAATTACTACGGTATTTTTGTGGATAACGGTGTTGGTTGTATAATTAGCTAATCTGTTTATATAAGATTTGAATTGTAATTTTTATTATACTACTGTTTGTTGTCCTTAATAAATCAAAAAAAAAAATGCCAGCGTAAAATGGCAGCTTCGTGCTGCTGCATTTTGTATGGTGAGTATAGAGTAACGGAGACCCGTTTTACTGAAAACGAGGAATTCCATTTTAGTCCTCAGGGGTGAAAACGCATCTGCGTTTTGATTTTTAATCGAGAATAGGCGTAGATGTCTATTGGCCACAAGATCCACTTACAATCAGGTGGACCGTGTGCTTGTCTGTCACCATTATTCTATATATAAAATAAGATTTCATTACTTCCATATAAGGTGATACTGACTTTTTATATAGACCATTGTTTATACTTATAAGTCTTGAATTTCAAAAAATATTTACTTCTAAAATACTCTCTTAAAACTGTCGCAAATGTAGCTATTAATCTAGCTATTTCTGACACAAAGCAGCAGTTCACCATCTGTCACATTCAGGATATAAAAGTAAGAATGTAATGCTACTCTTTTACATTTTTAACAAATTTAATATAGATTAAAAATAATACATAGCAGAACACTTTTATTCTTTTATCACAATTAGTTTATAACTTGAGGCGCATTTGTATATTTATTTGCCTAGAGTTGGTCACGGGTTAACAAACGACATTGTCAAGAGATTTCGTATGCTTAGTAATTACCCAAGTCATTTAAACAAGATATTTTGGCATTTTTATATACACAGTAGTATACACATAGCAAAACAAAAGAAAACAATATTTATTTTGTACATGAAGAAAAGACTAACATAACAAAAAATATACAAATAAAGAAGGAAAACAAAAGGCGGTCTTATTACTACACAGCAACTTTTTCACACAATAAGAAATACAAAGGGTGAAAAAAAAGGTTCACTATAAAAATAACAACATGTTCTCAAATTATGCATAAAAAGCAACCTACTTATCTTTAAGCAATTGATCAGTGACCATAAATGGGGAAGTACAAAGAGCATATAAATAATGTTCCTAAGCTGTTTCATTAACAAACCATTAGGTAGCACTTTTAATTAACAGAGATTAGGAATAGCTTGAATTGAAGAACAGAGACAGATTTGTTATAAAATGTGGAAGATTTTGCTTGATATTGATATATCGATAAAGTTTTTTTTGGACCGTAAGGTTAAATTAATTTTTCATTAAACAAAGTAGCTACTTCAGGCCATCAACATCGGCAACCAATTCCAAAAAAAGAAGGATACAGATAGGTTGTCACTTCTGAGGAGTTGGAGATGGAATGCCTTAAAGCCGGCAATTCTACTGGCTTTATACCCTTCAGACCGGAACGTAGATTCGCTAAAATTTTGAAAGGTGTAAAGATTCTTTGAAATAGAGCAATATAAAGCAGAAGGAATGTGAGTGTTCCGACGAAGGTATTCTGAGTGAGAGTGATACTTACGAAGTCCAAATATGGACCATTTACAGAGATTTTGGAGTCGCTCAAACTTGTAAAATGGCTCTTAGCTGATATCAAAATAAAAGTAGGAGCCTTATTTACTCGTATTTTCAAAAAAGCTATTAAGAAATCCAATTGTGCATGCCTTAGCCCCTTCGCACACGGCGTCGTATCGTAAGCGTATCGTAATACGCCCGTAAATCGAGAGAAATACGAACGCGTACATGTTCAAACAAGTCCGCACACGAAGTGGTGCTGCAGCGAATCGTAGGAGATTTTTATTTTCATTACAATAGTCATCGTGTACAAACCAAAACAAATCGAGGACAAACTTGGCACATCTAGTTCTACTCTTCGAGGAGTTCATCGAAGTACACTTTCAAATCACTCTATCAAGTGCGGAGGCAGAGGCGGATTAAATGACGACTGCGCCCTAGGCTAGCCTAGCACCTCATCAGAGCCCTTGTGGGGGCTATATTATAACTATTATAAATTAAATGTACTAATTTTGCAAGTAAACTATATTATAATTTATAATACGGTTTAATAATTGCAAAATAATTAGGATACGAGTACCATTAACACGGGCGCATACATGAAAAATGTGATGATAGAGTAAGAGCAATTTAGGAGTAATCAAATAATACGATTTTTTTTTCTTTTATAAACTTCGACGTGCTTTTTTAAACTTGCGCCCCTAGGCACGTGCCGGGTTTGTCTAAAGGATAATCCGCCGCTGTTCGGAGATAAGGTCTCATAATAACTAACAAAACGAGCCCAAACTCAGCAAACCTATTAATTACTATTACTACTCTTTGAAGAGTTCTAGTAGCACTCACTGAAATACAACTTCAAGTTGGGGTAAGGTCTCATCATAACTAACATAACGAGCACAATCTCGGCGCAGATAGTTCCAGTTGCGGATATCGAGGTACAACTTCAGGTCTCCATAAAGTTCAAGACTTTTAGCGAAACAAAATATTTTATTAAAAATATATGATTAAAAATAATAATAATATCTTACCTTGATCAAGTAAATGTACTAAATTCGTTTTTTGGAATATTTTGTATTTCAAAAGCGATTGATATTATTCAGCACGAACCGCTATAAACAAACGACCACTCACAACGGCGGCTGAGCCCGGATTAAAAAAGTACTCTGTGGCCGGGGGTGAGGCAACGGATATTTAGTAAAATAAATTAATACAAGGCTGCTCCAAATACCGAAAATTTCACTATTTCTCAACGAAAAAAAAATTATTATAATAAAACAAAACAAAATTAAACTGCCATTTATATTTCATGCCTCCCACATGAGAGATAAAGAGTTTAAAAAATAGATTGAGTTGAACAATAAATGTTTTCAGACGTTATTGTATTTACGCCTCCATACGGACTTGATAAAACTACATCTTATGCCGCTAAACCTTTTTTCTATGTAAAAGTAGCAATTGATATATTTGAAAAGAAAATAAGTTCAACAATCATTTTTCTTTCTGACAATGTGCTATTTATATCTTTTATATGTGTAATATGATTGTTAGATACGATTTCATGCGACAAAACGTTGGAATCTTGATTTTTAGACGCTAGTAGAATATGCATACGCGCTTTGCGCTTAAAGCATGCAATAAGGAATGTTAGCAAATCGAGGGAGTTTTTAAAATTAAACAAGCGTAATTTTAAACGAAACTGTCGGAATAAAGGAGGAAGCTGTGCTTATATTAAAAAATGTTATAGTATATAATCGCTCTTTTCATTATCAACCTTAAAAAGAGAATCTAGATATGGATGACATGTCCTAGGTTAAGAACGAGGAACTAGGAAGGCCTTCATACGAAACTTATTATTGTACTGCTGTTTTACGCTGATATTATATATTAAAATATTAATTTGTTAATACAATTAAATTAACTATTATTTAAGTTCCGAATTGTTTTTATTGCTGTAAAAATTTTGTTGAAGAAGCTTGTGAAGTGTTATTTTAATTTATTATATGGGAGTCTCATGATCTTACCAAGAATAAGTTATTTTCTGAACTAGTTATAAGTTAAACATAAGAATGACTTTTAATAAGTATTAAAATCTTATTTGAATAAAAAAGTTTTTCGATTACAAAATTTAAAATCGACATAGCAATCAAAGGCTGCTCGGTTAGTCATTTTTATATACAAAGGAGAACGGTCACGCCCCATAGAAAAAAAACCCAGACCCGACAGAAACGAGACATATCTCAGTTGTTTCGTTATTTTTTATATAGTTAAGCTATATATTTTTTTTATTCGAAATCAATGGCTAACACCAAAATATTGCATTATGTTTTTGTTCAGGCGTTACTCTAAAAAAATACAAAATGCCTATTTATCTACAAAATTCGTAAATGCATGTAACTACATGACGATACAATAGCTATGGGATGTATCTAGGTAACCTGGAGATGCAGCTGGATTATATGATTTTTGAACTTCTAATACAAGAATCTACTTGGATTCATTAATATCGTCGTATTCGATGATTTAATTAAATTACGATAAAATAAGGTTAAATAAAGAGTAATTTCTTTTTAATTTTATTGAAATATGTACGAAATAGTATATATCTATGGCCGGCGCAGTTCTTCGCATTCTGTGTTGAGATCTTTGTGTTTTTGTTTTCAAGATTACATTTTTTCGTCGGTTTTTGGCTTTCTCTTTACCGGACTTGATTTTTGCATTGTGAGTGGTTATTTGATATGGCTGACAATTAGAGCTAGACATCGAGATTACTTTGACCATCTCGCCCTGAGTATTTGATTATGTTTTAAGGGACATAGAAATTCAATAAAACTTTATTTCGACATATTTTTCTTTTTGTTATAGATCATGAAACCCCAATGATAGGTACTTAAATCTCGGATGCGCAATGAATATGACGATTTTAATGAATCCAAGTAGATTCTTGTACTAGAATTTTAAAAATTACATAATCCAGCTGCATCTCCAGGTCATCTAGATACAACCTATAACTATTGTATCGTCATTTAGTAACATACATTTACGAATTTTGTAGATAAATACGCATTTTGTATTTTTTTTGAGTAACGCCTGAACAAAAACATAAGGCAATATTTTGGTGTTAGCCATTGATTTCGAATATAAAAAATATATAACTTAACTGTATAAAAAATAACAAAAAAACTAAGATATGTCTCGTTTCTGTCGGGTCTGGGTCACAGATGACCGTTCTATTTTTTAACAATTATTTTAAATCTCGTGGTAACACTCAAAGAAAATAACCTCCTTCTAGTTCGGAAAACAAGTAATCCACTATTTTGTTTCTATATTCGTAAAGTACATTTGCATGTCGCGTCGATGTACCATGTTTTTGATGTTTGTGGGTCATTGTAGAAGCGTGCTCGTCGCGACCCCTGCCAGCCCTTTTCAGGGCTGCAATTCTACACAGCTGCGCACCCATGCAAACGAGGGTTAGGGCGTCCCCCCAAGGCGACGCACACCAGCTCGTCCCCGTTGGTGTGGAATGCATCACGCAAAGTGGCGATGGGGACCGCCACCCGTCACGCACAGCCCGACACGGCGGAAGGTGGAGGACAGAGTGCAGAGTTGGCACTTGGAATGTTAGAGGAGGCATGAGAGATAAGACGAATGAGTTGATCGAAATAATGAAAGAAAGAGAATTAGATGTCGTGTGTATATCGGAGACGAAACGGAAGGGCAGTGGTACTAAAGAGCTCCCTGGCGGGGCGTTAGCTCTATGGTCCGGAGTCCCGGAGAGCGAGAGCGCCTGCTAGGGAGTGGAGGTGCTGCTGTCGTCTCGGCTGGTCGATGTTATGACTGAATATAAGGTTGTGAACTCAAGACTTCTCTGGGTTCGCTTTAAATTAGGACTGACGAAGTTATTCCTTTTGGCTGTTTATGCGCCGGTAGCTTCGTCGTCCAGGGCTGAGCTGGAGGAGTTTTGGGAGAATGTAATGTGTTGTATGTGGTGATTTGAATGGATGGGTTGGTACCGGTCGACCAGGGTACGAGTCGGTGCTTGGGAACTTTGGCGATAAAAGGGTTAATGATGATGGCAAGCTTATACTGGCTGTGTGCAAGAAAAAGGGTCTTCTCGTGACAAACACTATGTTTAATCACAAGAAAATCCATATGTATATTAGAGAAAGAAAGATTTAGAGAAGTATGATCGATTTGTTCCTAGTGAATGACCGACTGCGAAAACAGGTGATGGATACGCGAGTGTTCAGGGGTGCTGACCTGGGAACGGATCACTATCTAGTGATTACTAGATTTAGGGGTCTGTTCGCAGGTTGGCGCTACCGGACGGCAGTAACAGAACCACAGTCGGTCTGTCGCATCCGAAGCTGGAAGCTTCAGGAAGCGGATAGTAGGGACAAATATCATGCGAGGGTAGCCGAAAAGCTTGACACCATCGATGGCAGAAATGAATGTGTGGAAAGAACATGGCATAACCTTAGGGATGGAATGGTAAGTGCAGCGGAAGATATGCGTGGAATGATTAAAAGAGGCAGTAGTAAAAGAAGAGATACATGGTGGAATGATGAAGTGAAAGAAGCTGTAAAGAAGAAGAATAAAGCATGGTAAGACTACTTGGCCTCTAGTAATGATAAGAATATGAGAGAGAAGATGAAAGAAAGATATAAGCTGCAGAAAGTTCACACGAAAGCATTGATTGAGGAAGTTCGTGAAAGGTGTAGAATGGAAACGGACGAAAGGTTGTCGCACAACTTTAGGGAGAACTCCAAACTCTTCTGGAAAGAGGTTGGAAGAACCCGAAGTGGTGCGACGGCCTTAAGAATGAACAAAGTACTTTCAAGAACCAATGACGTCCTCTCAGAAAAATCGAACATCATGCAGCGATGGAGCGAATTTTATAGAGAAATGTATTCGTGTGATGATCTTAGTGAGGGATCCGGGGGTGACGCCGTGACTGGTACGCCAGACCCGGACCTCGATGACACTGAGATCATCAGTATGAAAGAGATTGAATGTGCGATTCGAAGATTGAAATGTGGTAAGGCTGCGGGACTAGACAGAGTTACTGCTGATATGGTCATGTATTGTGGGCCTCGCGTCTGGGACAGCTTTCATCTGCTGTGCAATTTGTGCCGGCGGACGGGGGATGTCCCGGATGATTGGCGATCCGCAGTCATTGTACCTTTATATAAAGGTAAAGGTTCACATTTTGACTGCGGGTGCTATCGGGCGATCAGCTTGACCAGTTTAGCAAGTTAAGTTTACTCGAAGGTTTTGACACGTACGATGCAAGAGAAATCAGAAAGATTTCTATGGGGGGCACAATGCGGATTTAGACCTGGAAGAGGATGCACGGATCAAATGTTTTCTCTCCGCATGATCACGGAAAAGCTTCTGGCTGGTAACCAGAAGATTTTCTGTGCTTTTGTGGATCTTGAGAAAGCATTTCATAAGGTTGTAAGGAAGAAAATGTGGGAACTGTTGCCAGGGTATTGTGTGGATGGTCGATTGCTAAGGGCTTTGCAGTCACTTTACTCTGACTGTAAAGCCTGTGTGCGGGTAGGGCTTGTCACCCATATTTGGCGTCCAAACGGTTGTGTCATGTCTTCCTGGCTGTTCATACTGTATCTCGACAGCTGTTTACAGAAGCTGAAAGATAGCTGCTTGGGTGTGAAATTGGGTGACATAAAAGTAAATTGTCTGCTGTATGCTGATGATGCAGTGCTTATTGCACCATCAGAGGCAGAACTGCAGGCATTAGTCTCGTGTATGAAAGAGGAATGTGAATTTAAAGGTCTCCGTTTGAATGCTAATAAAACTAAGGTTCTAGTGTTTGAAAGGGACGAAGAAAGAACGAAGTGTGAAATATAGGTAAATCAGTAATGTCTAGAACAGGTAAATGAAATTGTATACTTGGGGAGTGCTTTAAGCCGGGATGGAAGATGTGATTTAGATGTGGACAGGCGTGTCGCTGTCGGGAACAAAGTCAATGGTGCCCTGACTGCGGTAGTCAAAAGGCAAGACGTAGTGAAGAGTGCACGCCGTGCAATACATAACGCAGTGTTGGTACCGACTTTGTTATATGGCAGCAAAACCTGGGTAAGCCAGAAGAAGCATAAAAGCAAGTTGAATGCAGTGGAGATGCGATCTCTTCGTAAAATGTGCGGCGTTACCATGGCTGACCGAAAGCGAAACGAAGAGATTCCCAATATGGCAGGTTTGAAAGACGACCTTATCACAAAAATTGATAAGGGCGTGCTTCGATGGTTTGGGCACGTTGAGCGAATGAGTGAAGACCGAATGGTGAAGAAAATATATAGCGAAAGTTAATGTTAAAAGGTGTCGAGGTAGATCGAGACTAACTTTCGAAGACCATGTGAGCAAATTGCTCGAAAAGGAGAGGGTCAAGAGTACTCGGATACCTAGACGTGCATGTATGAAGAAGTTAATGAATCTAAAAGAAGTGAAAGAATTATGTAAGGATCGTGACACGTGGCGATCTGTTCTCTATGGCTACCCCGTCAGGGATTGTGCGTGAAGATAAGTAAGTAAGTCGATGTACCAGCATCATTCCTGGCCTGAATTTCATTGACTATAAAGAAGCTTTTATGGAGCACGAAAACTTTTGCAATTTATTCACGTCTTCCAACACGATCGTCTCGATAACACTTCACGTATCTACGACGTGGGTTAAGGTGTTCCCCTTTCAAAGTGCAGAAAATTGTTGCTCGAGACTCTTATGCCAGTTCAAACTTTGTATAAATTTGAAGGTTGCATATTTGATCTTAGCGAAACATTCGATAAGGTGTAACATTTCGGGGTTATTTATTTTATTTTATTCGGAACACCAACAGTATTAATACATTTAATTTATTAAAATAAATTAAGGAAATTATTATATATATTAAATGAAATTTGACCTGTCAATTTATGTACGAAAATATAATTTTTAAGTACAAAAATTTAAATAGTTTTAATAAAATAAGTGATAATCACTCTGTAAATACCAGGAACAGACACAAGCTTGTAGTACTAGTTACTCGACTCCACAGAGTCTGTAATTCATTCTTGGGGCGTTGTTTACGCTTTTACAACAGAATCCCAGAAAATGTACAAAATCTGACTCACGCCAATTTTAAAAATTTTACTCAACAAAGATTGTACATATAAATATATAATATATAAAGATATTTATGGATGACAATAACCACTGGGAATAAGGTAAACGATACCAATATATTTCTAATTTGTTGTGTTATATTAAATTTTGTGTTAATTTCATGATTGTAAACTGTTTTCTTTTTAAGGAAAAAAGATCACGTTGGGTTTGTTGCTGGTTCTTCACAAGATAAGTATTATTATTTAACGAATTTGTAGTAAATAAAAAAGTTTAAACATCTATTACAAAATTTTAAATCGACATACATATTAAAGGGTGCTCAGTAGTAGACTTTAATAGGCTGTAACGGTAAGGGCGGATTCGACCAAACTTAGTATAAGTCTTATCCTGAGAATAAAACCTATACTAATAAAACCTTACTCTCGAGTTAGAGAACTTTCGTTTTACCAAATCTTAACCCAGGTATAACTGTCTATCCGAGAGTAAATTGCTATACCGCCAAAATTCATGTAGTAAATAAGTTATCCCAGAGTATTTTAATGGCGGCCGCTACATTTAAACAGCTGTTTTCGTATCCTTTGTTAAAAAAGTAGGATATTTTATCGTTGTGCACTACACATAACAAAAATATAAGCAATTATATGCATATATTTTTGTTATAATTGTAGGGATTATTTCTTAAATAATGCAACGTTTACGAAATATGATCGAAGAATCTGCCAATTTTTGCTTCATCGTAGACCCGTCTGTTTTTTTTTAATTTTCAATGACACGAAAATGTTTTTCTACTAGTTCTAAAAACAAATTCTTCTTCGAAAGTAACCAACTTGGGCTTCGTTTTTCTTCCGCGGACATTTTATTTCAAAAGATAAGAATAAGATTAGAAAAATAATCAACTGACAACTCAACTGGTGTTAATATTCTAGTGTTCAGTGACAGTTGATACTATTATAATCCGGCAAAATTAAGTGGGCAGAAAATCTTGCATCGCGCTATGTAAACTATTGTATTTCGATTTTAGTTGGCTTACATGTTCATTCTTTTCACTCACCAACTCTAGAATAACAATACCCAGTATTAGCTACTCTACGTTTCTGTTGGAAAAACGCAAACGAAGCTATCTGAGAGTAAGAGCAAAGAGTAAAAATATTCTAGGGTTAGTTACTCTGGAGTAACATGGTATTTGGTCAAATCCACCTTAAGGGTGACAAACATGCACAAACTCCACCTGATGGTAACACATCTATCCTCTATTAACAATCACGAATTCCAGTCAAAAGTTCAGATATAAAATCCAGTAAAAAGTCAAAACACGGAACACAGTAGCATGAAGCTGCTATTTTACACTGGTATTTTGTGAGAGCGTGGTCCTAACCCGGTCGAGCCGACCCATTCATGCGACAACTGTAATATAGCTGCAGCGAGATTCTACTCGTATGAAATAAAATTAAAAACGAACTTACAGTCCACCTGATGTGAAGTGGCTACTGTCACGTAAGTCCATCGGCATCTGCATTCAACTTCAAACAAAGAAGGCTACAAACACGTTGTCTGAAAACAAAGATGGAATGCCACACAGCCACAGAAGTACAAGCAGTGCTCATTGGCGGCAGAAATAGGTAAGACGAAGATACCTACCTCAACGGACTACTGATGCATATACTAGAATATCCACTAATAGGGCAGTAGATATTATTACACGGACAAAACTACGACATGTCCGGTAAATTTCCTTAACTTTATCTCTAACTATATCGTTTTATTACGTTATAAGGTATGTGTGTAGTGACCTATAGACGAATCTATAATAGACTAGAAATCAAAAAGCACGTGCGTTGTCACACTTGAGGGATAAGATGGAAATAATCGTATCCAGTCAAAAGGGTCTCCAGTCCCCATATCGTCCCAAAGGTGTCTTAAGAGGAGAGAGAGGGAAATAAACCAAATGATAGGCAGCAGCGTCTTCCTCGTAATAATCTAAAGTATTAAATAGGAACTGCGGTTGCCAACCCGCTTGCCGAGCATGGAATCTATGGCAACTATTCCCCCTATGACATTAAATATGGTAGAGGCTTATATTAAGCAGTGGACTTTTAATAGACTGTAACGGTAACTGTATACAAGAGTATAATGATTAAAAAAAATATTAATATATATTGTAAAGTAATAATTCCAAGTTTTACAATTTTGAAACTACTATTAAAAAAAACTATTATAATTTTAAAGGTGTGTTAGGTACTTAAATTGAACATCGACAAACACACAAACCCAAAGTAATTAATTGCAGTCCATACAACCCCCTAGCCCCGTATAGGGTTAGAACCCGACCTCCGCAGCCCCACAGCCTATCGCTTAGCTACTGACCTAAGACAACTTATAATATTATTCCTTTTTCCCACCGACTTCAAAAAGGAGACGGTAGTCAATTCGACTATATGGTCTTTTTATTTTTTTTATATGTGTTGAGTGTCGCGTACGTTAAACACTGTATGTTCCCGTGTATTCGTGTATAATGGCACGTTCTAAGCAGACCGATCGGAAACCCAACCGCCCGTAAGAGCGCAACTTTATTCACGGGGAGTATATTTCCACAGTTGCCACACTTGGCGAGAGGGTTGGCAACCGCAGTTTTTTATTGTTGTTTTGATGTTATCAGAAAGATGCTGCTGCCTATTTTCTGCCTCAGTTTCCCTCCGTCGGCTCTTACGATACTGACGTGAAGATATGGGGTAGTGAGTATTCTTACCTGCCACTACACTGGGAACTAGTGCGTGTTGCCAGTAATAACCTATGGATATTAGACGTGGTCCTTCACTGCTGGCCGTATGAGGAAGCTCAAGGTCGCTCAGTGAGCTACGTAAGATGGCTTTGGTCGGGGTTTCTCTACGTGATAAACTTAAAAAGAAGAAAATATCCACATTGGAACCAGAGTGACTGGCACAGTCCAACGGATTAGTAAGCTGAAGTGGCAATTGGCCGGCCACATAGCTCGAAGAACTGACAAACGATGGGGAAAAAAGATTCTCGAGAGGCGGCCTCGTACCAGTGGACGAAGTGTAGGGCGTCCCCCGACTAGATGGAGTGACGCACTAGTAAGATATGCAGAAAGTCGATGGATGCAGGTGGCTCAGGACCGTGCTTGTGGCATTCCTTGGGGGAAGCCTATGTTCAGCGGTGGACTTGTGAAGGGCTAAAATGATGATGATGATGATGACGTAAGAATACATCAGCAACCAGCGGTTTTAGTAAACCCCATCGCTACAGACTCGGTACAGTCACTTTCAGAAGAGCACCGAGCTCCTCATCTGCAAATTGCCATTCCAACGTTTTATGCATGAGATCGCTTATGATTTTAAGACCGACTTTCGCTTCCAGAGCTCTGCCGTGATGGCTCTCCAAGAGGCTAGCGAAGCTTACCTAATCGGGTTGTTCGTGGATACTAACAAATGCGGTTCTTAAAACCTTGCGAAGTCTAGACGTGAACAAAGCTAGTGGACCTGATGGTATACCAGCTATAGTTTTAAAGGTATGTGCACTTGAGTTGTCTCCTGTGTTGACATGCTTGTTCCGCCTTTCATTCATTACTGGAATAGTGCCTAAATCTTGGAAATTGGCCAATGTGCAGCCTGTGCCTAAAAAATGTAGCCGTACCGACCCTGCCAACTATAGGCTAATTTCAATTACCTCCATACTCTGCAAGATTATGAAGCGTATATTGAACGCCCACCTCATGATATACCTAGAGCAAAATGATCTCCTCAGTGATCACCAGTACGATTTTCGCAGAAATCGATCAACTGGGGACCTTCTAGCGTATGTCACTCACATATATAGGGCGAAAGCGAAGACCTCGAGAACAGTGGTCCAGTACTTGCTGCTTCTCTAGATGTTTCGAAGACTTTTGACAGAGTTTGGCACGCTAGTCTATTGGGCAAGCTTTTAGCGTACGGCTTATCCCCTGGCCTAATTGTCTGAGTGAACGGTTGCCGTTGATGGCTGCTCATCCAATACTGTGGCGAATAACGCCGGTGTTTCTCAGGGGTCCATTCTCTCTGCAACTCTCTTCCTGCTGCATATAAATGATCTGCTCATTCCTGGTGTCTATGGGTATGCAGATGACAGCACAGTTGTGGAGAGATACCAACCAAGCACCCGGGCCAGTTGGGATCAAATGCAGTCAGAAAGAGAGGCTATGGTTGAGCGTGTGAGTCTTACACAACAGGCAGTCTCCGAATGGGGCGATGCCAATCTCGTAAGATTTAACGCCTTGAAAACACAAGCGTGTCTTTTTACCGCTAAAAGGAGCCCGCTCACCTTGGCTCCTACTTTCAGGAATGTATCCTTTGAGTACACTGACCACCTCCATTTGTTAGGGATTGAATTTTCTTCGAACTTTAACTATGGGCGGTTCATTAAGTTCAGAGCCAAAGCAGCCGCAAGGAAACTTGGCGTCCTTGCAAGGGTGCGGCGGTACTTCACGCCAGAACACCTTCTTACCTTATATAAAGCGCAAGTCCGGTCGTGCATGGAGTACTGCTGTCACATATGGGCTAGTGCTGCAAAATGCCACTTGGCAGCATTGGACTCAGTTGAGAGACGTGCTAAGAGGCCCATTGGTGACCTTGATTTGGTTGAAACCAAGCTTGTCAGCCTCGAGCACAGGCGCAGATTAGCCAGTCTCTCGGTATTCTATAAGATGCATTTCGGTGAGTGTGCGCAGGAATTACACGCCTTAATTCCTCCCTCTCCTTTCCACCATCGAACAACCAGACGGTTGGCGGGTCTTGATCCCTTTGTTGTCGATATTCCACGCATTAGAACCAAATGATTTGCTTCGTATTTGTAATACGTACAGCAAAGGAGTGGAATAATTTGCCGGCGTCTATCTTTCCGTCCGAATACAATCTAGGCGTCTTCAACGCAAGAGTGAATAGGCTTTTTTTACGATAAGACAGTGCGATTTACCATCTAAGGCTGCATCACCACTTACCACGAGGTGGGATTGTGGTCAAGCACTGGCTTATAATAAGTAAAAAAAAAATCATGCAAAACGTGTAAACCATTATGCCGGAAGGCATACAGTTGGCGCGCAGATTCCGCGGAAAGCGACCATAACAAGCTCTACTATAAAAAAAAAAACTACCGGTTGTGTTGTGAACTACGCTTAATTTGAACATCAATAATCGTTTGTCAGTGTAAGCGTGGCAATGATTTATTTTTAAATGTGCCTCATTAACAACTATTACACTGAAATTATCTAGGAAATTGATTTATTGATTTGAAAAGGAATTAATAATCGCAATCAAAAAATCAATTTTACTGATTTTAAAGTTTTAAGGCACTACCCTTGCTGCCTTAGCTAGCAACGGAATCCATAGCGTCGACATATCGAATAGTATGCAGTTTCGTGGCCACTTGGAAGGAAAGACCAAATTGGCCTCTAAAAAGCTTGGCGTGCTCAGCAGAGAGAGACAGTATTTCATGCCGGCACATCGCTTGCAACTTTACAAAGCGCAAATCCGGCCACACATGGAATACTGTTGTCATCTCTGGGCCGGGGCACCCCAGTACCAGCTCCTTCCACTTGACCGCATCCAACGCAGAGCGGTTCGAATCGTTGACAACCGAGTTCTTTCTGATCGGCTCGATATAATGGCGCTGCGTAAAGATGTTGCATATCTTTGCGTATTTTATCGCATCTATCACGGGGAGTGCTCTGAGGAATTGTTCGGACTAATTCCAGCCGCTCAATTTCACCATCGCACATCGCGACAAAATTCGCGATACCATCCATACCATCTGGATGATTGGCAGTCCACCACTCAGCGATTTAGAAGAAGTTTTCTCCCTCGCACAACTTCCTTGTGAAATCGATTACCACCAGCAATTTTTCGGACCGATACGACTTAAGAAACTTCAAGAAAAGAGCTTACACCTTTCTAAAAGACCCGCAACTCATCTGCGATTCCCCTGGTGTTGCGGTTGTTCATGGTCGGCGGTAGTCACTTACCATCAAGTGAGCCGCTCATTTGCCCCCTCTTCTATAAAAAAAATCCCTACGTTTTTTCTATAGAACAGGGGATAAATTTACCATGGAGTTAGAGGCAAATAATTTGTTAGCCTTCCTGGATGTGTTAGTCATCCGAATTCTGACAACGCCACACTCACACACACTGTGTATAAAATACCCTTATGAATTGATATTTAAATAGTGAATCTCACCACCATCCTTCAAAGTTAGCTACCAAAGGCAAATATTTGTTGCAGAGAGCACGAGAGATCTGTTACAGTAAACAACTGGCCGCCAAGCAAGCAGGTTTTGCATGCCAACAAGCTTTCGATCATTGTAACGTAGGCGATTCGGTCCCGCGCCTACGTCAGAGTGACCTAGGAAGCCGGCCTAATTGGAGTGTATGCCTGTTGTACTATCATATGTCAGAGGTGTGATACTCAAGATTAGCTACATCTTGAAGCGAACTTCTATTAGAAAATTCCACAAGCCACCGAAGAAGATTAGTCAGTTCTTACTATCCTTCAAGTGTAATTTTCCTATATAAGATGGAGGAGTGTACAAGCTTGATTGTGAATGTAGTATTCCATATAAGCAAATAAAAAGATTAATAAAAACGCGCAAAAAAGAACATAAACCTGACTTGATACACCAACGCTCCGGGAAGTCCGCAGTTTGTGATCAAATCCTAGACTGCCCCGCCATTACATCAGATTTGATAGACCACAAATTCTCGCGAAAGAACATCTATCCCTGCCAAGTATCCTACGTGAGGATATTGAAATTAAAAAAAACATCCTAATTTCAATAAAGAAGTAGGTTAGGTACTACCACCTGCTTAGAATACTGTAATTAATAAAATTATAACTAAATCCAAGCATACCACTGCAAGACTTCAAGACACAGTAAGTTCAATCTGCGTAGATCGGACCAAAAGTAATAATTAAAAACCTGAAGATACTCTGGTTTAACAATGACAACGGGACGTAAATTACCTCTGTCGCTCGTGACTATGGATGCTAGAAAGCACCCGAAACGTCAAAAATTAAAAATAAGTACAATTAAACGCGATGAAATCTGTAAAGTTGGTTTTATTCAATGTTTTAAATATCTTATGTTAATTATTATTCTTGCTTTATTTGTAATTGCTTAACTTATTCGAAATATTTTTTTTTACTTACGTACGAAGTAGTGCCTTTTTGCTGCAGATATATTATTCTTGTAGCACGAATGGGTCAGCTCGACTGGAGAAGAACCACGCTTTTACAGAATATCAATGTGAAACAGCAAAACAATGCTGTGTTTCGTATGGTGAGTGTAGATAACCGGAGATTTTTTACTGATTAAGAGGTATTCAATCTCTGTTCTCAGATGTGACTACGCATCTGTATTTGGATTTTTAATTTAGGGTAGATGTAAATTTCTATGGGCAGCAACATCTACTTGCTTGTCCAACTTATTCTATAGATCTATTAAACAACAATTTCCATTTGTTACATTTATCCTTTTGAAAACTTCCAACTTATAGAAACAATGTTTATGCATTGTTCAATCTTCACTAAGGGCTGTTTTTGAAAGGCCAGGTTAGCTAAATGCAGTTTTTAAATACCTCAAAGACCCGGCACGTCGCGTAAACAAGCAACGAATCCCGTTTGAACTTCATGCTGTTATCTCTGGCGAGGTTTAATTAAAACGAAGTACGGGCGCCGCAGTTTGTGACAGCTTGTAAAAAGCGTGAAAATAAATATACGGTCGCGTTGCTAGATGAAAAATCATTTTTTAATTTGTCAATAAAAGATCGTTCTAGTGAATTTGTTCAAACAAAGCAGTTTATCATTTGTTAAAGTTAACTGAGCTAGGATTTCATATGTACTTTCCTGAGAAATTTGCCAAACTTTTGAACCGCTATTTGCGATCAATGAACTTCGTGAAACTGAGTTCCTTACAGAGATGACGCACAGTAAGAGAAATTCTTGAGTTTTGGGGAAACATAATCTCATTAACTTGCACGAATTCTTAGCGTGTCGTTCTAAGCCAGTTACAATAGACAGACTAACGGACAGACATGCGGACGGACAAAATTTAAAAATTGTTATTAATGTCTTCATAGCGGACAAATAACCCATTTAGCTCGATAGAAGCCAGTTACATATTTCGATATTATAGACGGACACTTCAATTTTAGCAGCTTAATTTTCTGTATTTCGTATGGTGACTGTAGAGAATTGGAGACCCTTTTACTGGAAACGAGACATTCCAAATTCCTCCTCAGGAGTGACAAAGTATTTGCATTTTATGCTCAATTGAAGACAATTGTAAATTTCTACGGGCCACAACATCCACTTATCATCTGGAGTGCTCGTTTGCTACTCTTATTCTATTTAGAAAAAAACAATATCTCCTGACTACAGTTAGTTTCTCAAATCGAATTTCAAATAAAGGCAAGGTAACAGTTATAGTATCTCTTATTTCTGATCGTAGGATAACGAAACTTTATATCGTACAAAAACTTTTTTAATGACCTTTAAATGCTTACTTTAGTTAAGCATACCTTTGTCAAGTTTCTGAAGTAGAGCACACCTTATCCTCGTCCTAGCTCTTAGAGCGAAATTTAAAAATTCAATAAATAACCGGAGTTTCAGTTCGATACTAAAGCGAACATACTCTCAATTAGGTGCTTAAGCGACAATGGACTTGCAATAATAACTTATCGAATCAATTTCGACTGAAGGCAATCTCGACAAGCAGCCTCATAATTTTGCGAAAGATTTATAGGATTTTTCTTTAGAATCAAGGTGACAAAAGACCATTCAGTTCACTTGATGGTCAGTGGATGAAATAACCCATAGATCCCTGCATCTGTCTTCGATTACGTATAAGGAATAATAAACACTGAGGATTAAAGTGTAACACCTCGTTTCCAGTAAAAAGATCAGTTCTCTTAACTCATCATACGTAAAACGGAAGCATTAAGTTGCTATTTTACGCTAAAGTTCTTGCGTGGTCCTTCCCCGATCGAGGCGAAATATTATATTTTTTTTCCGCCAATCATCCAGATGGTGCTGGATGGTATCGGGAGTTCTGCCGCGATGTGCGTTCGTGAAATTTGGCGGCTGGGATTAATCCGAACAATTCTTCAGAGCACTCCCCGTGGTAGATTGGAAAGAAAATGCAAAGGGACGCAACACCTCTTCGCAGTGCCAATGAATCGAGCCGATTGGAAAGGACTCGGTCGTCGACGATTCGAGTCGCTCTGCGCTGAATGCGGTCAAGTGGAAGAAGCTGGCACTGGGGAGCCCCTGCCCAGAGATGGGTATTCCATGTGAGGCCAAACCTGCGCCTTGTAAAGTTGCAAGCGGTGTGCCGGCGTGAAATACTGTCCCGCTCTGCCTGAGCACGCCAAGCTTTTTAGAGGTCAATTTGGCCTTTTCTTCCAAGTGACCACGAAACTGCACGTCACTCGATATTTCGACTCCGAGAATTCCGATACTGGCTGAGGCAAGAAGGGGAGTGCCTTGAAACTGAGAAGACATGACAAATGGGTTCCTTTTAGCGGTAAACGCGCAAACTTGTGTCTTCTGAGGATTAAACTGGACTTGATTTAGTCGCACCCAACCCGAGACTTTGTTCAGCAAAGACTCGACTTCAGACACAAGTTTGTTCTGCTTTCATTTCCGCGTTTGTGGCGACGATTTTCGTGTTCCGTGTATAGAGCATCACCAACGCTGTCATCCGCATAGCAATGAATGCTACCAGTTAGCAACATATAATTGATATGCAGAAGAAACAGCGTTGGTGATAGCACACAGCCTTGTGGAACACCAGCGTTAATAGGCTTGTAGTTGCAGCATGCACCGTCTACAACGAGCTTGATGCTCTGATCTGCAAGGAAGCTGGTGATCCAACTGCACAATTTCTCGATAATTCCATAGGAAGAGAGCTTCGAAAGAAGCGCTTTGTGCCAAACCCGATCGAAGGCCTTCACAATGTCCAAACTAACGGCCAACGCTTCCCCCTTGGACTCTACTACCTCCGCCCATCTATGGGTCAGGTAGATCAGAAAATGACCAGCTGATCGACCCGGACGAAAACCGTATTGGCGGTTACTAATCAGCTGGTGATCCTCAAGGTACCGCATGAGCTGGCAGTTAATAATGGATTCCATTATTTTGAAGAACAAGGAGGTGATCGCGTTAGGTCTATAGTTAGACGGGTTTGAGCGGTCATTTTTTAGCGATAGGGTGGACAAAAGCTCTCTTCCATGAATTCGGGACTATACCTTGGGAGTAAGAGTACAGGAAAAGACGCGTTAGAACCGGTGCCAACTCCGAAGCACACGTCCTCAGCAATTCCGTCCAGGGGGAATTCCGTCCGACCACTTGACTTCTGGATATCTAGAGAGAGGAGTGCTTTGCGAACCGAGCGCTGTGAGAACAGCCCATCCAGCATGGAGTACTCACACCGCGGGATAGTCGGCGGTGTGTTTCCCCCGTCATCAAGAGTCGAGTTGCACGCAAAAATGGAGCCTAAAAGGTCGGCTTTCTCTTTTGTGGCGTGGGCCAATAAGTCGTAATCCCTATGCAGAGATGGTTGTGATGGCTTACTGAAATTCCCTTGGACAGCCTTGGCGAGATACCAGAATTCCCGGTTTCCCGAAGGAAGGCGAAATAGTTTCTCACCAATTCTGCCTATGTGCTCTGACTTTGCCTTGGCAATAACTCTTTTGAAGGATCTGGAGGCGAAGTTATACTTCTTTTTAAGTGTGCTGGTGTTTACATCCCGAGTCGCCAAAGCCGCAGCCCAGGCTTGATAACACTCCTGCTTACTGCGTAATGCAGTTTTACAGGAGCGACCAAACCAAGGCTGAGATCTGCCTGCGACGGGTACCACAGATGATAGAATAAATAGTTCCATTCCCTGTAGCACCACATCAGTGACAGAGTCAGCAACAGCGCTGGGATCATCCGGCGAGAAGCAAACCCGCCCCCATGGGTAGGATGCAAAGAAAGACCGCATTCCGTCCCAATCCGCCGACCTGTAATGCAAACACGGCGAAACACGGCGGCAACCTGCAGAACGCAACCGCGAGGGGAGCATGAGTGGCACCACACTCCGGATCAGACAATGGTCCGAAGAACCGAGAGGGGCATCGACGTAAACCTGATATATGTCATGATGAGAGGTCAGAAGAAGGTCCAACAGGGAAGGTGTATGATCCTCCATATCTGGAATCCACGTAGGTGAAGTAACCAGTTGTGTCAGACTATATGCCAAGGCAAAGTCAAAAACAGATCTCCCCGCATGATTGGTTAAACGTGAACCGAGCCATTCGACGTGGTGGGCGTTAAAATCGCCAAGGGTTACGATCTCTGCGGATGGGACCTGTTGTAGCAAGGAATCTGTAGCCATTTGGACGTGGTCTATGAGTCGGTCTGTTTTGGCATTACCGCTATGGGACCTATAGAGGCACACGTAGACGCGCGAATGGTCGTCGCTATCTACGCGTATCCAAAAGATGGACAGGTCCGAACCTTCAAGACTGCCGAGGCGTCGAGAACAGATGTCCTCTCTGACATACACGTAAACTCCAGCCCGATGCACAAAGGAGTGCTCCAGTTTGTACCCCGGGTAGGAGAGTTACGAAATATCAGCCGGAGAGGAAACCTGCGTCTCGGTCAGAAAGAGCAAGGCCGGCTTCGCCGTCTCGAAATGGTACTGGTCGGCGTTTAGGTTCGGGTGAAGTCCCCGGATGTTGCAGAAATTCACGGATAGCGTGGCAGGGGTCGCCTTGGCATTGTTGCTCAGTTTGCTTCAAGCAGTTATGTTTTTGAGCGGATTTTAGCCCTCCCCCCATAATACGCGGAGCAGCCTGAGCACCCACGCTCAGGATTGGAATAACATGGTCGTGGATGCTCAGCTAGGGATTCTTCAGGGGTACTGGTACCCTCTTGGGGTAGTTTATCGTGTAATTCCACTACCTTGTTGATGGGGGGGGGGGGGGGGGAATTGGGCCACCGGCCACCTGCACTCACCAGATGAAACGCAGAAGCAGAGCTTCTACTTCACGCCGGTATTCTGTGAAGTCGTGGTATCAACCCGGCTCGAGCCGGCCCATACGTGCAACAGCAAATACTGCTGCGTGACTCTACCACCGTTAAATACATAGAACTGCAATCATAATGTAACTGCAGCGGGGATCTACAAAGACGGAATACAGATTGAAGTGGTTAAGAAATAGACCTTTTTAAAAATCACCGACGAAAGATTTTGTTTAGATATGTACTTGTAACAGATACATGACGATGATGGTGCCGAAGTTACACTTTAAAAAATACGCTTGTTTAATAGTAAAGTAAGGCTTTTCTACGTCTCACAGCTGGACACGGGGAACTCATATCTGGAAAGGGTTAAAGGCAAGGAAAGGTCCGCTAGCTGTCCCAATGCGAGTTGGCTGATTTAAAATGTAATATTTTTTTTTAATTACTCAGACATTCAGTTTTATTCGCGAAGTTTTCCTTTACCGTTGAGCACGTGGTAAATCAGCACTTAAAATTGCTCAGAAAATATTTACCCACATAAAATAAGTGTATTTTTGTGTTGACTGTACCATAATTCTAAACGAAAACTTTCTTTCCAGACGTGTTGACGTAAATTGTACGTGATGCAAACAAATTTAAATTATTACAAGAAGTATTTACAGATTTGGCAGCATGGCATGGCGCAAAGGTTTAAAACCTTTGCGTGCATTATTAAAATACGTAGGTTTTTTCAGGAGAAAACAAAAAAAAAAGTCATTATATTTTGTGTTTTTTGTTTAATTATATTTAAACATTAAAATCTATGGAGAAGAAAGGTACACGAGTGGCAGCCTCGTACCGGTTTGCAAAATTTTGGGAAGTTCCCACTTGATAGTGTGACCATATATGGTAATAGATGCAGGAAGTCTATGGATGTAGATGTCTCAGGACCGTGCTACGTGGAATTTCTTGGCAGAAGCCTATGTTCAATAGTGGACTTGTAAAAGATTTTATTGATTTATTTAAACTAAATAAGTCATATAATATATTCTCTTCAATTACCTATTTCTGCATCCATACAGCTTGGCCTGCACCGCTGCGTTGTTCTATTCTGAAAGATAATTAGTCAGAAAGAGTATAACTACATGAAGTGAGATATCCATCTTGGTCCTGTAGATGATGAGATGAGAGAGAGAGAGAGAGGTGAGAGGTTAACAACCTTTCTGTATCTCCTTTATCCTTGGAGGTGACAACGCATCTGTTGCTTTATTGGTTGAAGTTAGTTGCAAGTAACCACGAGCTGCAGTAGCCACTTTTTTATATAGAATAAGGGTAACACACGTACACACAGTCCACCTGATGATAAGTGGATGCTATATGTATGATGGGTAATGCTCATAGATATCTACATTTATCCTCGATTAAGAATCAAAATGCACATGCGTTGTCACTCCTAAGGATAAATATGGGATGCTTCGTTTCCAGTAAAAAGCGTCTCCGTTTCTCTACACTAGCCATACTAAACTTAGTAGCATTAAACTGTTATTTTACACTGGTATTCTATGAGAGCGTGGTCCGACCGCGGTTGAGCCAACCCATTTGTGCTACAACCATAATGTAACAACAGCGTGGCTTTACCACGTAAAATCACTACGCACTAAAGCCGGCCACATACATACGGAATTCCGTTTCGGGATTCCATTTCGGAATTCCAAACGGGTCGGTCACACACATACGAAATCCCGTTTTACCCGCAAAATTTCTAACGGAATACTACCGTATCTGTGTGACGGGTCACAGATTTTATATGAACTCGCTGCGTTCGGTATCTCAAATCGGAATATCGAAACAGAATCCCGAAACGGAATTCCGTATGTATGTGGCGGGCCTAAAAGAGAATAGAAAAATCAAATGTGTTAACTTCAGCGTAATCCCAACACGACTACTTTTACACCGTTATTCATTAGTTGTGACTGGGATTGTGCACACAATTGAGGGAGAGCGGGAGGTGGTCCTCAAACTAGATGAAACACATAACTTTATTTTTTTATGCAGATCTTATCTAAATAATTTTAACATCTTTGATATAATGTATACTATTAACAAGAGAAAGAGACACGTATAGAGATTTTAATAAAGCGATATTCAAATATTATATATAAGGCCTTTAATCACAAATTTCGTGTATTAGAAAAAAAAGAAAGCAAAGAAGTAAATTTTCTTTAAACGTAGAAACGTCCCACAATAACTTTAAGTAAACGTTTTTCTTGCCTTAGGAAACATCATCTCATCTATTTTAGTTATTGCTAAACGTGCCTTCAGGGACAATTTCAGCTGGAGAACAGTTCAATTGTTAAAGAAAATATGATATTGTTATTATAACATACAGAATTAAATGTTGATATGCCTTGCTGAACTCAATTTTTGAGCTATCAGCTTTTTTTTGCTATATAGAGAAATATTACAAATGATAAAATAAATTTATTAGGACCTGTGCCCAAAAATAAAATGGTCTATTACACAACTTAGTTATTTTAGTTGCCAAGTTGTATTTGCGTATCCACTACTCCATATCACATCGTTGTTATCATAAGAGGCGACAGAGGGAAATGGAAGCAGGCGATGAGCAGCAGCCAAGTATCAGCGTTATCCTAAAATAACTCAATAGTTACTTAAAAAAAACCATTTTTGTAGTTTACATCTGTTTTCTGGCCTAATAGGCCGAGTGCTATTTAAAACAGCTCTTTCAGGAGTAGCATAAATGTAGAGTTTATTTATAATAATATTGTTACAAATTTAGAAAATTATTTTATATTTTATTCTAATGATTTATATAGGTAATATGATTATTTTCAAGATGATTCGTAAAATAAACGCTAGATGGCCTATACACGACTAATTTATTGTACTTTATTTCTATCTCATTCTCTGGTAGGCTAAATCCTATAGATGTATATGTTTGCTTCTTTTTAGTGTCGCTTTTTCGTTTTATCGAGTTTCAAATCACAATAATTCTAAAGAAGTTTTCGATTCAGAAAACTGTGATTGCCCACACGCCTGCTAAGCGTGGCATTTATGATACATACATAGATAGATAGAACATATCTATAGGGAAGAATTATGTTTTGCAGTGGACTTTTGATAAGCTGTAATTAATTATTAAATTGTTTCCGTTTTTTTCATAGAATAAGCGTAAAATCGCGTAATCTATAATTTATGGCATTTCTTATATAATAAGGGTGACAAACGAGCACACAGTCCACCTGATGGTAAGTGGTTGCTGCGGCCCATAGACATCTACATCTATCCTCTATTACAAATCAAAATGTAGATGCGTTGTCACCCGTGAGGACTAAGATGGAATGCCTCATTTCCAGTAAAAAGGGCCTCCGGCCACCTGCACTCACCAAGCGAAACGCAGAGGTAAACCTCTACTTCACGCTTGTTTTCTGTGAGGTCGTGGTACCACCCCGGTTCGAGCCGGCCCATCCGTGCGACAGCAAAAGGCTCTACCAATGTTAACAATTCTTCTGCCTCTCATCTGCGTGCATTCTCATGCCACCATGAAGTTTCACTGTGTCATGGTGGCATGACAGAAACCATCACTCTATTTCATCACGTGGTTGTTTACAGCGGCGACTTCAGGACAGGCCAGAAAAATCGCGTAATCTATAATTTATGGCATTTCTTATATAATAAGGGTGATAAACGAGCACACAGTCCACCTGATGGTAAGCGAATGCTGCGGCCTATAAACATCTACATAAATCCTCGATTAAAAGTCAAAATTTAGATGCGTTGTCAGCCCTGAGGACTAAGATGGATTGCCTCGTTACAAGTTAAAAGTGTCTCGGGTTCTAATAATAATATATAGCTGTGAAATAGCTGTGAAACGCTCTGAAGCAGGGCGACAGCATTAAATATCTTCGTCACATTGCTGACTTCAAATTGATAAGACAGGTCTATTTAGCTTTATGTCAATCCATACTCACTTATGGCATTACTTCCTGGGGTGGTGCTTCTAAAACAATATTGCTCCTATTAGAACGTGCTCAGAGATCAGTTCTAAAGGTAGCCACTTTCCGTCCATTCATGTTTCCTAAGCATCAACTTTACTTGGCATGTAGTGTACTAACTGTTCGTCAGTTGTTTATCCTGAACATGATATTAAAACAGCATACCGAACTTCCATTTTACTTAAAATCCATAGACAGGAGAAGAATGGACTTAGTTTGTGTAAACCCTTAAACCAAACACGCATTTGTGAACTAATTTTACATATTTTAGGACCCTTTCTATATAACAAGCTCAACAAGTCACTAAATGTATATAGTCTAAGTTATAAGAACTGTAATATAAATGTAAGGGAATTTTTACATAAACTAAATTACGAAGACACAGAGAAGTTGCTAGAAATTCTAAAATAGTTTGTAATAATTGAAGGTAACAATTAGTTGTTATTTAGTTATTTTATTTACTATATAATATAGTTTAATTATTTAAATATCTAGTGTCCTACATTATTAAACCCATTGTGTAAGTGATGTCTGAAACACAGGTACTCAATCTAGTTCAGGCAGGTAGCTAATATTATAAACTTGACTTTTTTATTTTTCTTTTGTATATTCTACATTATGAAGCTATACATAGTTTTAATTTTATCATAGCATGTTATTTTTGTTAGACTTATTGTTACTTTATGTAATTGTAATCATATTTGTACCTGTATGTAGTCATGTGTAATTGGAAATGAAATAAATATTTATTATTATTATTGTTACGGCCTACAGCTGCTTCTACAAAGATTCAATATCCGGGGCTCATAAGCGGAGATTCAACAAGCAGCCGCAGATTCAAGCCTGAATGGCTATATGGAAGAATTTCCTATAATACTAAGCTATATAGAAAATGTTTTATCCTAATACAATTTAATGGGAAGGCTAATCAAATAGATATTATATACCTGTATATGAGGCGACTGCTGACTCAGGGCTTGTGGTGTTGCTGGTGATAGACCTGACGGGACCTTCGAAGTCGGCAGCAGACCGGACTTTGGCGACGCTCCAAATTGTGGTAATCTCCAGCGGCGTAGCCCACCGTCACTTTTGTCCTTCTTCCCTATGACAGTCTATTAACTATACTTCCAGACACCACTAACACTAAACTAAAGCGTAATACACCTATAATACCGAAAACGTTTCCGAACTATATCAAAGGCCGTACGAGCAATTAATATTGTCAAATGCACTTATATACGCTATCAAATTAGAACAACCGAATTCGCGGCAAATTAGGCGCGCACAACACAAAATTCAGACGTTGATCGCAATCAATTTTAACTTCCTAACAATTTGTTAGCCTGGCTTCTAATTCTAGATCTAACACACAAAACCCTCGTCGTGGCAACAATTTGCTAACAAAACCGACTACAAAATGGAGGTTTTCCGGGCGACTTTAAGACGTGCTCTCGATAGCACTGTATTCTAGCAACTCTGTTGCACTCACGATCTGACCTCGCGTCCTCTACGCACGGAAGTGGGCCCAAGGTGACCTTTACAATTCGACGGGCGGAAGCGAGTGTGAATGCAAATTTCAAAGTTAATTGTTTGGCCTAAACAAACCCACGTCCCGGACAGAAGTATTTAAGTCCGCGAGCAAAGCGGCCAGGGGAACAGGGTCGCGACGCCAAGTTGCAAGACCGAATCTACAACCAAACTAGGCCACCTTAGGCACCCCATCAGATCTTGCAACCCCAACCACCGACTCAAAAATACTGCCCCAATGTGGGTAAGCCGGAGGATTGATTGAGCCTCAACGGGATGCCCTTCCTGGACATCGCAGCACCTAAACAAGTCTTGTTACTGGACAGAAGTCCGACGACCTCTTTCAAACACCTATCTGTGCCCCTATGATTCGTTCCGCAATATGACCGAATCAGGTCTGCAAACAGCGACGCGATACGAAGCGGCCCAGCGCAGCCTCCGAAGCTTCAGTGCAGAGCGCACCCACAAATTCCACATGAACGTCGTCTGTGAAGAGCCAAACGAAATGCACAGATAGTCCTTAGTATAGATTTTCAAACAGTAGGCATAATCAAGCCATCTACTATATAACTATTCACTTAAGTGTGCAGTAGCTGATTTCAATCTGATAATTTCTCAACCAGCTAGCCTTTTAGATATGTAGTCCTATGCTTATATTTCAACCAAATTTCAAGAGCAACAATACTCAATCCACTATGCAAAACTTGAAAACAAACTCTAATAAATTTATTTCTTGATGCGCATAGATCAAAACAGATAAATTAAGCAAAACGACAAACATAAGAGATAGCTAAAAAAGTTCTTTCTTTTTCAAAATAAATATCTTCGACAATGCCAACAAAAATATGAAAACAAAGAGAGGATTGATTTTTATTTCCCTCGGCACGAACAGTGTTACTCAATTTCAGTTTTCTTTTCAACAAAGCAAACCTAATGATCAAATATATTTACAAAACATATGCACACGTATTCAAGGAGTATATTAAATTCACCCTTTTAATCACAACCGCTACAAATATTAAAATTTCGCGGAAAACCCAAAGGTATTTTTATTTTTAATTTAAAGAACTTTTAATCAAGTACTCGACCAAAACCAAATCTAATACTCCTTGACAAAGTAATTCAACGCTCCAGGGGTGCCCTAATCTTCCCAACACCAAGTGGAGGCCACACCGCGTGAACCCGAGACTATTAGAGCGCCAACCGGTAACAGTCGCCCCTCGGGTTGTACGCCTTCCCTGAGGCCGTCAGCAACAGAACAGTTTAAGTGGACTGTTGACGGCTCAAGTCTCAGGGAAGGCGGCCGTGGTGGGAGCTAAGGCGGCAGCTAGCTAGGGCTGCCTCCATCAAATGGGGAACGGTGGTACACCAGTCGCGGCCACTAAGCTAACGGGGGAGAGAAGGGTCTAGCGGACTGATGACTGGCCGTGAAGTTCCTCTCCACACTCTGAGGGGGGGCGATGACACCCCCGCCTCTGGGGGAACTACCCCCGACTGGTCGGGGGAGGGACCCTTTCAAACCTAGGGGCCCAGTGGCTGGCTGGCGGGCGCCGAGCGTCGCCCGTCAGAGGGCGTGGCTGAGCGCCCCCGCCCGTGGGGGTCGAGGGCCTGGCAGAGTCCCGAGAGGAGACGCCGTTCGCACCCACGCACAAAACTGCATGGTGATTGCCCTGGCAATGCGGACAGGGCCGCCGGTGCGGGCAATCTTGTTGGAGGTGCCCTTACAAACACGAGTAGCACCAGCGGCGCTCCCTGGCGATAGTTCGCCTCGCCGGAACCGGCTTACTTAATAATTTCGGGCACGACGTCACCCGGTGATCGGATGCTCGACAATAAGCTAGGCCACTGTAAGATGGCAGGGAGCAACGCCCGCCCGCGGGAGCTCCGGTCGGCCTCGGTGGTTTGACGACGACTTGCCCGGCGGATTCCGCCTCTCACTGGGCACGACTCTTAATTCGTCAACGGTGCCCGCCGCGTTCTCAATCTGCCGGCATTGCTCCTCTTAAAACCGTAGGAGATCATTGAAGGGCGGAATAAAGGAGGCTCCGTCCCCGCTGTACCTCTTCTCAAAATGTATCCTAAGGACGAGAAGCAGGCGGGACAGCACGATGTGGAGCAGCAAAAAGGACCATTCGTCCACTGGTAAATCCAGCCGCCTCAACGCATTACAGGCCACCAAGACTGGATTCACCTGGTCCAGCCGTAGTCTGGCCCGGTCACTAAGCAGCGGGAGGCTTAGAAGCTGCTTAACATGTTCATCCGCAATTCGCCGAACGTTGGCGTATCTTCTGGCTAGGAGGTCCCGAGAAGTCTGGTAGACGTCGTCTGACAATCTCAAGTGACCGACGACGCCCAGGGACTCCCCCTCCAGTGAGGCCAGGAGGTACGCCATCTTCTGGCTCAAGTCCCTCCAGGCGTCCACTAGGCTGTCAAAAAGACCAACGAAGGTCAGCCATTAGCAAAAGGACCCCGGAGAACCTTGGCAGGTCCAGAGTTGGGAGTCGTCCCAACAGCTCCGGCTGAGGCTGCTTCCGAAAGGACTCGGGCAGGCCACTCATCTGAGCTTCACGCGCCTCCTCAGCATTCCTGCCTTCAGCCTCGATCAACTCGTCCGTGAGCGAAAAGAACTGCTCCTAATCCGCGAAGCAGGAGTTCAGGACTCCCTTTTCCACATCCGAATTTTCGAGCTCAGCGTAAGCCTCCTCCACTGCGGCCCTTCGAGCATCGATCTGCTCGAGTCGCTTCCTCAAGTTATAGACCCTATCCGGTCGACCTATCAAAGCATGTGCGCTGGTAGCCCAGCGCAGCTCAGTCCGCAAGAAACAAATCAGTAGCTTGTGCGATGGCATCACTACTAAATACAATTATTACGCGGCTCAAATATAAATAAATTTAACAAATAACAAATACAGTTCCTATCTAATCAAGTTAAATAGAAATTACACAAATACGAAATATTTATTAAATTAAATACAAGTAAGCCCCAAAAAAAAACACAAATCAAATTAACAAATAACAAACACTAGTACGATCAATAAATTATCCGATTACGTGACAACCTTATATACCTAGTCAAGGTACCTCGCCTTAACAAACTACGGTAAGTACTTAGCCTTAACAAAACTCCCGTTTGCTCAACCTACGGGCGTGGCGTTCGCATTCTACCCGCTAACAAACAAAGAAGCAAGCAAGAAAGCAACAAAAGAAAATAATTTTGTTTTTACGTATTAGGTCTGGCCACTAACACTAAACCGCACGAGCAATTAATATTGTCAAATGCACTTGTAGAAAAGGTAATTGAGTATAGTACAGAGACTAATTTTGTAGTTAGGAATAATAATTAATTCGTTTACACGAATTAATTATCCAACGAGTCAACGATAAACTAGTAACGGAATACGACAAGCGCATCTTTCCACGTCAGAGTCAAGACTGTCTTAACGGCGGCCGCGCCGCCCGTTTTATACAAGCAAAACGGGCGCCCCCCCAGGTGCAATGGTGCAGGTGTACGGAACACGTGTTATTTACAAGAATTCTGTATAACTGCACCGACGGCTACCGCGCCGCACGTGCAATGGTGCGTCACGGCCATACAGACATGCGTGCGTCCTCGCACGCGCTCCATCACAATTTTAGTTATCTGTAAAAAGAAAAACATCGGTAGATCATCCTGATAAAACAGCCTCAGTCTTGTTCCGGCAGTAAGCCCTACAAAATTTAATCATCTTTATGCTAGATCGGAATGATTAGTCTGTAGCTTTTTCTATTTTCTCTTTTTTTATAAGTACTATTTTCGCTAGTCCGGAGTCACTATTCCCTATAGCCATATCATTGGACCGGCACAAAGCCCTGCAATGATAGTAATAACTACTTTTTGTTCTTACGCTTTTTTTTCAAGTACTATTTATGCTAGTCCGGAATCACTATTCCCTGTAGCTATACCATTGGACCGTCAAACGCCCTGCAATGATAGTAAGAACCACTTTTTTTTCTTACTCTCTTTTTTCAATTCAGTATAGAACAATTACAGACTAGCCAAACCGCAGACATCTCCCTGTCACAATCACACAAAAGTGTATCGCGAGGGATGTAGTGACATGATAACACCTAAGTATGCAAACCAACAGCAACACGACACATCCCAGTGCAGAACAAACCAGCCTCTCAGCGACACCATCTTCCTTTCTTGGACTAGAAGAATTACTCCGCTAGAGTGATGCAACCTCTCTGTATTTTCTAGATACACAGACAAGGCTACATCTGACTGTCGCGCGTCCCCGTGCGGTTGACAGTGAACAGCATACAGTCTATCAGTAATCACCACCTGCTAACAGATATTAACTCTTGTTAAATATTAAACCGGTCGATCATCCCAGACTTCATTTAAGTCATGAACGCGCCGATATGGCTACCTCCAGGCAAACGCACTCCAGCTTTTCGTTCTGCTGCGTTCATGCCACAATCGCGCCAGCAAGCCGTCGCGCCGTAGCCGTACTATCGCTAGCGAATCGTTGCACTGCTTTGTAAAATTAAAAGAAATCGAGATAAATGTTTTGCGAACCATGGAATTCCGAGCTTCCAAAATTCATCACATATTCTCTTAAGAAGGGCAACTGTATGACATTTGACAACATTTCAAAAACGGAAACTATGTGTAGAAACGGATACCACCACATATTTCAAAGGGAAGGAGCATTTATATATATTATATATTTCAGCACCAAAGGAACATTTGTTCGGCGGCCGCTTGAATTGCCCTGCCGTAAGATCAGCCGATAAGTTACCGACTGTAGCGGTGTAGGCTTTTACCAGCGCTCGGCCGTACCTGACCATGTTCGATTAGCCGTCACAACATCTTCCTCATTGATTATTGTTGTAGAGACTTCTACGAATCCCTCGACATCAAACCCCACTCTTGTCGACGACACAGTATTCGGAGCAAACTGCAACACTGATCAACACATTAGAACACAAAAATGTCACTTATTAATTTCAACTCATATCGTGTTAAAGTTCCTTTATTTTGGTACATCCCTTAAACGTTTTGAACTTCAAAATATAGCAAATGATAATCATGTTTTGCGTGAACTATCAAACTATAACAAAACTTGAATAAGTTAATTAGAATACCTCTAACATTTCTTTTGACATTTGTTAACATATTTAGGTACGTCAAGAAATAATGAAAATACTTGCGGGTACTTTTAATACAAATCGAACAAATTTAAAAAAATTGGCCTAAATAATTTCACATTATCTTTTCTCTACACTTTAATGACACGACAATATCGTAAGTGGCATAGCAAATTTCATTACGGTATTTAATATAAAAACAGACTTATCAATGCGGAATGCATTATAGTCTTCCACAAATTTAATAATCCTGATAAAATTCGATGATTATTTGTGGGCAAAAATGGGGACTTTATCCCACTTTTGATGTAGAAAGGGTAACTGAGTATAGTACAGAGACTAATTTTGTAGTTAATTCAGTTTAAAATTCAACTAATTAATTCGTTTACACGAATTAATTATCCAACGAGTCAAAGATAAACTAGTAACGGAATACGACAAGCGCACCGTTTCACGTCAGAGCCAAGACTGTCTTAACGGCGGCCGCGCCGTCCGTTTTATACAATTTTTTTATTATATTATAAGGGTGACAAACGAGCACACAGTCCACCTGATGGTAAGTGGTTGCTGTGGCCCATAGACATCTACATTTATCCTCTATTACAAATCAAAATGTAGATGCGTTGTCACCCGTGAGGACATAGATGGAATGCCTCGTTCCCAGTAAAACAGGCCTTCGGCCACCTGCACTTACCAAAGGAAACGCAAAAGTAAACCTCTACTTCACGCTGGTTTTCTGTGAGGTCGTGGTACCACCCCGGTTCGAACCGGCCCATCCGTGCGAAGCAAAAGCTGCCGCTTGGCTCTACCACTGTTAGAAGCACAACACACTGTTAGATTACAAGCAAAACGGGCGCCCCCGCAGGTGCAATGGTGCAGGTGTGCGGAACACGTGTTATTTACAAGAATTCTGTCTAACTGCACCGACGGCTACCGCGCCGCACGTGCAATGGTGCTGGTGCCGTCACACTTATATACGCTATCAAATTAGAATAACCGAATTCGCGGTAAATTAGGTGCGCATAACACAAAATTCAGACGTTGATCGCAATCACGGAAGTGGGGCCAAGGTGACCTTTACAATTCGGCGGGCGGAAGCGAGTGTGAATGCAAATTTCGAAGTTAATTGTTTGGCCTAAACAATTATTATTATTTTTAAAAATAAGAGGAGACCAGTGCCCAGCAAAATTAAAATTCAAGCAATATACGAATGTATATAAGCTGTGTATATAATTTCAATTTCACTTATATGATGAAACTTGGGGAGGGCATGGAAAGAACGCCAATTCATACTTGATTCGTGCACCAGTCTTTCCTATCCTTCCTAATTAGAAACGACAAGCTGAAAGGTTAAAACCGTAATTAAAAAACCCTGACTGCGTAAAAAGCTCACTAAAAAAGAAAAATATATAGCCTAAGTTACTCCCACAATTAAGACGAATCTAACGACACCTCATATGTTCAAATCCATCAAGCCGTTCACATTATAGAGTTCCAAAGAATAAGACATACATACATGCTTTTAAAAAAATATCCCTCCTTCTTGGGCAGTCGGGTAAAAAGAAGCCTGTGTCAGCCTGACCAGAGGCCTGTCAATGAGAAAAGACAAGAAATGATTTTTTTTAACTTAGTTTACTTTTACTATAAAAGTTAAAGTTGCAACGTATATATACGTCCCTTTGCTGGGCACAGGCCTCCGTTCGTTTCTGAAAGGGTTTGAGGGCAATGAAAAGTCCGCCAGGCTGCTCCAAATCGGCTGCAAAAATTTATGTTACCTATAAACTTCACATGCTTTCGAATTTTTTATTTTATTTTTCAGATATGCTGCTTTCCTCACGATGTTTTGCTTCAACGCCGAGTACGTGGTAAATCAGCACTTAAAATTGCAATAACAATTCATTGGTGTTGGCGGGGATCGAATCCGGGTTGCTCGCGTACTATGAAATTTACAGCGAGCGCTTAGCCCCTGAGCTACCACGGCTCTATTTAAACTATAATATGTATGTAATATATTAAAAATAATATACTAACTGAAGTAGACCATAATCTTCACCATCATCAATACAGCCCTTCACAAGTCCGCTGCTGAACAAAGGCCAACAAACACGGTCCTGAGCCACCTGCATCCACAGACTTACTGCATGTCTTACGAGGTTGTCAATACATATTATAGTGGTCGTCCGATACACTGAGCTTACCGGTACGAGGCTGCCACTCGAGAAATTTTGACAGTTGACTGTGATGGATGTGAGGCACTAAAACGAAATGTATGAAATTTATGACTCCAAATGTCAAACAATTAAATACTAATGTAATTTTAAATGAGGAGAAACTGAGTCTTGTAGATACCACCATTTTTCTTGGAATCACACTAGACGCAAAGCTTTAATGGAGCCCCCATATATCAAAACTAGCAAGCAGGCTTAGTCGCTGCGACAAAAATTTAAGGAAATTAATATATTAACTTTGGCCTCTCAATACATTTATGAAAATGTAATGTACGTACACAAAAATAAAAGTAGTTTTACAAAAATAAGTGATATTCATTCTGTAAATACTAGGAACAGACACAAGCTAGTAGTACCAGTTACTCGACTCTATCGAGTCAGTAATTCATTATTGGGGCGATGTATACGCTTTTACAACAAAATTCCAGAAAATATACAAAATTTGACCTGCTCAAAGTTCAAAAACTTTATTAAACTAAGTTTGTATAAAAAGGGTTATTATAGTATTAAAGAATTTATAGATGATAATAACCCCTGGAAATGAGGTGATCGCTACCAAGCTATTTCTAATTTGTTGTATTGTTAATTTGTGTAACACACATAATTGTAAGCTGTTATTTAAAAAAAAAGTCCCGCTGGGTTTCTTGCTGGTTCTTCCCAGGACAGAGGTTTTTTTTTCGAACCAGTGGTAATTATACAAAAGAGTGACTTTCAATAAGCATTATTTATAATCTATATTGAATAAACAAGTTTCTGTTTCTGTTTCTGTTTCTGTTTCTGTTTCTGATGACACATGGAACTAAGACATTGTTTTTCACCACTGGTCGTGTGAGGAACCACTTGTAGTTTCCCTGAGTGATAGAACTTAAAATGAGAGAATTCGTAGTACAACCAGAGCAGTCGACACAACCCAACCAATCAATAAGCTGAAGTGGAACGGCCGATAGTTCGAAGAATCAACAACCGGAGGGAAAAAAATATAACATATTATACAACAAAATCATTACAAATAAGTTATTTATAACATTAAAAAATTAATTTTAAATTTTTTCTAGATTGTGAAATAGCAAGCGCAAGCAGGTTTATTTCACTGACAATTCGTGGAATATTTGAAGTACTCTAGTGCAATGAAAATCTACTCAAAATAATAAAGGAGAAGGAGACGTCTCCATACATTCTTAGGCGCAAATGTTAACAAGATGAAAAAAGTGTATATATAAACAATTCATATTTGAAAATCTGGCAAGATTTGTCAATCTAGGAGCTGATTTATTGTAGAATAAGTAAAAGTGTTTTAAACAGTGGTAGAGCCACGCGGCAGCGTTTGCTGTCTCACGGATGGGCCGGCTCGAATCGGGGTGGTACCACGACCTCACAGAAAACTAGCGTGAAGTAGAGGTTTACCTCTTCGTTTCGCTTGGTGAGTGCAGGTGGCCGGAGGCCCTTTTTTACCACATACCATCAGGTGTACTGTGTACTCGTTTGTCACCCTTATCCTATAAAAAAAAGTGAGATTACAAATTACCTACACTGTAACATGTGATTTTTTACTGTTATTACAAAGTAACAGGCTATTTTTCACTATAATTACTTAAAGATATATAAGCAGAATCACTATAAAATCACCTAAAAAGCTGTGGTTAATAATGAAACGATTAACGAAAGTTAAAACAACAACAACTAAGTGAAGTGAATATTATGAATATCGATCTGAGATCGATTACTTGACTTGTTATTGTAACTGTTACTTGTTGGAATTTACATATTTTGTATTTATTATTATTATTTCGTATTATGTATACGTTTTTTTTATATCCCTAGTTAACACAAAGACTCATTGCAAATAGATATTTAAATGCTCAATTTCATCGATAATCGATTGTATTGCACTTGTTTCAATTCGACTCGAAAATCTGTCTTTTTCTTTTAAGTAAATAGTTTGAAGTTTGAACTGTCAAGTCAACTTTTAAAATGAGAAGTCCTCTATTGGAAAATAACGTTCAGAAACGAGAATTTCACTAGTGTATTGTTTATGGTAATCGATTTATTGCCATAAAGAATACAATACAATCGATTTTAGAACTTATTTCTTTTTTTATTGTTTTATTTCGAAATCTAGATTGTAAAACGAGCTACTTTTTTGTGTTTTACTTTAGAAAAATACGGCCAATTTTTTAAAGTATAAACCAATTTGTTAACTTCAGGTCCAGAAATCCTATTCTCCTTTCTTTTGTTATTTTTAGAGTGTGTGCTTTTGTTTTATTTCTAAAATACAAATAGATTTAATATATTTAAATGTCTTTGTTGAAATAAGCAAAAGCGAAAGCCTTCGTCAAATAACTTAAATAAAATTTATTAAATAAAATTTCTGACTTCACATATTATGATAACGATTTTTTTCCTCGAATTAAAATTGAGTAATGTATAACAAATACGTAAATAAAAAATTAAATACGCAAAATCCTCAACGTTCCCCTCAAAGCACGTCTGGAATCTTATCCCGCGGTATTGTTTCCAGTTTTGCGAAGGATTTCAAATAATCCCTTGCTAGTCGACCCTCAGAAACCCTATCTGTTAAAAGAATAAAGGATAATTGATAGATTCTGTTATTGGAAAAGAAAATACGATTTTTAAATATTCAAATATTTTGCAGCAAATAATTTTTGCCTCTGACCGCAAATTATACATACATTAAATACATTATGGGCTTGCGTATAGGTCAACAATTGGTGAGTGTAGAGAACCGAAGATCTTCTAAAAACGAGGCATTTCGTCTTAGTTATCGGGGTTATGTTTGTTAGTTGTGTATTAGTTATCTTAGCTGAGAATAGATGTAGATGTATATAGTCTCCAGAATCCACTTACCATCAGGTGGACTATGTGCTCGTATGTCACCTTTATTCTATAAAAATGATTTGTACGTTAATAAAATATAACAGAATAGGCTGAGAGACACCTCGTTTGTTGCACAATCCGTAAATGTAAAAAATAAAGTAAAAGCATGCATATATATATTCTATAGGTGAGCACATAATATATTCTTTAATTTATGACAGCGATTTCACTGTAAGAAAGAATTCCCCTCAATATAATTTTCATACAAGCCACGATGTTTTCCTTCGCCGCTGAGAATGTGGTAAATCAGCACCTAAAACTTCAATCACAATTTCGTTGATGCCCTGGGTCTCTGATTGACAGACAATTGCGTTCATCTTCTGTGCTACTTGCGACTTTAACTGATTTACTACTTAACTTTAAATGTTACTGGATTTCAATCTGGAACAGGAAGCTATTACCTCAGCTCTCTAACGCTGCATCATCTCGCCCTTGTGGATTACAAATAATGTCTCTGTATTTGAGTGTTACACTATTACCACTCTTCGCAAGCCAATAATATTCAATAAGTTACTACTATGGTTGGACTCCTTTTTTGCCTAAGCTTTCGTCTGAGTAGGTACCACCATTTTACCTGACAACGCATCTGTAGTCTTCTATTTCAAGGGCTGCAGTAGCCACTTACCATCAGGTGGACTGTAAGTTTGATTGTCACTTCAATTTAAAAAGAAGTTGTTATAATTAATCACATTTCATTTTGTACAATATTATTTATACTATATTTCATATAATTTTTAATTGTACATAATCTATTATAATTTTGTAGATTTTAGTATAATTATATGAAAATTTGTTGATTTTTTTTATAAGTTCAAGTAAATAATTGTAACTGCCACTAATTCTCATCCAAGGTTAACTGGTATAGATTATCGGCAAATGGCGGACCCATTTGTTATCTTTTATTAAATAAGGTTGCGTTGTAGCGGAATTTAATTTGCACCATAGTCCTTAAGTGGAAAAAGAACCAGAAGACGAAATATTTATATTACATTTAAGGGATGTTTCAAATGCGCCATGTGTACACGACGTAGAATAAACAATAAATAAATAAAAATTAAATTTACGTTTTAGACGTAACAAAAATTTCGTTTGACAGACAAACAAACAACTGCATAAAGCCACACTATTACAGTTATAAATATTATGATACAGTTTGTAAAACATAAAAAAATAATAGACCCATTACATAAAGTACAAAAAACTGAACAGTACAGCACTCACAAGCAGCATCTGTTTACCGCATCAACTTATTAAAAAGAAGTTTAGAAGTTATCATAAATATTTATTGCTGCAGAAGTTAAACTGCCTGACAGTTACGACAAATGCTACCGATAAATGAGAAAACTTTAAACATACTACTATAAAGCTGACACGCTAGGCTACACGGATGCAACGAATTTCAAAACTCATTTAGGTATTTTAAAATTATTTATACTTTGGTTAAACGGCATTAAGGAAAAATATTTTATTCTAGTACCGCGTGTCGTTGAAGTGTATTTATTTTTGGAGTAACAGACACGTAATAATTATAAAGCAGATTAATCTGAACAAAAAAACTACTTATACTTATATAACCGACACCATCACCCACGAAATACGATTATTATTATTATGAAGCTGTTACTATAATGTGTAATAATCATAATAATAATCATTAACACTCACACCTGTCACCCAAAGGGGTTAGGAAGACACTATATACGGACTTCCATTTGGCACGATCCTGACACACCTCTATCACCTCCTTTATATCCATAAACCTACGCATACATGCTCGCCTGCTAAGAGTACTCTTAACCAGGTCTTAAAGCAACGTATGGTCACGGAAGGGGACTGAGATGTTTGACGTGCCGATGTCATAGTTAGTCCAGCTACCTTCAGTTTTTGAATATTAATTTTTGGTTCGATCTACGCAGAATAAGCTTACAGTATCTTGAAGTCTTGCAGTGGTATGCTTGAGTTTGGATATAATTTTGTTAGTTATAGGATCCCAAGCAGCACCCATCCATCTTTTCTATTGAAATTAGGATATTTTTTAGTTTAAGTAGCCTCACGTATCATCCTTAGTAGGAATAAGTGTTCTTTTGCGAGGAATTGTGGTCTATCAAATCTGATGTAATGTCGGGGACGGCCTTCAACATGTTCACAGACTGCAGGCTTCCCAGAGCAGTCCTCAGGTCAGCTATATGTTCTTTAACGCGGGTTTTAATAGATCTTTTTATTTTTCCTATGTAAGAGAGACCACATTCGCAATAAGCTTGTATACTCCTGCAACTTGTAGAGGAATATTACACTTGATGGATGGTAAAAATTGACTAATCTTCTTGGGTAGCTTGAAGTATTTTTTCTCGCTCAAGCTCGCTTCAAGATATAGCCAACCTTGTCTGTGACTCCTCTGCCATAGGGTAGGATAGCAGACACTCGCTCGACTGTGGCCGGCTTCTTTCGTTAACTGTGACGTAGGCGCGGGACCAGAAGCTTATTGTCGTGCAAAACTTGCTTGACGTGTTGGAGCTCAGCGGCCAGGTGTTTACTATCAGAGATCCCTCGTGCTATCTGAAACAAAGATTTACCCACGGTAGCTGTAAAGGATGGTGGTGAGAATCACAAAATGGTTTGGCACACGTGTGCCCAACCTCCGAAATTGTATGGGTTACCAAAACTACACAAGCCCAATGCTTCACTACGTCCCATAGTAAGCCAAATCGATTCACCTACTTACAGATTAGCTAAACATTTAGCGAATATACTCTCACCGCTCAAGAGACATACAAGAGCACACACAAAGGATTCCTGGGTCATACTCAGAAAAGATGTACATTTTTTATCTTTTCTTGTCCTGCTACCTCATGCTTTAATAAATAGCTAATTTTATAAATATGATTAAGAACGATCGCCTTGTTGTTATATTAGTGTATTAGTACGAAGATTTTTATGGTATTTTAACTTTAATTTATATTAAAAGAATAAATTTATTGAGATTATTTTTTTTTGGAAAAATGTTATCATACATTTTTTTAATGTCCCAGTAACCATTTTACTTTTTCGGGGACAAATTGTTACAAATATTAATTAGCTTTATTTAAAATGGCTGAGGCCATATTACTCCTGCTGAGTCAAGAAATTAAATAGGACCTAATTTATTCGTAAATCATTCAAAAAATAATTTATTATAATTAAATTAATTATGTCCCAAAATTATAACGTTTCGTTACTCAGGGTTCGTAACGTATAATAAAACCCAGCACGCATTTATTTGAAAGAGTAGAAATATTTTTTCCTATTCCGGCAACACTCGTACTTTCGTCAAAATCATCGTCGCCTTGGCCATTGTGTTTTCATTATAGCCGGGGACTCAAGATTTTGTATCACGTGAATATTCACAAAAAATATCTCAGGGTGATAAACGACTATTATTTTGTTAAGTTTATTATAATTTTTGCTTACTAACTAAATCCTTTTGTTATTTTTTTTTTTGTAATATTATCTTGAATAAATTCAGTGCTTTTTTGCGCAACACGTGGTTTACGTTAAAATATTTTTAGAGGTTATAATTTCTCAGATTTAATTATCAATTTCGTTATATTGCGTTACGTTACGAAACTGAGAAATTGTTAAGCTTAGTTCACAAAAACAATAAAGTATGTAATTACTTGGTACTGCTTAAATAATGTATATACTTAATATAATATGTGGCTGTAGTGATTACAAAAAATACTTAGCTTTGTTTGTAGCAGTTTTTTTTACTGCAAATAAAACTACGAAGTCAATAAAATCAATTTAAATATTAAATAAGTAAAAAAAGTCTTACTTGTATTTATTTCAAGAGAATTATATTTTTCTATTGTTGTAATACATTTATATATACGAATATAAATTGTTTTATGTATCTGTGTATTTATTCCATTTTTTATTTATTATTACCTTATTTAGTTGTATTTTTCTTGTTATTGCATGTACTATGTTTATCTCTGCATCACCCTAATGTTTTTGTATACTTTTTTATACTTGTGTATAAAACATTAATAAATAAATCACTTGTTTTGTTGCAGTAAAATACCATGGCTCCTGTATCAAATGCGGAGAGACAAAAAAAATATAGAGAGCGTCTAAAACAAAATCTGGCTAAATATGAAGAAGTGCGTAAGAAACATTTAGAGAGGGTTAAATTACATAAATTAAAAATTAAGGAAATGAACCAAAGCCAAAAAGAAAAAAACAAGAGAGAAGTGGAGAGAATACTCTGTCCGCTATTACGAGTCTGTCATCTATATGCTTGTACGAGTTCTACAAGCAAGTAGATGTAGTGGCGATGGGCTCACCTGTATCTCCCATTGTCGTCGATATATTCATGGAGGACTTTGAGGAGAAAGCCCTGCTTACTTCTCCCGTAAACCCAAGATTCTACAAGCGGTACGTAGACGACACTCACAATTATTCCTTTAAATAAATTAACTGCGTTTTTAGACCATCTTAACTCCTTAAATTCTAAAATTCAGTTCAAAATGGAGTTAGAAGCAAACAATTCTTTAGATTTTCGAGACGAGTTAGTAATTCGGAATATTTATAACACCTTGAGCCACACTGTGTATAGAAAAAAGACCCATACAGATAGATATTTAAACAGTGATTCTCACCACCATCCTTCACAATTAGCTACCATGGGTAAATCTTTGTTTCAGAGAGCACGAGGCATCTTTGACAGTAAACACCTGGCCGCCGAGCTCCAACACGTCAAGCAAGTTTTGCACGACAATAAGCTTCGGGTCCCACGCCTACGTCACAGTGAACAAGTGAAGCCGGCCACAGTCAAGCGAGTGCCTGCTGTACTGCCATATGTCAGAGGTGTCACTGACAAGATTGGCTACATCTTAAAGCGTGCTTCCATTAAAACATACTTCAAGCCGCCGAATAAGATAAGTCAGTTTTTACCATCAGTCAAGTGTAATATTTCTCTGCAAGATGCAGGAGTGTAGAAGCTTGATTGTGAACGTGGTCTATCTTATATAGGACAAACTAAAAGATCGATAAAACCCGCGTTAAAGAACACATAGTTGATGAGAAGAATAGATGCTCTGGGAAGTCTGCAGTCTGTGAATACGAACAGGATCGCAGTCGTCACTACAATAGATTTGATAGACCACAAATCCTCGCTAAGGAACACCGATTCCTTCCAAGGATGATGCGCGAGGCTATTGAAATCAAAAAACACCCTAATTTCAATAGAGAAGATGGCTGCGTGCTACCATCTGCTTGGGATCCCATAATTAATAAAATTAAATCCCAACCCGAGCATACCACTGCAAAACTTCATGATACTGTAAGTTCATACTGCGTAGATCGGACCAAAAATTAATAATTTTTAATCTGGAGGTAGCCTATGATATTGGGACGTCATACACCTCAGTGCCCCCGTGATCATGGGTGCTGTAAAGTGCTCGAAATGTCGGGAATATAAAATAAGTTAATATACGCGACAAAATCCGTAAAATTCGTTTTATTTAAATGTGTAGTGTTCGCGTAAATATAAGAAATCGTTCGACAATAGAGTCTAACCTCTCCGCTTCGCATTAAAAGTGTGCAATACACACACCTACTACAGAAAGCAACATCAACGATGCCAAACGTCTTGTCTTGCGATAGTCAATCCACATGCCAAAAGTGATATTTTGAGGATATTCGGCCTGCAAGAAATTCGAAGAATAGGTTGTTAACGATCTCTTTCTATTACTCTCTGCCCATAAGTCCAAGCATAGTAAACGTGAAAGTCGCAACAGCGATGAAACCGATAAATTGAGGAAATATAATAAATAATAACCTATTAAAAATTAAGGAAATGTAATATTTTATATTCACTCGTTTCCGTATTCCCCTGTTTCCTCCTTCAAAGCTTAACCAATTTTAATTTATTTGTCAAGAACAATATACGATATATTGCGGCTACGCCACTTCCCCTACTTACCTTAAACAGCGGTTTGAGTTTCTTGGTGACCCTCACTGTCGCTCTCTTTGTTCTGATAAAAACCTCACCCTAAAAATTCCATGTCAAAACACTTCTTTTCTATTCTAAATCCTTTTCTGTTTAAGCTGTTAGGCTCTGGAACTCAGTACCGCTGCACGTTAAAAGTGCGCAGTCTATTGATAAGTTTAAAAAACTTGTCAAAGTGCACTTCTTTCCTTCTTAATAGTCATTCCTCTAAAAAAATTACTACCCACTTATTTTTCCTTACGCTTAGGCTTTGACTTCACTTGTTTAATCCTTTCTGCTCTCGTATAAGTATGTATATATTTTTGTATTTAAAATGTATTTATTTATTATAGTATGTATGTATTTATTGATGATATAATTATATGTCGTGTGTATTTTCCAACAACCTACGTACACCCTTACCCTTTCTCATAGGTCATTTTATCCTCTGCAATGGTTGCCTGGTAGAGATCGCTCCTAAGCGATAAGGTCGCCTTTAAATAAATTATGTTTTTTTTTTCTCATATGTATTTTTTGGTGTACAATAAAGTGTATTTCATTCATTCATTCGCCTATGTGTTTTTCTTTTATATTTTATGTTCATTAAATTTCTTTTCTGGTTGTCTAATAGCGGCGTTATAAATGAGCTGTATTAGTAAACTTAGAAGGTTTCTAGTATTAGATAAAGATAAAGATATGTAGAAAGGGTAATTGAGTATAGTACAGAGACTAATTTTGTAGTTAGGAATAATAATTAATTCGTTTACGCGAATTAATTATCCAACGAGTCGAGGATAAACTAGTAACGGAATACGACAAGCATACCGTTCCACGTCAGAGCCAATACTGTCCTAACGGCGGCCGCGCCGTCCGTTTTATACAAGCAAAACGGGCGCCACTGCAGGTGCAATGGTGCAGGTGTGCGGAACACGTGTTATTTACAAGAATTCTGTCTAACTGCACCGACGGCTACCGCGCCGCACGTGCAATGGTGCTGGTCCCGTCACGGCCATACTGACATGCGTGCGTCCTCGCACGCGCTCCATCACAATTTTAGTTATCTGTAGACAAAAAAACATCGTTTGACCATCCTCACATAACAGCGTCTGCTCCGGTCTATATTGACCCTTCAGACTTGGGTGACAATCAGTTTTGTTCCGGCAGTAAGCCCCACAAAACTTTTAATCAACTTTATGCGAGATCGGAATGATTAGTCTGTAGCTTTTCTATTTTCTCCTTTTTTTTTCAAGTACTGGTTTTGCTTGTCCGGAATCACTATTCCCTATAGCCATATCATTGGACCGGCACAAAGCCCTGCAATGATAGTAAGAACTATTTTTTTTCTTACTCCTTTTTTTTTTCAAGTACTATTTGCTAGTCCGGAATCTCTATTTCCTGTAGCTATATCATTGGACCGGCAAACGCCCTGCAATGATAGTAAGAACCACTTTTTTCCTTACTCTCTTTTTTTTCAATTCAATATAGAACAGGTACAGACCAACCATACCGCAAACATGTACCTGTCACAATCACATAAAAGTGTATCGTGAGGGACGTAGTGACATGATAACACCTAAGTATGTAAACCAACAGCAAGACGACACATCCCAGTGCAGCACAGACCAGCCTTCCTGCAACTCCATGTTCCTTTCCTGCACAAGAATAATTATTTCGCTAGAGTGTTGTAACGTCTCTTGTATTTTCTAGATGCACAGACACGGCTACCTCTGACTGTCGCACGTCCTCGTGCGGTTGACAGTGAACAGCATACGGTCTATCAGTTATCACCACCTGCTAACAGATATTAACTCTTGTTAAATATTACAACGGTCGACAATCCCAGACTTCATTTAAGTCATAGACGCGCCAATATGGCTACCTCCAGGCTAACGTACTCCAGCTTTCCGTTCTGCTGCGTTCGTACCACGTTCGCACCATCGAGCCGTCGCGCCGTACTGGTGCTAACGAATCGCCGCACTGCTTTGCAAAATTAAAAAAAATTGAGATAACTATATTGCGAACCATGGAATTCCTAGCTTCCAAAGTTCATCACATTCTCTTAAGAAACGGTAACTGTATGACATTTAAAAAACATTGCAAAAAACGGAAACTATGTGTAGAGACAGATAACACAACATATTTCATAGGGAAGGAGGCAACTGCGCAAAATCTACGAAAGCCGATCAAGCCTCAGACGTCCATTTACAGCGCCAAAGCACCATTTGTTCGGTGGCCGCTTGAATTGCCTTGCCGTAAGATCAGCCGATAACTTACAGACTGTAGCAGTGTAGGCTCAATCTTACCAGCGCTCGGCCGTACCTGACCATGTTCGATTAGCCGTCACAACATCTTCCTCATTGATCATTGTTGTAGAGACTTCTACGAATCCCTCGACATCAAACCCCAATCTTGTCAACGACACAATATTCGGAGCAAACTGCAACACTGATCAACATATTAGAACACAAAAATATCACTTATTATTTTCAATTCATAGCGTGTTAAAGTTAATACTTTATTTTGGTACACCCTTAAACGTTTTGAACTTCAAAATATAGCAAATGATAATCATGTTTCGCGTGAACTATCAAATTACAACATACTTGAATAAGGTAATTAGAAAGCCTCCAACTTCTTTCGACATTTGTTAACATATTTAGGTACATCAAGAAATAATGAAAATATTTGCGGGGTACTTTTAATACAAATCGAACAAATTAAAAAAAATGGCATAAATAATTTCACTTTATCTTTTCTCTAAACTTTAATGATACGAAAATATTATAAGTAGCATAGCAAATTTCATTACGGTATTTCACATAAAAACAGATTCATCAATGCGGAATGCATTTCAGTCTTCCACAAATGTAATAATTCTCATATTATTCGAAGATTATATGTGGGCAAAAATGGGGACTTTAACCCACTTCTGATGTAGAAAGGGTAATTGAGTATAGTACAGAGACTAATTTTGTAGTTAGGAATAATAATTAATTCGTTTACGCGATTTAATTATCCAACGAGTCGAGCATAAACTAGTAACGGAATACGACAAGCATACCGTTCCACGTCAGAGCCAAGACAGCCAGACTGTCCTAACGGCGGCCGCGCCGTCCGTTTTATACAAGCAAAACGAGCGCCACTGCAGGTGCAATGGTGCAGGTGTGCGGAACACGTGTTAATTACAAGAATTCTGTCTAACTGCAACGACGGCTACCACGCCGCACGTGCAATGGTGCTGGTCCCGTCAGATACTTTTATTGCATAACTGTGTACAATATGATCTTAATACAAAAACATAAAGTTTAGGCTCCTCAGTCTACCCATTTCGGATATGCAACAATGAAAAATAAATTTAGAATTAACTACATACTAACATTACTTTTACTAAAATACTCATTTAGATTGTAAAGAACATTTTCAATTAACAATTTCCTTAATTTTGTTTTGAACATATTTCCATTTAATTGTTTAGTAGCTTGTGGTAACTGGTTGTATACACGGATAGCAGTATTATAGGTACTTTTATTGTAAATCATATTTCTAATAATAGGTAGGTTTATATGATATTTATATTATTTGCGAATGTTTTTATTTAAAGCAGATTTCAAATTAAAATATTGCATGTTGTTTTTTTACAAATAGGCATAATTCCAGGATAAACATTCCAATCAATGTTAGGAAACCCTTCGTTCTGAAAACATCTCTTAACGATTCGTTACTATGCACGATTTATTTTGATCTAATACATTTTTTGTGGAGAACGAATGTGGATTGTACATTTGTTGAGTTTCCCCAGTATATGATACCGTAAGTTAGGAGTGGATAAACGCTTCCAAAATAGGCATTTCTAGCGACACTTACATTTGTAGTCTCTGCCAGGATGGACAATGTCTAACATGCACTGGATATCTTTTTATTTATTTTTTCAATATGTACCTTCCAGATTAAATGTTGATCTACTTTGATTCCTAGAAAATTTATGCACTTTACTTCTTCGACCGCTATGTCAGTCACGGTTATATTTAGTTTGGCGGGTATACTTTTGTAATTCTAAATTGTATAAATTTGGTTTTGACAGGTTTTCTTTCAAGTTTATTGACAGCAACCAATCAGTAACTGTTATCAATGTTTTGTTTATTTCATTTTCATAATCAATATCATTTGAGTCATCATCTATCTATACATATAATAAAAATGTAAATTGCAGATGTCTGTATATTTCATAAACTTATAACAGAAGTTATTAAGAGGGACTAAAAATAAGTAATTAAACACATTTCTATCATTTTTAGAATTGTCTGTCTGTCTGTCCGTCTGTTTGTCTGTTTGTTTGTTAACGTATCACGTATAAAGTACTAATTTATATCATAAGAATCGGTAAGAAAATTATTAAGTGTACCTTCGGGTTACGTTTAGTCTTTATTTCATTAAAATCAATTCATTCTATCAAAAGTTATGATAAATATTCTGAAGTATGTGTACGAAGTATAGGTACAAATTTGTTCAATGGTGGCGTTGTTTGAGTCATCAAGTACATTTTAAACTAATACCATATTAGAAATCATAATTAAATGATGTAAAATAGTGTTCTATAACGATATAATTATATCTTTAACGCAGTAAACAAAATTATTAAAGAACGTAATAAATATATTACAAAAACCTTATTATCTAAAGATCTAAAGTATAATAGTTAAACAATTTATCGATAGATGGCGGTGTTGTACAAAAGGGTAGTTTGTGGTTTCTTCCTATAGATGAGTTTTCATATTTCCTGTTAATCTTTATATTACTTGCTGCACTACTGCGTATTGACAAATTCATTTATTCTTTACCGCCGAGTACTCTATGTGGTAAATCAAGTTCTTTTTTGTTTAATATGCAGGGACTGGTTTATAAGTTCTTTTATGTTTTATATAATGTATCAATCGCGTCAATTAATCTCTTATTTTTGGAATTGATGATAACAGCGCCATCTCAATTTAAATCTATACATACAATAAAAATGGTCATACCATGCCTATTTCTGTACATTGTATAGTATATTTGCGACTAAAATCATTATGGGGACTGAAAATCATAAATAAGTACATTGTTATAATTTTTAGATTTGTCTGTCTCGGTCTGTCTGTTTGTTTATATGAACGCATCAAGTTTTTAGTAAACGTCTTTTTTTTTTCAAAGAAATCATTAAGAAAATATAGGTAATCAAAATCTTCGAGTTCATTTAATCTTTGTTTTATTAACATTGGTTAAGGTGGAAATTCAGGGTGACCCGCGAAATTCAAATTTTCTTGCGTTTTCTGGAATTTGCAGGTCAGGGTTAGGTTGTATATTTAACAAAATATGATTCGCGATCGTAGCGATTATGTGTTTACAGAATTATTATAATTAAAATCACCAATACAACCCTGTAAGTTCATATTAGCCATAAGTTCTTATTTTTTGGAAAAACTCATTCAAAAGAAATGTAGGTTCGAATTTGTTTAATGGCGTCATATAATCTCAGAAATAGTAATAAAAAGATTCGTTTGTAAAAAAAATGTTCTATCATAATATATTTATACCTACTTAAAAGATAGTTAACAAACAAAATATGTTTTCCTTAAATTAAAAAAAGGATGTTTTCTCACAGGGAATGTAATAGATAGCGCTAAAAGTAGCAAAATTACAACAAAATGTCGTGATATCGTTTTTATACCTAGAATCCCTCTAATACCAAATAACTTTCCTTTCAATTTTAAGCGTGTTCAGTTCCCAGTCAGTGTGTAATGCGATGAGCGTAATTAAAGCGCAAGGTCAAACTTTACGCGTTGCAGGATTGGAACTCGGTACTGACTATTTTGCACATGGCCAACTTTATGTTGCTTTTTCCCGCGTTAGTAGCCCCCGTAATCTTTTTGTGTACACCCCGGCAAAGTCTACTTCTAACATCGTTTACACAGAAGCTTTATCATAAACGACTTGGAATTTTGTTGATAACGATTTATTTTGTTACCACTTATTGATACAGTAATTATATAAATCGTTTGATATTCTCTTACCTAAAGGACAAATTCTTTAAGTAAAACCTATATACGCAAGCTAGGCCGCGGGCACAGCTAGTTAGAAATAAATATAGTTGCATCATCCACATACATTACGCATAGGTAGGTAATTATGTTTGGGAGCTCATTTATATATAATAGGAATAAAGAGGGCCCGAACATGCTGCCTTGGGGTACACTTAATAATACATTTTCAAATTCAGATTTAATTACCTCCACCATTTTTGTAGTTTAATTATATATCTCGATAACTCTTGCTTGCATTCTATTATTTAAATAATTTTCTATTGATTTAAGTGCTACTCCTCTTATTCTTAAGCCTTCTAATTCATAATCCTTCTAATTCATAATCCTTCTAATTCATAATCCTTCTAATTCATAATCCTTCTAATTATTAAAAATTATTGATCAATTTCTTTTTTATACACACCAATTCATGTTACAAAAACAAAATAAAATATATTATAAAGAAGGGACATTAGGTGGTCTTGTCACTCTGAAAGCTATTTTTTCCCAACAACCTTTTTACGCGAAGAACTGTTATTTACAACTAATGCAACGAATGGCGAATAGGGGAAACGTACACAAATTAAGAAAATGTCTTAAAAACACGCGGTAGAAGTAAAGACTTAAGAAAACTAAACTTCGAGAAAATGAGACAAATGAAGAGTATCAAGAGTAGGATAACTTAAAGGTTTATTAAAAAATTGTTACTAAGTATAAAAATAATTTTACATTTTATTCTATGTATATTATCAAATCAAATCAAATCTTTTTATTTTAAGACAACATAGGTCCATAACGGTTAGTAATTAATGCTAATAGTAAGGGGGTTAGTAGTACTATATTATAATAATAATTTAATTGAAATAATTTACTAATCCGGACATTGTCCGCACATAGCTCCTTAATATAGGTGCATGTGGATCATCTGCTACCATCCTCAGGATGCTGTTGTCACTTCCCCGTACGCGGTTTATTAGTGACGCCAATTTCTTGCGCATGAGTGCCTGAAAACCATCCATTCTCGCCTGCGCAAACATTTCAGATGCACTACAGAAACGAGGAAGTTTCAACATCATCATGAAGATATTATTATACTGGACGCGAAGGGTGTTTAACGATCTTTTGGTGTAGCCGATCGACAGACCGTTCGTGTACATGTTTTGACAAAATGGTTTAAAAAGCGTAATCTTGACTTCATCCGTACAACGAGCGAATCTACGGACCAGCATGATACCACGGACCGCCAAAGCCCTACGCTCTTGTTCTATGTCTCAATCGTCTCTAAGGTCGTCGGTAAGTATGTGGCCCAAGTACTTAAATTGGAAAACTCTGTTCAGCTCCACTCCACCGAGGCAAATTGAAGGTATAATTTCGGGACACTTACCGGCGGCCTTAAAGACCATAAATTCGGTTTTTCTGGCATTGTAGGCCAGACCATGCGACTTAGCATAGCTCTCACATACGTTCAACATTACTCTGATAGAACTCGTAGTGGGGCCCAGCAGCACCATGTCATCCGCGTAACGAATATTGTTTACATTAACACTACTCACTTTGCATCCGACTTGCATGCTGCTGAGCTCCACCATGAGGTCATTTACGTACAGGTTAAACAACATTGGAGACGACAGACCACCTTGCCTTACTCCGCACTCCAACCTGTACGAATTGGACAATTGGTCAGCCCATTTAACGTAATTTACTTGTTTTGTGTACCTATACCGAAAGAGATTTAGCACCTCCACCGGAACACCCCTGTCCTCCATCTTCCTCCAAAGCACATCATACGAAACTAGATCAAATGCTTTGGAGACATCCAGAAAGCAGGCGTACACCGGTGTCCTCCGGCTTGTATAATATTGGACAGTGTGCTTTAGGCTTAGTATTGCGCTTTCAGTGGATATTCCGGGCCTAAACCCGAACTGCGCGTCATGTAACTTCAAATACTTTTGCAAGCATGAATCAAGCAGACTGTCCAATACTTTGGCCACCGTGGAAGCAAGAGAAATAGGGCGGTAGTTGCCCTTATCCGAAATATCACCTACCCTGTTTTTGACAATGGGCACCACAATGGTTTTCATTAGAACCGGTGGTAGATATGAATGTCCAATGCACATATTGAACAATAGAGACAGGACCCTTGGCAGGTGTACACCCGCATGTTTTAGGTGCTCGATACTGAGCCCGTCGTGTCCGGAAGATTTGCCCCTGCTCATCCGCTTGATTACATCTCTGACTTGACTAGCCGTAAACAATAGCATAGGCTCATCCACCCGCACGCCAGGCTCAGGACCAGGCATCCCCGTGGAGGGGCCCAGCGGCGATCGTACCCTGAAATGTTCCATAAACAGGTTTGCAATTCCCTCCGGGTCACTAATACCATCTACTCTGGCCGGCAGGCCAGGCTTAATCTCCAGTTTACTAGTGGACTTCCAAAATTTCCCAAAATTTTTATCCGCTCGCAGTTTCGCTATTTTATCCATTTTGATTTGCTCTTGGTTATCATGCATGCACCACCATTTGAGTCTACTTTTAAAAACCTTGCGTGACTCGCGCATCTGCTCATATATTTCGCCTACAGCGGGTCTATTATAACCCACATTTGAAATTTAAGCCTGGCCTCCCGATGAGCATCCCTCACATTTTTATTCCACCCACACAGGATCTTTTTTCTACGAGGCTTATACGTAATTTGTTATAATAGCCGCCATTTTTAGTGTACTTACAATTTGTTCATAGAAATTGTCGACCAAACTTTTATGACAGGCGTTATCGCATGACCCGTGACTGCACCCAGCGGATTCGGGAGGAAAATCAATGTCTCGTAGCTCTTTATGACATAACTCTTGGTACTTTCTTATCTGATACTCACTTCTTTCTCCCCACGTAACCGCACTGCGTTGCATGTCACGCATCACCCGTTTAGGCCTTACATTCTCTATACTAAATTCTAAGTAGATAGGCAGATGATCCGATCCACATACATCTTCAACTATACCTACATCAGTGACAGTATGCCAGGCTGATAAGGAGACCACACAGTGGTCTAGCCACCTTGTACCACCATGACACTGGTCTATACGTATTTGACCCTAGCATTTGTACATCTGCACATACCCAAGACTGATCCGTACAGAAACGACTTAGTTTGGAGTAGAAAAGTTCTTCGGGATGTGCATTATAATCTCCTAATTTATACATATTCTCCACGTTGTTACTAGCTTAATTTGCACTTATTTCACTTAGTATTTCTGTAAAAATAGGTAAGTTTTTATCCGACTTAGTCGGCATATAAACAGAAAATACCAAGATGGATCTATCCCCTACTACACCCTTAATGGCAGCTAGCCGCTTACTAGACCATTCTATAACCGATACACAGTCGAACAAGCCCCTTTTCCAGAGAATAGCTACTCCACCGTATGGTCTCCCCCTCAGAATACCAGAGGAAGTATCCACAGCAGACTTACCGGTGTACTCAAACTCGTCAGAAACAGTCCCTAATAACGGAATATCATGACTAAGAAGCCAAGTCTCCTGTAGACACACTATACTACCCGTTCTACATAAATTCCGAACATTGTTAATCGATGTCTTAAAGTTCTTACAGTTTCACAATACATATTAAACATTTATTTATGAACTTTATCACTAACCTCCTCACGTACAGTTTTGTACCTAAAATGCACAAACTTCTTAAAGGTTATGCCATCTGGCCAAAATTCATCATCTAAAAATAAACTCAATTTATTTTTCGAAACAAATAATTTATACGCATTATATTTTCTTGTAGAATTCATTTTTAGTGTCATAATTTCATTAGTTTTGTCTTTAATGTAACTAATAATATCTTGTTCACACGCTTCCTTACTAAAGTTAGCTATAAACAACGGTATTTTGACATCCGCAGCTTTAAACTTCACATCAGGGGCCGTGGACGCTTTACCTGTCTGACCAATGAGTTTATACCTTTTAGCGGTTTTAGATCTGACAATTTGCCACCCGTTAGTATCATCTACTACCTTTGTACAGTCTTTTATTCTACTTTTCCCCACATCACTCGATTTACATGCTACCGCCGCCGCATACAAAGAAACAGCTGTTTGATTGTTCGAGGTACGACTCGGCTCGCTGACGTCACCGCCGTCCGTGCAGGTAAAGATATCAACAGGTGTGTACGGAACCGCAGTACTCTCCGTGGCTTCCACGCGCTCCAAGCAATGCTCTGTCTTGCTCCCCTTCCACTTATTATCGCTTCCCGAATTTTCTTTCCTACACCTCTTACTCACGGCGTTCGAAACCGCAGTAGGGGCCTCGACGAGTTCTTGGTGTTCTGTTTCATCTTGTTTACTGCTTCGGAAAGAGACAGCCTCAGTTTCGCTATGATAATGCATCTCTGGCATTCGTGTTGGCGTTGAATGGCCGTTATTTTTAATTTTAACAGCTGATTCCTGTGTAGATTTTATAGGCACATATTGGAGTCCCACTGGGCCACTGTTCAGGTCAAAGTTATCACTATCTTGTAGGCAAGCACCTCGTTGTTTATTAACGCAACTATGAACTGGAAAGCTTCCTACTTTAGATGCATGCTTCATGTTGTCAAGCTCAAGTTTTAATGTCTCACACATCTCAATTGTTACAGTCTTTTCTCGTAATAGGTTTACTTGCCTTTGTAAATTCGCAATGTCCTTAAGCAGACGCGTACAATCAATGTGGTCAAAACCAACACTCGGAACTGCATGTAGGTCCTTTGCCACAAATATGGGAAGAAGTTCGGAGTTCACAGATTTTAGACGAGAGATGATGTCGCCTAAGTCTTTTGACATTCGTTTTTTACCATCTTCACGCCGCAGTGGCATCTTCTTCACCTTGGGTAGCGAATCAAACAGCAATGTTTTTGCTGTCACAATCTGGTCCACACTGAACGAGGACGTGACCAGGTGATGAATGCTGTCTTCATCCGTATAGTCCAACACATTAATCAAAAATGCCAACAGCTCATTAATCACGACATTACAGTAGGTGCACTTCACGATAGACGTCATCGCCATTCTGTGAGTCACAGACTTACGTCAAAACGCGTTCGCACGCAGTCGAGTGCGACTTAAGACTGATTATATAAGATTATATTAAGAATTATACGGACACCAAGTTTTCAATTTAATCATCGTAAATACCAAAATATTTTATAATCAACAAACGTCCTTAATATTTACTGATCATAGATCACATGTATAATATCCATATACAATAGGAAACACTGTTCTACCTCTTCCATCTCATTCTCTTGCAGACTAAATCCTAAAGATTATATGTTTGTCTCTTTTTAGTGTCCCTTTTTCGTTTCATCAGGTTTCAAATCACACTAAAAAAGTTTTCATATCAAAAACACAACATGATGCCAGTAGTGTGTTAATTAGTATGAATTACGGTGTAGTTACGGCGTAAGAATATCCACTATCCCTTTTCATCCTGTGGGTGTCATACTTGTAAGAGGAGACGTAGTAGAGCCATGTTGCAGCTATATTAATAGCATAGTTGTAGCACGAATGGGTCGGCTCGACCGGGGAAGAACCATGATCTCACAGAATACCAGCGTAAAATAGCAGCTTAATGCTGCTGTGTTCCGTATGGTGAGTGTAGAGAATCGGAGACCCTTTTTACTGGAAAGAAGGCATTCTATCATAGTCCTTACGGGTGACAACGCATCTGCATTTTAATTTGCAAACTAAGATAGATGTAGATGTCTATGAGCCACAGCAACCACTTACCATCAGGTGGACTGTGTGCTCGTTTGTAACCCTTATTCTATAAAAAAAATCAGGAAATGGGCAGCAGCTTTTTCCTATTGACGAGTTAAAATAAAAAACTGCGTTTGCTAACCCGCTTGCCAAGCTGAGTAACTATGGCAAATATCCCCCTATGAGGCAGTCAATAGGGTAGGCCTATGAATGAGCTTTAATAAGCTGTAATGGCAACGGTAAGTATGAAATTATTTATTTCAAAAGACAAGGCAGTGGTAGATGTTGAATATATATTTTACGATACATTAGTCAGGAAAAAAAACAAAAGATACAATGAAAGAAGTATTAAGGTCTGATGAAGAAAAACAAATTGAATATAAGATAAAAAAACCCACAGGTCTTTTAAAAAACTCAATTATTAAGTTGAGAAAGCGTGGAATAAACACATTTGATACCTAATTAGTATCTCGATGTAGCACAAAAGACTTCTTTGGAACAAACTCACGATTTGAATTAAACAGGAAACAATAAGAACGACTCTTTATGTTCGATTCTAAGGAAGTAATTTCGTTTTTATCAAATGTTGTTTTAGCTTGGAGTCTCTATTTAGCTTTGTTAGCTCATTTGCTGGTTGCACTTGTTAGAAATTAATCTCGGAATCATTCAAATAAAAGGAATATTTCTAAGTAAATGACATTTACATTAAGTATAAAATATTTCCGAAATACAGTTAGCAGTAAGAAATTAATACAAACGTTACTAAACTATCTAACTAAATTATGCCTCTCCCATAGATAGCACACTTGGCAAGCGGGTTGGCAACCGCAGATTTTTCGTTTTAGTCATTATTAGGAAGACGCTAACACCCATCTCCTGATTTGTTTCCCTCTGTCGTCTTTTACGACACCCGCAAGGTGATATGCAGTACGCGGTCATCGCCCATAAACATTATCTTTATTGCTAATCCGTATTAAGGTAAAAGAGATATGTGTAGTGGCGGAGTAGGAATATCTACCACCCCAAATTGTCCTGTGGGTGTCGTAAGAAGCGACAAACGGAAACATTTGTCGCTTCATCACTAACAGTCACATCAGTAACATCAGTAACATCAGTAACATCAGTAACATCAGTAACATCAGTAACATCTTCATTAACAGTGGTAGAGCCACGCGGCAGCTTTTGCTGTCGCATGGATGGGCCGGCTCGAATCGGGGTGGTACCACGACCTCACAGAATACCAGCGTGAAGTAGAGGTTTACCTCTGCGTTTCGCTTGGTGAGTGCAGGTGGCCGGAGGCCCTTTTTACTGGAAATGAGGCATTCCATCTTAGTCCTCACGGGTAACAACGCATCTGCATTTTGATTCGCAAACGAGGATAGATGTAGATGTCTATGGGCCGCAGCAACCACTTAACATCAGGTGGACTGTGTCCTCGTTTGTCACCCTTACCCTATAAAAAAAAACCGCATACTATCGGAGAGAAGTTAATTTTGCCAGCCGTTGAAGAGGTTTTAAAAACCTGCCATGGTTGGACGTTATCGTGGATTTATAAGCTAATTAAAACAAAATGTATCAGATGTGTTAGCAATACATTGCGTCATCCATCGACAACATTTAGTTGCTAAAAATTTGAGTGTTAGATTGCATGAATCACTTCATTTAGTCATTGATGCAGTAAACCGAATCCGAAGCAACGCGTTGAATACGCGGTTATTTGTGCTGTTGTGTGAAGAAAATGACGAACACTTTCATCAATTACTCCTTCGCACTGAAGTACGCTGGCTGTCGAAAGACTTATGTTTGACAAGATTTTTTGCACTTTTTGAGACTATTTTAGAATTTCTGGATACTAAAGATAAAATTTTAAAAGAAAATTTAATGAAGAGGAAAACAGACATCGCCTATTTAACAGATTTGTTTACAAAATTCAATATGGTTAATTGCAATTACAAGGCGACAGTTTAAATTTGATTTGAGCGTTTCTTGCCAGAGTTAAACAAATGAAGCAAAATATTGGACGGGGCGAATTTTCTCAGTTCCCCAATTTGTCACAGAGAAGCTGCCAGGAATACGACGTTTCAACTTACGTTCAACATTTTAATGCCCTCTATTCAGATTTTAAATCTAGGTTTGAGGATATTTTGACTATGGTAATACCACCGTGGATAATTAATCCATATGGTGACATAGAAGAAACGAATGTCATAATACAAGAGGAACTGACTAAACTAAGTACAAACGAAGAACTTAAGGTTCAGTTTAAAAACGGATATCAGCAATTCTGGCTGCAAACCAACATACCCGTTACTTATCCCGTATTATGGAATATAGAGAGGAAATTTTTTATTGCCTTTCCATCGTCATACCTAGTGGAAAGGGGGTTCAACTCTATTACCAATCTCCTAACGAAAAAAAGCAACAGACTGGACATCATTAGCCGAGGAGATTTAAGATTAAACCTTACAAAATTGACGCCAAATGTTGATAATTTATTATTAAAGCATCAGGTTCATCCTTCTCACTAAAAATATTGACTTATTGCTTCTGTTATTTTATTTATAGTTTATTTAATGTTTATTTAATGTTACGTATATTTTACATAAGAGATACAAAATTTTATTTTGAGTAGTTTTACTCTGTGAGTCTGATTTTGCAAACCTCCTATACTGTATTATATGACTTTACTAGATTAATACGTGTGTGGGCATTTTGTAACTTATACAAGTATCCTTTTTTATACATTGAGGGCGACAAAGTAGAACAAATTCCACATAATGGTAAGTAATTACAGTGGCCCATAGACATCTACATCTATCCTCAATTATGAATGAAAATGCAGAGTGCATAGTCACTTCATACGGATAAAGAAGAAGTAGAATTTGTAAACATACTGCAACACATAATAAATACCTAAAATCTATCTTGCCTTATTTCTGACTGCACTCATTTATAAAATACCTAATGATAATATTCCCCTAGATTAAATCGAATACTAAAACTTTTTGAATATCATCTGAATACCAGGATGTAAATCTAGCTCAATGTTGCTGTGTTCCGTATGGTAAGTGAGAACCAGAGACACTTTTTACTGAAAAAGAAGCATGTAATCTTATTCCTCAGTTGTGAAAACCCTATTATCAATTTTATTCTTAATCAAGGTTAGATGATGTCTATGAGCCACAGGGTCAACTAACCATTAGGTGAACTATGTACTCGTTTCATATCACACCATCCTTAAATAATGAACAAAAATAAAGTTTGTTTTTGAAATGCAAATTATAATATCAATTTTATGTTAAAATATGTTGGGTCAAGATTGTATGATAGACCGTAAAAAGCAGCGAAAATTATTCATATTCCGTAAACTCTTCAGATATTCTAGCTTACATGAAGAGTTCAAGCAGAAAAGGCATGATAAACATACGCCTCTATAAAACAAGATTATAAAACAAAGCCGTAAAATGGTCCATATTCTAAATTAACACTTATGTGCTATAACATTAATCCATAATTAAAATGTATTATCGTAACCATAAGAGTTACAATCGAGTCTTGTGTAAGGAACTTAAGCTTTTTTAGTTTAAGTGTAGAAAGAAGTGGGGCATGAGTTATTTTAGTAAAAAACAGTGAACGTGAATAGCTTTATAATTTTATAATAAAACATTCTGCATTGACAGAACATAGTATATTTAAAAAATAAATATTAAGAAATACAAGAAAGAGTCGGATACTCAAAGAAGGATGAAGTCAGTTTACGTGTTAGAGCCACGATGTAGCTGTTGTTATAGCCCGAATGGGTCGCCTCGACCGGGGTAGGACTACGCTCTCACAGAATACCAGCTTGAGTGTAGATAACTGGAGACCGTTTTTACTATAAACTCAAGGGTATCAACGCATCTGAATTTTGATTCTTAATTGAGGATTAATGTCCATCAATACCTACCAACACAGACTCCTACACAGTAAAAGATCTCTACTAACACAATGTTACTTGTCTATGTATTTTTCTTATTACTAATTACACTATTAGTATTATTGGATAGACATATTAATCTTATTAAATTGTTTCTACATGGTTTTTGTTTGCAATCAGTACTTTAATTAATATAAAAAATCGGCTTACGTATATCTTCAAATTACTCTAACATATAGTTACTGAGTTTGAATTTCTCGCCGCCACAGAAGAAAGAAATGTTAATTTTCAAGTAGAAAGAAATAAGCATCTCTTTAATAAAATTTCACTATATATTTGTTTTCAGCAGCTCTCGCAAATAGCTTCTCCGAAAGAAACATCTTAACACTACTTTGTCGTGTAGAGACAATTAAGAACAAAAAGAATCTAACCTAAGAGCAACAAAACAACAAAAATACAACAAAACAAATAATATATTTAAGATTCAAAAATTTTTACAATTTTTTATAACAAAAATGGAGTATGAATATGAGGATGGATGATGCGATTTACAGATTATTTTAAAAAAGTAATAAAAAAAGAGATTAGTGCCGAAGCTGAGTCGGAAGATCCAAGGTGTGCTCTCAGCGCCTGGAACGAGCACGCACGGCGTAGGTGAGAAGGCGTGGGCGTCTCTAGGCGGCGACCTCCGGTGAATGTGGTAATTGTGGGATCCGGCGATTTCAGGCCAGACAGGGGCTTGCAGGATCCTCGGCGGCTTCAGACATCACAGAAGCCTGCAGGATCCGGTGACTGCAGGCGGGATAGAGGTTTGCAGGTTCCGGTGACTTCAGGCGGAACCGAGGTTTGCAGGTTCCGGCGACTCCAGGTAGAACAGAGACTTGTAGGAACCCGGCGACTTCAGGCAGAGCAACAGTTTGTAGAGTCCAGCGACTTCAGATAGAGCAGAGGTTCGTAGAGTCCAGTGGCTTCAGGTAGGACAGAGGCTTGCAGGATCCCGGGGCAGAGCGGCCCCGGGATAAGGCCTTTAGAAGATGCTTCCAATTCGAGAACTGAAGCAAGACTGAATTTCTTCACCGATTGTTCGGCTTTTATATCTTTCTAGAGAGAACGGAAAAATTATTTAAATTAAACGCAAATTTTTTGTAAATGGTCAAGAGGAAAGAGTATTTATGTGGAATTATCGAAATAGAAACAACAGACCGGTAGCAAATTTGAATATAATTTCCATGGAGACCAAATAAACAACAATAACAAAACATGTCAAATTTTAGTTTTAGGCTTGTAATAAGAAAACGGCAAGATTTAAGTGGAAAAGGAGATATTATTGATATAGGAAAAAAGGTAGCGCAACTACCCACACAAAGCCCGAAATTGTAGAGTTAAGGAAAACTAACTAAAAGATCGAAAAAAGGTAGACTTCATTGACACCAATTTAAAAGTGCTGATAATGTGAAAATACGAAGTAGAAATGATTTGTGATTGTGTTTTTATGGTTTAAAATCGTTACAGGATCCTATGGAAATAAAGGTGATGTAAAATATCCAGTTTTGAAGTGAATGCAGAAAATCGAAACAGAATGGAAAAATGGATTTAAATTAATGTAAAATGATAAGTAAGTAGCATAACACTACATTTTCCCCCCGACCTTGGAAAATTATTGACTCAGCAAAAATTTTGATATATACATTCTAAAATAAACCATAAAAACACAGCTTTGCAGAAACAGACATCACCAGTCAAAATCAGATATACTATCTCTTACATTCATCATCTGCATTCAGGTAAGGGTGGAGTTCACATTCAATGACTACCAATCTAAAAGTGTGTTTTCAAAACGACATTAAGGCTTATTTAAGGAGTAGTCAACCGCTCCTGTGTGGAAAAAAAAAATTAGTCGAAGAAACACCACTCTAAAAGTGTGATTTCGAAAGGACATTCAGGCTTATTTAAGGAGTTTTTAAACCGCTCCTAAGTGAAGATAAAAAAAATTCGAAGACACACCACTCTAGAAGTGTGTTTTCGAAAGGACATTCAGGCTTATTTAAGGAGTTGTCAACGGCTCCTAAGTGAAGATAAAAAATTAAGGGAGTAGTACCAGCTGCTCCCAGGTGAAGATAAAGATGAAGAATATTAAGGGAGTAGTTAGCCGCTCCTAAGTGAAGATAAAGATAAAAAAAATTAAGGGAGTAGTCAGTTGCTCCCAAGTGAAGGTTTATACATATATACAAATATACAAATTAGCAGTTAATAAATGTTTAGAAAAGTATTTATACATATATACAAATTAACAGTTAATAAATGTATAGAAATAATAAGGTGAAAGTGGTGATATTTATACATATATACAAACTGAAAGTTAATAAATGTTTAGAAAATTTATGAATCGTCTCGCTTCGGCTTTCATAAACAATTTTATATAAAGTGTAAAGTGCAAAGTTAAGTTTAAGAAATAAAGATTTTATTAAAAATTGTACCTGTTTAAGTTTTCTAGAATAAAAATATTAGAGTGATGAATGTAACTTAGAGTGATGAATGTAAATGAAGTGTTATATGTAGGCCTAAATACAATCCAGATAAGTTGGAAAACTAGAAGAAGTTTTGTTTTAGAATTTTGAAGGTATGAAAAGGTTGTGTAAATGAATGATGAATAATGAGTTAAGAACGAAAGGGAAAGCAATTAAATCAAAAGAGAATAGACAAGGCGCAGTAAAGGTGAAGAATTAAAAATTAAATTAAGCAAGCTGTAGTCGAAGAGACCGAAGCCCATAACTTCATCGTCAGACTCAGATTCTTCCTTCTTGGACTCTCTCTTCCTTCTTCTCAGCTGCCGGCGCTGCAGCAGCGGCGACCGCAGCCACGGGCGCTGCTCCACCGACGGGCATGGTAGACAACTTCTCACGACCCTGCGCGATCAGTTCTTCACTCTTGCCATTGAGTTCCGAGATGACCTTCTTCAGTATCTCGGATTCAGTGCCTCAATACCCACAGAGCTGAGGATCTTCTCAACGTCAGCCGACGACTGGCCTGCAGGATCCCGGTGCCTGGTTTGCAGGATGCGCCGGATGTAGATGGAGGCGGGACAGAGGTTTGCAGGTTCCGGTGACTTCAGGCGGAAGCGAGGTTTGCAGGTTCCGGCGACTCCAGGTAGAACAGAGACTTGTAGGAACCCGGCGACTTCAGGCAGAGCAACGGTTTGTAGAGTCCAGCGACTTCAGATAGAGCAGAGGTTCGTAGAGTCCAGTGGCTTCAGGTAGGACAGAGGCTTGCAGGATCCCGGGGCAGAGCGGCCCCGGGATAAGGCCTTTAGAAGATGCTTCCAATTCGAGAACTGAAGCAAGACTGAATTTCTTCACCGATTGTTCGGCTTTTATATCTTTCTAGAGAGAACGGAAAAATTATTTAAATTAAACGCAAATTTTTTGTAAATGGTCAAGAGGAAAGAGTATTTATGTGGAATTATCGAAATAGAAACAACAGACCGGTAGCAAATTTGAATATAATTTCCATGGAGACCAAATAAACAACAATAACAAAACATGTCAAATTTTAGTTTTAGGCTTGTAATAAGAAAACGGTAAGATTTAAGTGGAAAAGGAGATATTATTGATATAGGAAAAAAGGTAGCGCAACTACCCACACAAAGCCCGAAATTGTAGAGTTAAGGAAAACTAACTAAAAGATCGAAAAAAGGTAGACTTCATTGACACCAATTTAAAAGTGCTGATAATGTGAAAATACGAAGTAGAAATGATTTGTGATTATGTTTTTATGGTTTAAAATCGTTACAGGATCCTATGGAAATAAAGGTGATGTAAAATATCCAGTTTTGAAGTGAATGCAGAAAATCGAAACAGAATGGAAAAATGGATTTAAATTAATGTAAAATGATAAGTAAGTAGCATAACACTACAACTTTCAACTACTTTTTATTTATAGTGCTTTTATTTGGTAAAGACAGTAGACTATGTTCTAAGAAATTCTAAATAATAGTGGTAATTTTAGTGCTGACTTTTCAATATGTCGTGTGGTGTCGGTAAAAGAGAATATGTTTCATGTCGTGTGTGTCGTAAGACTGTAGAATAAAAAAATGGTAAGAAAGAAAAACATATTTATTTTTTGCTGAAACTTGCAGAACTCTAATTTTAAAAACAAACAAATACTTAATTGGATATGAAAAAAATGGATTGCAGCAATAAAAATACCACCAACTCAACATAATGCTACAGTAACAGAGTTACTGCAGCGCTGACATTCTGTCGGAGCTACATAAATGAACTCGTAAACAATCGCTGGCCATTAATTAGCACCTACTTTTAACTTATGATTACTAAGAACTTGATCAAAGTTAAGATTACACGTAATTTTTATATGTATTATGTATTAAATACGGAAATACGGATCAAGTAATATCAGCAACAGTAGGTTAAGGTGCGGCTGGGGAGACCCAGACACCCCAATTAGTATATTATGTTAAAATCATAATACATACTCTAACTTTTTAGTAAAATATGTTAATGCATTAAATATTTATTGAATTAGTTACACTAATTCCGGAAGAATGTTATGGTCACAGTACAAATCCTTAAACGCACGACCCTCGATTGTTTACGTTGAAAATAACTACCTATAAACATTAACCGATGTGTGAATGAACTCCGAGCATCCAGTTGTTTATTTAAGTCTAGTAAACATTTGATTGTTATCTTTTCATTACACTTTTCAGGCTTTGGACAGTCAGACTCATCGCGTGACTAATATTGTTTACATTAAATTAGCTTTCATCTCGCTTGAAATAAGGTTCATTTTTATTTATTTTGTATTGAATAGCGGAATTTGTATTAATACAAATAAAACTGCACTTTCAAAAAACTTATTGTCTTGTGTTACGGTTCATTTCATTTTGTTTTGACTGCACAGGTTTTCTGTGACTATAACTTATCTTCATGCACAATTCCTGACGGGGTAGCCAGAGAGAACAGATCGCCAAGTGTCACGATCCTTACATACCTCTTTCGCTTCTTTCAGATTCATTATCTTCTTCATACATGCACGTATAGGAATCCAAGTACTGTTGACGCTCCCCTCTTCGAGCAATTTGCTCACATGGTCTTCGAAAGTTAGTCTCGGTCTACCTCGACACTTTTTAATATTAACTTTCGCGCTATATATTTTCTTCACCATTCGGTCTTCACTCATTCGCTCAACGTGCCCAAACCATCGAAGCACGCCCCTATCAATTTTTGTGATAAGGTCATCTTTCAAACCTGCCATATCGCGAATCTCTTCGTTTCGCTTTCGGTCGGCCATGGTAACGCCGCACATTTTACGAAGAGATCGTATCTCCACTGCAATCAACTTGCTTTTATGCTTCTTCTGGCATACCCAGGTTTCGCTGCCACATAAAAAAGTCGGTACCAAAACTGCGTTATGAATTGCAAGGCGTGCACTCTTCACTACGCATTGCCTTTTAACTAACGCAGTCAGGGCACCATTGACTTTGTTCCTGGCTGCGACACGCCTATTTACATCTAAATCACATCTTCCATCCCAGATAAAAGCACTCCCCAAGTATATCACAGATATCTTTCAGCTTCTGTAAACAGCTGTCGAGATACAGTATGAACAGCCAGGAAGACATGACACAACCCTGTTTAACGCCCGTTTGGACACCAAACATGGGTGACAGGTCATGCCCTACCCGCACACAGGCTTTAAAGTCATAGTAAAGTGACTGCACAGCCCTTAGCAATCGACCATCCACACCATACCCCGGCAACAGTTCCCACATTTTCTTTCTTACAACCTTATCAATTGCTTTCTCAAGATCTACAAAAGCACAGAAAATCCTCTGGTTAGCAGCCAGAAGCTTTTTTGTGATCATGCGGAGAGAAAACATTTGATCCGTGCATCCTCTTCCAGGTCTAAATCCGCATTGTGCCTCCCATAGAAATCTTTCTGATTTCTCTTGCATTCTACGTGTCAAAACCTTCGAGAAAACTTTACTTGTTAAACTAGTCAAGCTGATCGCCCGATAGCACCCGCAGTCAAAATGTGAACTTTTATCTTTATATAAAGGCACAATGACTGCGGATCGCCAATCATCCGGGACATCCCCCGTCCGCCAGCACAAACTGCATAGCAGATGAAAGCTGTTTCAGACGCGAGGCCCACCATTCTTGACCATTTCAGCAGTAACTCTGTCTAGTCCCACAGCCTTACCACATTTCAAACTTCGAATCGCACGTTCAATCTCTCTTTTATACTTATGACCTCAGTGTCATCGAGGTCCGGGTCTGGCGTACCAGTCACGGCGTCACCCCCGGATCCCTCACTAAGATCATCACACGCATACATTTCTCTATAAAATTTGCTCTATCGCTGCATGACGTCCGATTCTTCTGAGAGGACGTCATTGGTTCTCGAAAGCACTTTGTTCATTTTTTAAGCCGTCGCATCACTTCGGGTTCTTCCAACCTCTTTCCGGAAGAGTTTGGAGTTCTCCTTAAAGTTGTGCGACAACCTTTCGTCGGCTTCCATTCTACACCTTTCACGCACTTCCTCAATCAATGCTTTCGTGTGAACTTTCTGCAGCTTATATCTTTCGTTCATCTTCTCTCTCATATCCTTATCATTACTAGAGGCCAAGTAGTCTAACCATGCCTTCTTCTTCTTCTCTACAGCTTCTTTCACTTCATCATTCCACCATGCATCTCTTCTTTTACTACTATCTTTCTAAATAGTTCCACACACTTCTTTCGCTGCACTTACCATTCCATCTCTAAGGTTCTACCATGTTCTTTCTACACATTATTTTCTGCCATCGATGGTGTCAAGCTTTTCCGCTACCATCGCATGATATTTGTCCCTAGTATCCGCTTCCTGAAGCTTCCAGCTTCGGATGCGACAGACTGACTGTGGTTCTGTTACTGCCGTCCGGTAGCGCCAACCCACTAACAGACCCCTAAATCTAGTAATCATTAGATAGTGATCCGTTTCCAAATCAGCACCCCTGAACACTCGCGTATCCATCACCTGTTTTCGCAGTCGGTCATCCACCAGGAACAAATCGATTATACTTCTCTCATTCTTTCTTTCTCTAGTATACATATGGATTTTCTTGTGATTAAACATAGTGTTTGTCACAAGAAGACTCTTTTCCTTGTATACAGCCAGTATAAGCTTGCCAGCATCATTAACTTTTTTATCGCCAAACTTTCCAAGCACCGACTCGTACCCAGGTCGTGCGGTACCAACCCATCCATTCAAATCACCACATACAACAATTCTTTCGTTTCCCCTAACGAAATCTAGAACTTCTCTTACATTCACCCAAAACTCCTCCAGCTCAGCCTGGACGACGAAGCTACCGGCGCATAAACAGTCAAAAGGAATAACTTCGTCAGTCCCAATTTAAAGCGAATCCAGAGAAGTCTTGAGTTCACAACCTTATATTCAGTCATAACATCGACTAACCGAGACGACAGCAGCACCTCCACTCCCTGACAGGCGCTTTCGCTCTCCGGGACTCCGTACTATAGAGCTAATGCCTCGCCAGGGAGCTCTTCAGTACCACTGCTCTTCCGTTTGGTCTCCGACATACACACGACATCTAATTCTCTTTCTTTCATTATTTCGATCAACTCATTCGTCTTATCTCTCATGCCTCCTCTAATATTCCACGTGCCAACTCTGCACTCTGTTCTCCACCTTCCACCGTGTCGGGCTGTGCGTGACGGGTGGCGGTCCCCATCGCCGCTTTGCGCTCTGCATTCCACACCAACGGGACGCCCCAACCCTCGTTGGCATGGGTGCGCAGCTGTGTAGAATTGCAACCCTGAAAAGGGCTGGCAGGGGTCGCGACGAGCACGTTTCTACAATGACCCCCATTTACTGTGACTATAACTTAAGTAATTTAAAAAAAAATTGGGAAAAATTACCTATAGTAAAAATGATAGAAATCGATTCAGTAAACGATTCTGAACAAACTACTTTCAGGTATTCGTTAAATTTAACCAACTATTGCTGGCCGCACCTAGTTCTAGCCGGTAACTAGGTGTAATAGCACTACGACTATTTGCCGTAACATATATATATATATATATATATATATATATATATATATATATATATATATATATATATATATATATATATATATATATATTATGAGTTGTCATCCTTGTGAAATTTATAAAATATAACCTTTACGATACAGGACAAAATCCTAGTGTGAGGGTACCATTGTTAAAAAAATCTTAAGTGAAATAAGATAAGAAATTGAATTAAAGAAAATTCCTATAGCTTCCTATATAGCTAGGTCCAAATGTTTGTGCACACTAAAGTTGTGTGCAAATTTTATACATGCATTGTATGTTAAAATAAATCTGCTGAATATAATTAATAATAATATGTTAATTTTTGCTCAGTCAAGAGCTCTAAAGAAGCTCAATAAAAGTACCCCAGTAGTCAAGAAAAAAAATTGTGTAAGAGCTGAATTCAATATATATTAACTGACTGTGTCAATTTGTCTGTAGAAAAGATTAACGTTATACAATTTTACAGACAAAGATTGCTTACGGAACAATTTATTTTTGTACACATTTTTTACCATTACAGATAGTGTGGCCACAATTGACACCATATGATGGCAGACTAACTTCGGGGGCCAGTACATGGCCAAGCATAGGAACTACTTCAAGCCTTGTCATGAGACCTTCAACATCAACAAATAAGATTTATAAATGCTCTTTGAATATTGCCGTGGGACACGGCTTAAATCAGGATGGCCGAATGTTATCAGTGATTTTTATATCATTTCTATCATGAGTCGTTATAAATAATAATTGTATAATTATCACTTTTGTTTCATAATATTATTTTTTTAATTATCAATTGTAAAATAGATTAAGATTCACTGTATTGTCATAATAATCATTATTGATAATTTTCTGTTTATTTCTAATTTAGAATTTGAGATATTTACTAAGAATGTTATGAAAGTAATGTCATCTTCTAAGCATTCGTAATTAATTCGCTCATCAGTAATATTTATAAGAGAATTTAACTTATATTCATATTATAAAAGTATTTGGATTGTATAATTCTTACATACTCAAACTGTTGCTAAGTTCAGTTTTGATAGGTAGTAGGGATAAGCTGCCACCATTGTGCGATTTTCTAAACACCATTGCTATAATTATTGAATGAGTATTCGTGTTGTGAACTAGTGAAGCAAACAACAAGTAATCAAGTGTATTATTACACTTCCTGCGACTTCTGTAATAATAGTTTCTTCTCAGCTGTTAGTACGTAATAGGAATAGTTAACTACTTTAACAATAACTTGCAGTTGTCAGATACTGCACAGCTCACTGCTCTCCTATGAATTATTGAAGTCCAGAATATATTGACAGACACTAAAGAATGAAGCAGCAAGAAAGTGTTGATAAGCAAAATAACTTTCAAGCCTTCGTTTCGTTTTTTGCTCCTCTTGTAACCGATATAACCAATCTAACTACGCGAATAGGTGGTATAAGATGTGTTTTTTTAGAGACAATTTATGCGTTAACTATACTATAATATTCAATGTTCCAAATGAACATATTTGAACTTTATAATTAATTTTGCATTTTAATTGTTTAAAATATAATTTTTATGACATTTTTAAATGTCTTTATAATGAATTTAATTATTACTTATTAATTATAATTATGAAGCTTCACAATATCAAAAGAAAAGAATATCCTGTAGACGTATTTTATCGAATCCCAAGATTTCGGAAATTCGTGTTGTTTTTTTATCGCATATATTACGATACACGTCAATCAAATGTCACTGTCAAAATGACATTTTCGCATACTGCTGATCTGATCCACCATGTTTAATTTTATGTTGTGTTGCTCTCCTTGATCAATTTAATTTGAATGTACATTGAAACGAAGTGAAATTAAAGAAAATTAACAATAAAAAACGATTACTATATCATATAGTGATATTTACATATAGTATACATAGTGCTAACCGAGGCTCCATACATTTCTAGAACATCTCCTTTATTCCAAGTGAGTAACACCTGTTACCGCAGCACAAGGCTACATCTATATATTATGTTGGATACTGTACTATCCAATATACATATCTATGTATATATATATATATATATATATATATATATATATATATATATATATATATATAAAATAATTGCTGTCAGTCAATCTCGCTAAAACTATAATATTAAAAATGTGGTTGCCAACCCGCCTGCCATGCGTAGCCACTACGGCAGTGGACTTTTGATGAGGCGTAAAGTATGATAAATAAAATATATATGATAAGATATTAATGATACACATAATCAGTACACATTGCAAAATTAATCTGTTTTTATTTTCAACACTAATCAATTATTTTATGTTTTTAAAATTGTTTAGAAGATTTAGTAAGTAAAGGGAGTTTTATTCTTCATACGCGTACGTTTCCGTAGTGTAGCGGTTATCACGTGTGCTTCACACGCACAAGGTCCCCGGTTCGACCCCGGGCGGAAACAATTTTGATTTTTCTTGAAAGTTTCATTTTTTAAATAATTATTGTATAATTTTAAAAATGGATAAGAAATAATAAAATATTTTCTATATAAATCACTGTGTTGAAAAGCTCCATTCGTGCTACTACCATAGTATAGCTGCAGCATGGCTTTACCACGTGTGCAACATGATTCTGCCTGATATAATGTAGCAAAATTTGGTTAAGCGCACTGATTTAGCTTAACAATAGCTTTGTAATCGGATAGATAAAAAGATGTTATACACATTATGGACGACAAAGCAAACCATTTGGTTCGAATGTGTGGTATCTCGACATAAAATGGGTGAAAACTGGGCTAGCATAGTTTTCTGATAGTGGAAGGGAGTAGTAGTTAATTTTTTTTATAGAAAAATGGTGACAAACGAGCCCACAGTCCGAATGATGGTAAGTAAATGCCTATTGACATTTACAGCTATCCTCGTTTAAGAATCAATATGAAGATGCGTTGTTACCCTTGAGTACTAAGACGGAATACCTCGTTTCCGGTAAAAGGATCTCGGGTTCTTTACACTCATCATACGCAACACAGCAGCATTGTGCTTCTGTTTTACGCTGGTATTTTGTTAGAGCGTGGTCCTATCTCGGTCGAGCAGACTCATTCGTGCTACACCTTAATATAGCTGCAGCATGTGCTGCTCTACCACGTAAAAACTATGTGATTCTTTATTCTATTATCCATTTAATTGTATCTATTTAAATTTGGCTTTTACTTACACTATTCAAATGTTTCGTTTAGAACACTGAAAGTCTAGTAAAGCTCTTGTACTTGAGACTGATGTAATTGGCTTCGGTCTATGAAAAAAATTAGAAAGAAAGGAAATTAGTTTTGACACAGACAATTGTGCGTCAAGATACAAATATATGACTTAAAATACGTAAACATAACTTAAATATTCTTGTAAGTCAAAGGAAAAAAATAAAAATTAATGGAATTCGAAGGTTTCTGTAATTTTTAGTAATACAGAAAATCTTTAAGAATATAGCCCCGAGAATTAATGAAGAACTATGTACTTATATATACCTCTATAATAATAAAGTTGATGTAAACTTTGATTCCGCTTACAGTTTCCGTAAAAAAAATGGAGTATGATATGTATGGCTAGTAATTAATTCAGTGCAACCAGCTCGTGTATTCTAGTACCATATAGATAAACTACCTACGTTCTTTTCTTTCAATATTGTTAATTTTAAGTAAGTAATTTAAAAACTTACTTAAGTCATTGTTATAGTAAATGCTGTGTTTACTAGTAAGTAGTCACTGCACTTAGCTTAACAGACTTTTCAATTCAAACATTCAAGATGTCGTTATGTAAGTTGAGTGTAACTAAGCCACATGATGAATAAATTAATAAAATATTTCTGTCCTACGCAGATACTTAGACGTTGTAAACGGCCGCCTTAATCTAAATTCGGTCTAGAGGCTCCCGAGCGCATGTAAAAGCCAACGCCACCTCTGCGGCTACCACGCACGGCAGCCGGTACCTGGGCACAACAGGCGCGTGGCCATTCTCACCCTCCCTCAACCATGTTTCATTTATTGCCTTAATGCCAACCTGGGAGTCCTCTAGAGCAGCTATAAAATCGTCTTGGCGCGTACCCAGCAACCCAGCATTAAAGAAACCAATCTTAAGTCATTTGTTTTTCACTTTAATTAAGTTGCTTGAATTGCAAATATAGGTTTTGATTTCATTTTACTGTGTATTACCCATAGATTTAAGTCATTATATATAAATGGACGATCACAATATGTCATGTAATATATAATATATTTAACATATTATATTAAATATGTTTTATATAAATAATAGAATTTTAAGAGTGCACTTTTCACTTATAATAAACCTAGCAAGCTAACAGCATAGCAAAGTGGCGAAGCAATCAGCTTTGTAGCGGTTTCTAACGGTTGCCGTTGAGCAATCAGTTACAAAATAGGAGGTTTAGATGCCTGGGTGATCAGTAATCGATTGCTGAAAACAGAATTTGAAAATTCGAAACCGTTCTCGAGATAATCGTGGGACAGACGGACAGACGGACAGACGGACGGACAGACGGACAGACGGACAGACATCGTGAAATCAATAAGTGACTTAGCAAGCTTCGCCACTTAATAATTGGTAATGAGTATGAATTTAAATGTATGTAAGCCAACGGTAGCAGTATAAGTACATGGTGACTATGAATATTTTTACCACAATTCAATTGGTACTTTTAAAAAAATTTACAACTGAACATTTTGTAGCTTATGCATAAACTTTATATATAAAAATTACGTGTCACATTGTTTGTCCGCGATGAACTCCTAAACTATTGAACTGATTCCAATGAAATTTTGCACACTGTGTGCAGTTTGGTCCAACTTGAGAAATAGGATATTTTTTATCCCGATAAGTGACCTTTAATATTTTTATTGCGAATTTAAGGATTATTTTATAGGAAGGAGCGTCGGAAAGGGCATAACCACGTCTGCCTGGCCAGCTACTAATAAACATAAAAAGCATTATATCAATTGTCCGATGATAATATAAAGTATAAATTATGAAGTGAATACAAGTACACACATTTGTTATGTACAAATCAAAAGATTACACAGTTTAAATGTAGCGTACAGAAAAATTATACTAAAAAACGCATAAATCTTACAACAAGAGTTACATCTAAGATAAAAAATATGCATGTATGTACAAATATAAATAATATTCAAATATATCAACGCCATTTAATTAATTTGAAGGTGGCCTAACTGCATCGTTGCCAAAACACGGATCAGATCTGCCTCAGATCGTATACAATGAGCAGTCTTCCCATCACCCTGACGAGCATAGATTCTACCACGTCTGGTCCATGAATATATCCACCGCAGTTGCTTTGTTGCCTCCCGAATCCGGTTAAATAGCGGGTAATTAGCTCTTGAGAGACGCTCATTAATATAGAAGCGACAAGGTGGACCTGGCAGGCCAATATCAGCGGTGGTAGAATTGCGTCGCACGCGTGCGCTTCGTCAACAACGACAACTCGTCGCGCTGCTGGCGGCACGTTAGACGGACCACCATGAGTCGTCCCCACCTCTTACCTTCACGCGCACTCTCACCCTATTTCCTTTTACCCTCACGATCCGCAACACGATGTCCCTCTCGTCCAGGATACTCCGAGCTTGGCAGCCACCATCAGGATCGCATGAGTGATGTTTGCAGTTCTTTTTCCGTAATATTTGTTATCTCAAGGTCAGCTGCAAGCATCTCCTGCTCTCGATCTCGAAGCTCACGCGTGAGTCGGGAAATGGTTTGTTCGACTTCATTTATTTCGATTGATCTGCTGCCACGAGTCTTAAGTTCTAGAATGCTAATCCTGCCCTTCATTACATCCATTCTTTTATTAGTTATCACTAAACATTCCCGTAGTTCAACCATATCCCTCCGAAAATCCTTCAGCTCCTCCTTGAACCTGCAAATTTCGTCTCTGAAAAGCCGAATTTCTGGAATCAATTCCTGGTGAAAAGACTAAAGGGAGCTGGTTGCCATATTTTATAAGGCACTGTTTGTTCCGCAGATTGCAGACTTTAAATTTTCACTCTCTGTATCCATGCCTCTAACAGACTCCAACACAAGCTCGATGATATAATACTGGACATTGTCCACATTTAACGGTCTCTGCCGTAGAACGGAATTTATCACAAGTTCCACATTTAACCATATTTAAGAAGTACAGTTCATATATCTTATATACTCCACTCACCCATTGAAGGCACTGGATGTATTATAATTAGTTCAATAAAGTTATCAGTACGGAGGTGTATGCATTTAGAATGTATGTAAATACGTAAGTTTTACGAGCGACCGTAACTAGCAAATAACAAACCAAAGCAATTGTATCCGTTCAACTTGTTTTTATGTTCACTAGTTTAGTAACTAGTAACTGCACTAATTTACTGTTAAACACTCACTGATATACAATGTTATGATAACTATCAAATAAATAAACTTTAAGCTAAAATATTGCGTTAGCTATATTATTTTATCAATTAATAAGTAACATCTTATCACTGCATCGACGCGTCCGTGACTTCAATCTTCTTATAAAAAACATAAGAGTTAGCTATGTAGTCTGGAATGTCGTTAATAAAAGAGTTAAAAAGCATACACAAATTATTTGATCAAAAATCGTTGACCACAACGTAAAAAGTTTGATCCTCTAGGTATGATGACAAACATGTTAAAAAAGAACAACGCCATAACACACTAGTTTATTAAGCTGGATCACATGAGACACTTTATCTACTGTTTGCAGTCGAAAGCTGGCGCCAGATTCTCAACAAAGCTTGATGAATTTGTGCATGTTGACCTAGATTCAACAAAACCATGTGATTAACTTTAATGTAAAGCTTAAGATTATTTTGAAATCAGGGACATACTACAGCCTCAAAGATCTTTGCAAAAGTAGACAAAATCGAGATAGACCCACAATTGCTATCCAAAAATTTATCATAAGACTTTTATATCGGTACCACCTTTAGCATCTTTCCCCTGTTTGGGAAATATACGAGTGCGCAATAATATATTACATATTATGTAACACAGCGGGTTGACTAACATGAAGGCACACGATGATATGAAAAACGGCTGAATGCCATCTGACCCAGCCCCTTTAGATCAATCCAGCTACTGTCGTTCCTTCCGAAACTTCTTGATTCCAAGCTGCTACTGAGACTTTTTTGTCAGAAAAATACAATAAGCGATTTTGGCCCAACACGGGAGTTGAACCCGGGACTTCATGATTAGCCATTACACCGCATTTACGACCACTAGACCAACGCGACACTAACATGCATTCCTGTTTATATCAGTAAAACAACTATTGTGTATATTTTACAGCTTTAAAACAATTTAATCACTGCAATACGGCACTCACGCAATTATTGAACAAAGGAAACTCAATACCATAATTGCTCGAGGTTTCATTTTATTCGACACAACAATATATTTATCGTCATTACAAATTATTTGCTTTAATAATTAAATAACTACATCTAATTATGAGTGAACACTGTTAAAATTATTATTAACCGTGTAACCTTAAGTATCCAGTACCCAATGTTGCCCTTTGGGTTTTATCCGAACACAATGTAGATTACAAAACCCTTTTATAAATAGATAACAGGTCATTATCATTACAGCCTATCACAAGCCCAGTGAAGAACATAAGCCTCCTCCAAGTAATGTCACGAAGTAATAGATATTTTAGTTAGCTGCGAGCTAATTTTGTCAACTTCATTGTTTCTTCAAGACAACAGTGAATAGGTTTCTACTAAGCTTAGTCAGCACGTCTTACCATCCACTGCTACATCATCACTTAACATCAGGTGGGATAGTCAATCACTGACTTACTCGTATAATAGTTTAAAAAGTTGTCTACATGAATAATTTTGTCTAAAACTAGTTCCTAAGATATTGTTATACGACTGTGAAGATTTCCTTTAGACACGAAAAGAAAGAAAAATCCATATCATTGTAAATGTGAAAATGCGGAGAGCCTTATCAAAGCCGCGATGGGTCGGTGAAGGAATAAATCTTGGTTGCGTCGTATTCACTCCATTTACTTTATTTGACGTAAAATGTATGTAAAGTAGTAAGTAAAAGCTAAATGTAATATCATATAATACGTAATAATAAATTTTTACATGAAAGAATCACGCTTCAGCTATATTATGATTGTAGCATGAATAGGTTGACTAGGCTGGGAAGGACCACGTACTCACAGAATACTTGCTTAATGCTGCTATATTTTGTATTGTGATTGTAGAGAACCAGAGAGGCTTTTTACTGAAAATGAGACATTCCTTCGTAGTCTTTAGGTATGACAATGCATTTGAATTTTGCAGAGGTAGGCATAAGCTATAAATTGGTGCTAAGAAATTTATTGTTTAAGTATTAAGTATTAGTAAGATAAAAAAATGCATTATAGACAGATTAAGGACATTTAAAATAGTTTCACAGTCACAACGTCGGGATATTGTGGATTTGCAACTTTTATATAAAATATAAAATAAATTTAATTTTCGTATCCCAAGTACATAGATATACTTGTAAATTCATTACTTCTCTTTCGTCGCCCTTTCTAAGAACTGTACTAAGATTTAAGTCCACAATATCCGGACCTTGCAGACTTTTAAATACTTATAATAATGTAGTAGATTTTCACCGCGACTCTTTTAACGTTTTTCGGCTCAAAATGTATCAAAATATTAATATCATTGTCTTATCATTGTATTATTTTTTGTATTAATTTATTTTTAATTTTTGTATTGCATATTTTTAGTTATTTAATAACGGCTTGTTGGAAATGCTATGAGCACTAACCATGCGGTGTTTACGGTGTTTGTTGTTTATTAAATGTGAACTTAGTTTATATTATTTGTCTTAGACATAAGTATATGTATTAGTGTAACATTTGTTCGTGAACCAAATAAATAAAAAATGATGGTAGTGTATAAGGTCCTGTTTCTTAATTATGTAAGTCAAAGTTTTTAAAAGAATAAAACAAGGTAAGAAGAAACGTCCGCTGAATTCGTCGGGAATTAAAAAAATTAAAATTAAACGCCTTTAAATCCATAAAACTAGTTTCGTTTAATGTGCTGTATCCGCGTAAATAGAAAAAGGCATTACGTCTGTTGAAATCTTTAATTTCCTTTCTCTTAAAATGAAATCATATATTATAGGCTTTTTCCTCGAGTGGTACTTAAGTTTCGTGTAAAGCTCTAAAGTAAGTTACATACTACGTGAAACAAAAATATTCTAAGAATAGTACTACTTCATCATTATATCCCAATTTAAGTCCACCCATAGAAGAAGAACCAATTATACCTATCAGTCCATAGAAGTCCAATGCTGGAGAAGTAACTCTAACATTGTAGGGAGGATTTTCCTTATGCCTGGTTTCTACACTTCAGTAAAGGTTACGTTTTCCATGAATTGTTTCGTTGGATAAGTGTAAAGAACCGGAGACCCTTTTTAATGTCAACGGGGGCAATCTATTACCCGCGTCAAAGTTGTGACGTCCAAGAATACTCATGGAGTACTTCGAGGAGAAACCCCGTCTCTCTATGCCCGTGTATATCCGATTCTAAAAGTAGTACGTAGATGATATTTTGACAATTTTACCATCTGAAAACCTTAATCTTACCTTCTTAAACAATAAAATGTAATTTAAAATGGAGTTAGAGACAAATATTTCTTTAGCTTTTCTAGATATTTTAGTCATCCGAAATCCTGATGACAGTCTTGGTCACACTGTTTATAGCTAAAAGACACATACAAAATATAGAAAACATAGAAAATATCTGGCCACCGAGCTTCAGCACGTCAAGCAAGTATTGCAAGACAACAAGTTTCGGGTCACGTGCCTACGTCACAGATACCGAGTGAAGCCGGCCACTGTCAAGCGTGTGCCTGCTGTACCTACTACCACACGTCAGAGGACTCACAGACAAGATTAGCTACATCTTGAAGCGAGTTTCCATTAAACGCAATTTTGGTGGTCTGAATATAAATAGTCTTCGTGAAGATGCGTCAAATATTGATTGGTCGCCACTTTTCAACGCGGAATCAGTAGATGACAAGGTAGTATTGTTTACGGCTATCTTAACTAGTCTCTATGATAAACATGCTTCAATTCGTGTCGTCAAAATAAAACACCTTCCTTCACCGTGGTAAACTGAAGAAATTAAAATCTTATTAAATAAAAAAAACTACAGCTATGTTAAAAAATATAAATGCAAACCTACAGACATAATCTGAGAAAAATATTTACTTACCATCAGAAATCACTGTAATAAGTTGTGTAGGAATGCTCAACGACATTACATCCATAAATCAATTCAAAACGATGATCCAGCAAAAGTCTGGAAATTTCTCAAAGCAATGGGGTGTAGAAAGTCATGTAGTAATACATTACGTAAAGATTATATTGAATTACTAAATCGAAACTTCTCATCTTCGCCTGACTTTAATGGGGCACTTAAATTAAATACAATAAATCACCTTTCCACACTTCCAACTCCTTATCATGCACCTTTTGTCTTCAATCAATTCACTGCTTGTGATGTTAAGAAGTTCATTTTATTTATTATTTCCAACGCTATTGGCGACGACTGTATCAGCCGTAATTTGATCCTTCCAATTCTTGATATTATAATCATTCCAATCCTATGTCATATACTTAATTTTTTAATATATTGTAGTGTTTTTCCTCCAACCTGGAATGATGCTCAAATTATACCAATATCAAAAAATTTAATCCTGCATCCTTCTCTGATTATCGCCCTATATCCATATTAACATTCCGGTCCAAAGTTCTTGAAAGGCTTGTGTCTAACCAATTTAACGGTTTCTTTTGTAATAATCTCCATTTAAATCTTTTACAATCTGGTTTTCGTCGGGAACGTAGCATTGGACAGCTTTAGTTATTATTACAGAAGATATTAGATATGACATGGAGAATGGTAAGTTAACTGTACTAACTTAACTGGATTTAAGTAATGCATTTAATTCAGTCGATTACGATATTCCACTAGGCATATAAAGCTCTTAAATAAAGATTTTTAGAGACAATTTATGCGTTAACTATACTATAATATTCAATATTCCAAATGAACATATTTAAACTTTATAATTAATATTGCATTTAATTGTTTAAAATATAATTTTTATGACATTTTTAAATGTCTTTATAATGAATTTAATTATTACTTTTTAATTATAATTATGAAGCTTCACAATATCAAAAGAAAAGAATATCCTGTAGTCTTATTTTATCGAATCCCAAGATTTCGGAAATTCGTTTTGTTTTTTTATCGCATATATTACGATACACGTCAATCAAATGTCACTGTCAAAATGACATTTAAGTAAAAACTATGTGATTCTTTATTCTACTATCCATTTAATTGTATCTATTTAAGTTTGGCTTTTACTTACACTATTCAAATGTTTCATTTAGAACACTGAAAGTCTAGTAAAGTTCTTGTACTTGAGACTGATGTAATTGGCTTTGGTCTATGAAGAAAATTAGAAAGAAAGGAAATTAGTTTTGACACAGACAATTGTGCGTCAAGATACAAATATATGACTTAAAATACATAAACATAACTTAAATATTCTTGTAAGTCAAAGGAAAAAAATAAAAATAAATGGAATTCGAAGGTTTCTGTAATTTTCAGGAATACAGAAAATCTTTAAGAATATAGCTCCGAGAATTAATGAAGAGCTATGTACTTATATATACCTCTATAATAATATCATATGATATGTATGGCTAGTAATTAATTCAGTGACGTTCTGTACTCGGATAGCCATCGTAGCCCTACTGTACAAACACTTCAGCACTTCGATATACCGAGAGTCAACATGGCATCACTGAAGGGACAGCAGCACCGCCCAAATTTCGACGGAATCAAAGACTTTCTCATAGTCCACATACGCAAGGCAAAGTGTCAGATTGTACTCCTCTGTCTTCTGTACAATCTGCCTCAGGGTAAGCACGTGGTCTATGGTACTAAAGTCTTTTCGGAAACCGTCTTGTTCAGGAGGCTGAAAGTCATCAAGTCTGCGTGAGAGATGATTCGTAATGACTCTCAAAAACAGCACGTAGACACGGCTCAGAAGGGAAATTGGTCTGTAGTTCTTCAAAAGAGTGTTGTCGCCTTTCTTGAAGAACAATTTGCTCATATAACATGAAATTTAAAGGCTAACGATTACCCCAAAGCTCGTCGTTTTCATCACCATAACAATCCTTTTTTTTTGCGGATGGAAAATCATCTAATGACGCCTTTCGCTGTGGGTGGAGCGGAAGGGAGTGTCAGACTTTTACTGACTAAAAACCATCCGTGTTCCTTAAGTGCCCTTACGTTCCGGAGCCGCGGTATCTCTTTCGAACAGCCCGCAACCCCGGCAACCATAACAATCCTGAAAATAGGCTTTCCCTAAGGAATGCCACAAATCTCTTAATTTTTAGTATATAAAAGCAGTTTTTTTTAAGATAAAGGTCTTATGACATGAGTTCTCTAGTTCGCCTTGCAAGAGTGTACACTTTTTATCTCTATTTAGAATACAAGTGAGTCAATATTAGGGTTCGAGTCCCGGGACGTCTCGTGTCTCGAAGTCGCGGAAGTTTTCGTTATTTTAGTTGTCCCGAGTCCCGGGACAACTAAAATAACTTTCGAGTGCTTTTCAGCACATCATGGTCACGGGGGGGACCGTGACCATGGGTTCCGTTTTATTCAATGATTAGATACTAGAATTACTAGATAATAGTAAAGTTATTAAGAATTAGTATGATTTTAAACTAAGTTCGTTTCACAAATATAAGATTTAACTGTTTAGAAGTGCATCTGTGTGTGACTGAAAGAAATAAACAAAGCAATTATTAAGACTGAAATTAACGTTAAAGTTATTTAATTTTCTGTTTATTAATGATTTCTTATATTTACGTGAACGCTACACATCGAATAAAACTATTTTTACGGATTTTATCGCGTTTAATTTACTATTTTAATTCCCGACGTTTCGGCTGTACTACCCTATGTCAGAGGAGTCACAGACAAGGTTGGCTACATTTTGAAGCGAGTTTCTATTAAAATATACTTCAAGCCGCCGAAGAAGATTTGTCAATTTTTACCATCCGTCAAGTGTAATATACCTTTATAAGACGCAAGAGTGTACAAGCTTGATTGCGAATGTGGTATCTCTTACATAGGACAAACAAAAATATCCATTAAAACCCGCGTGACAGAACACACAGCTGACGTGAAGCACCGACGCTCTGGGAAGTCTGCAGTCTGTGAACATGTTCAAGATCGTCACCGCCGTTACATCAGATTTAATAGACCACAAATCCTCACAAAAGAACACCGATTCCTACCAAGCATAATACGCGAGGCTATTGAAATTATAAAAACATCCTAATTTCAATAGAGAAAATGTATGGGTGCTGCCATTTGCTTGGGACCCTATAATTAACAAAATTAAATCCAAACCCAAGCATGCCACTGCAAGACTTCAAGATACTATAAGTTCATTCTGCGTTAATCGAATCAAAAATTAATATTAGAAAACTGAGGGTAGCCGGGCTCACTGTGACATAAGGACGTCAAACATCTCAGTCGTGACCATGGGTTGCTGTAAAGCACCCGAAACATCGGGAATTAAAATAGTAAATTAAACAGGATAAAATCCGTAAAAAAATAATTTTATTCAATTTCTGTTAAAATGTTTAACAAATGTTGATATTTACAAAAAAAATGCGTATACGTTCCACTAGAAATTAACTCAATTAAAATTCTTCAAAAAAGGCTTACTCATCTTAAAAAAACAAAAAAGTTTTTTCTTAAAAGTCTCGAAGTACCGGGAATT